>CAMRHE010000527.1:600000-1113297 GCA_947044405.1 Leptodactylus fallax
GTTGCAGAGATTGCCATTTTTGTTGATACACAAATGAGGAATAAGAGCATTGCCACTTACCTCTTTGGAGCAATGACATCACCCTTTGTGCTCCAAAGAGCTCATTTTCATATTGACAAAAATGGCGACATCCCTGCAAATTTTCCACCACTTCTCAAGGGGAAAATCTACTTATCTACAGGACTGGGTTGATAAACGGAGTCTGTTACCAGGACCCAGCATAAGATGGTTGTCCTAATAGGGCAAAAGGAGTAATACATGTCTTGTGACCACCACCACTATTCAGCTGGAACACACAGTCAATGGAAAAAGTGGGGTCGCTATACAAAAAAATTGAAGCTTAGATTACATGATTACACTTGCACAGCCACTGTATAACGCCTTATTCAAATGTCAGTGTTTTGCATCATTGTTTGCCAAAAACAGGAGAATGTTGAAAATACAGAATAGGTGCAAATCTTTCTTTCCATTGCAGAAGACTCTGTGTAGTCTTCACCCCTGGTTTTGTCTCATAACAGTGATGCAAATCATTAACCAAAACACTGACATGTGAACAAGGCCACATTTTCCCTGCAGCGCACGTTCCACAGATACCGTAGTGTTCAAAAAAATAGTAGTCCAACATCATAACCTCATAAATCAATGTTTTTGGTAGGGGTGATATTTCTATATAGCAAATTATTTACTTATAAGTGTAGTAGAAAAAAAAACTGAGCCTAAATATGGGCATACATACCGCTCATTGTGAGGAATTGAATCATTCACTGAAAGTGGCTTGTACATAACAATAGCAGTGAGGATTAAATTGGTTAAACTGGTGAAGTCATTCATTCTGTGGAATAACAGGGCCAATTTTGGCCCTTACAATAAAAAGATGATGTGAAGCTACTAATGAGCACTGCTACAATCAGAAGATGTGAAATTACCAGTGAGTACTGCTAAAATCAGAAGACCTGACGTTACCAGTGAGTACTGCTACAATCAGAAGACATGACGTTACCAGTGAGTACTGCTACAATCAGAAGATGTGAAGTTACCAGTGAGTACTGCTATGATCAAAAGACGTGAATTTACCAGTGAGTACTGCTACAATCAGAAGATGTGAAGTTACCAGTTAGTACTGCCACAATCATAGGATGTGAAGTTACCAGTGAGTACTGCTATGATCAAAATACATGAAGTTACCAGTGAGCACTGCTACAGTCAGAAGATGTGAAGTTACCAGTGAGTACTGTTACAATAAGAAGATATGAAGTTACCAGTGAGTACTGCTACAATCAGAAGACGTGACGTTACTAGTGAGTACTGCTACAATCAGAAGATGTGAAGTTACCAGTTAGTACTGCCACAATCATAGGATGTGAAGTTACCAGTGAGTACTGCTATGATCAAAATACATGAAGTTACCAGTGAGCACTGCTACAGTCAGAAGATGTGAAGTTACCAGTGAGTACTGTTACAATAAGAAGATATGAAGTTACCAGTGAGTACTGCTACAATCAGAAGACGTGACGTTACTAGTGAGTACTGCTACAATCAGAAGATGTGAAGTTACCAGTGAGTACTGCTACAATCAGAAGATGTGAAGCTACCAGTGAGTACTGCCACAATCATAGGATGTGAAGTTACCAGTAAGTACTTCTACAATCAGAAGAAGATGTGACATTACCAGTGAGTACTGCTACAATCAGAAGATGTGAAGTTACAGGTGAGTACTGCTACAATCAGAAGACGTGAAGTTACCAGTGAGTACTGCTATGATCAAAAGACGTGAAGTTACCAGTGAGTACTGCTACAATCAGAAGATGTGAAGTTACCAGTGAGTACTGCTACAATCAGAAGATGTGAAGTTACCAGTGAGTACTGCTACAATCAGAAGATGTGAAGTTACCAGTGAGTACTACTACAATCAGAAGACGTGAAGTTACAGGTGAGTACTGCTACAATCAGAAGATGTGAAGTTACAGGTGAGTACTACCACAATCAGAAGATGTGAAGTTACAGGTGAGTACTACCACAATCAGAAGATGTGAAGTTACTAGTGAGTACTGCTACAATCAGAAGATGTGAAGTTACCAATGAGTACTGCTATGATCAAAAGATGTGAAGTTACTAGTGAGTACTGCTAAAATAAGAAGATGTGAAGTTACAGGTGAGCACTGCTACAATCAGAAGATGTGAAGTTACTAGTGAGTACTGCTACAATCACAAGATGTGAAGTTACCAATGAGTACTGCTATGATCAAAAGACGTGAAGTTACTAGTGAGTACTGCTACAATAAGAAGATGTGAAGTTACAGGTGAGCACTGCTACAATCAGAAGATGTGAAGTTACTAGTGAGTACTGCTACAATCACAAGATGTGAAGTTACCAGACCAGTGAGTACTGCTACAATCAGAAGATGTGACGTTACTAGTGAGTACTGCTACAATAAGAAGATGTGAAGTTACAGGTGAGTACTGCTTCAATCAGAACATGTGATGTTACTAGTACTTCTACGATAAGAAGATCAAAAGAGTGAAGTTACCAGTGAGTACAGCTACAATCAGAAGATGTGAAGTTACCAGTGAGTACTGCTATGATCAAAAGACGTGAATTTACCAGTGAGTACTGCTACAATCAGAAGATGTGAAGTTACCAGTTAGTACTGCCACAATCATAGGATGTGAAGTTACCAGTGAGTACTGCTATGATCAAAATACATGAAGTTACCAGTGAGCACTGCTACAGTCAGAAGATGTGAAGTTACCAATGAGTACTGTTACAATAAGAAGATATTAAGTTACCAGTGAGTACTGTTACAATAAGAAGATGTGAAATTACAGGTGAGTACTGCTACAATCCATTAAGTGAAGCCAAGCAATAACTTCCTGCAAAGTCCTGTTGAAAAAAAGACATGACATAAATAAGTTAAAATTTGTCAAGGAACACATTTACTGGCCCAAAGAGAAATGGTGCAACATTTTGTGGACTAACGAAAGCAAAATTGTTCTTTCTCAAATGCCCTCCATGACAGCACCACAGGAGGTTGTATCTCCTCCCACTATTAGGGACAGGAAAAGCGCACAAGAGGTGAAATAGCCCCTCCCCTTCCTCCCTCTTCAGTGTTTTTTCCTGTTCCTATTAGTGGGAAGACAAGAGGTTTGGATCATACTTACCCGGCAGAGTGGGGTCCAGTGCGGCTGTCCCTGCAGGTCGGCGCCTGTTTTGGTGGATCCATCTCCTCCTGCACCATCCTGGGACAGTGGAGATGTGTAACGCAGGCCTCGGTCCCTCCTCAGAGGCTCCCTGGCCTATAGAGTCCCCTGCCTGTTCTGAAGCCGGCGTTCCATGCTGGGATACACTCCGGTGTCGTTTCCAGTAGTGGTGACGTCACTTCCAGTTTCGAGTTCAGGCGCTAAAAGAGGGAAATTTGAAAAGTTAGCATCCTGAACAGGTGCAGGTGGACCGGAAGCATTCCTATTCGTGGAATGGAGTACGCAGGTCATCGGTGGTGTGATGATTCCACTTAAACATGGCTATAACTCAAAGATGTATTTTGATCTCTGGGTATCGTATCTCCCTCTTAGTTCCATTTACTCATAATGTGCGCAGCTATAATCCTAGATGTATGTTGTCAGTAGGGCAACCTTGTAACAATAGGGCTTTGTATCCATCCCAGAATAAATGTGAAAGCTCTTCAGTGCGCCAACACCGCTTTGGCCACACCTGAGACTTCTTTCATAAAAACCACACTCACCGCCAGTGAGTGCTGGGTTCACAAGATAAATACAAGACAAGCTTTCTAAATTTTATATATTTATTAACCCCTAAATGGGTCGGTATTAACATCTAACACATGCAGTTCAAAACAGATATGCAGATGTATGCAAGCATTAACAGTTACTAGTTACAATATACAGTACAATAAAATAAAAGGGAATAAAAGTGAACTTTACCACACATCTCCTTGATGTGGCTCTATAATCCAACCCTCACACATGGCATGTGGGGCTAACCAGTGGAGGCAGCATCAACACAGCATTCCAGCCTGCATGCTCTCATCACAGTCTCCCAGTAATAGTCTCTTGTAGTCTCATCATAGTATTCTCCTTGTAGTCTCAGCCCAATCTCCTCCCACTGACCTCTTACCTCATCTTTTATACCCTTGATTACACCACCCAGAATGAGGTCACCGGCGACGGCAAGTCTGATTGATTAATGCACTCAAGTCCAGATTCTTTGTAAGGAGATGGGACCAAGTGAAATGATACAATGTTATCAACCATGTCTGATCAACAGCCCAGGCTGAACAATGCATGTTTATTTGATCACCCAGGGCTAAGTAGGAATTCAATAGCTATTCTGGGATGGATACAAAGCCCTATTGTTACAAGGTTGCCCTACTGACAACATACATCTAGGATTATAGCTGCGCACATTATGAGTAAATGGAACTAAGAGGGAGATAAGATACCCAGAGATCAAAATACATCTTTGAGTTATAGCCATGTTTAAGTGGAATCATCACAGGTGGCTGGTTTAAAAAGCCTCCCAGACCAAGAGGCTTTCTGTTAAAGGTAGGACCATCTGTGTCTGTTTGTTATAATGCCTGGAGATGAGTCCTCTAGAGTGGTGTATGAGCCTGGCGTACCCCCAGCCCCAATGAGTAATCTGGTAATAGGATGTTACATGGTATGATTATGGGAGTTCTCATGTCCCTTTATTGTCATGTATTTATTTAGGAAAAAGAAGCTAAAGATGTGTCTTCTACATCTAAGAAAGTGTCTGTATTTAAAAAATGTGTCATCTGTGAGAAAAAGCTTTCTCGTCTACTTCACTGGGGGACACAGCACCATGGGTATAGACCTGGTCACTAGGAGACAAGACACTAGGAAAAAGCAAAAGCTGTTGGCTCTGCCTCCAGGCTATACCCTGCCACAGCCACTGTGCATGAATCAGTTTGAAACCTAGTGTCATAGGAGGCAGACACGACCTGACTCAGGTCTTCTGTCTTGCATCGTTTTTATTTTTACCTTTCTTTCAGGTGCAGGGGGTAGTCAGCGTGTACGCCACACTAGTCATACCCTCCTGCGGGCGCAGCGCTCTGCAAAAGAGCAGCCTCGCCGGTCACCCAGTCCCCACTCACCATTCGCCACACCCCGAAAGCGGCCGGAGTACCGGTGACCCCACTCCCACGTGCGAGGTCCTACCGAGGGGGTGACCCTGCGGCGCCTGAAGTCGCCAGACTGGTGAGTATGAGAAGAATAGAAGGCAGGTGAGTATGAAAGTTACCTCAGCCCCTCTCCATCTCCCCTTCAGGCCCTCTCCACCTCCCCTCAGCCCCTCAGTGCCATTTCCCAGGGGGACAATAGTATGGGTCCTGTTTAGGGGGGGCATCACAGGGTTCCCCTGAACTGGGCCTTAAATCTTAGTAAATAAGCCCCTTTTTTCTGGGGCGTTTTTGGGGTTTCTGGTCGCTCCTACCGAGCGGCCCCCGTCTGGGGGGGCACCCGGTTCCCCCCCCCGCTCGTGTGGGGACCCCCTTTCCTGGCCCCCCGGTACCTTTTCCCAGGCCTCCGCGGAACCTCCGGAGTTCGCGGTCGCGCCGCGCCGCTGACGGTGCCTCGCGGTCGGCCGCGTTGTACGTGAGTCCGAGGCCTGGCCGGGAACTAGGCCGCAACGGGCCCGTCCCTTTCCCGGGCTTTTCTGGTACCCAGACTCCGCCTAGGGCCTTCCATTGGCCAGGGGGCTGTCCTGGCAAGCCATCCAGCCTGCCCAGTAGCTACTGAGCTTTGCTCTCCTCATATTCTCAATTTATTTATTGGCTTATTTATTTATTTTTTGGCTTGCTGGGACAGCAGGGATTCTTCCCAGTTCCCTGGGAGACATTGCACCTGCGGAACCCTTGCTGCAGCAGTTTGTGAGCGGCCATCTTTTGCAGTCTGGTAGGCTAACCCCCTGGGTTACCCTAATTTTCTTGGGCTCCCCCTCCGGCCCCTCTGGTTGCGTCACGTTTTTATACGTGCACCCGCTGTATCAAAAACAGTTGCCATGCGGACAGCCCGATCCCATGTGCTCTCTCTGCCTTCCGCCTCAGCCAGTCAGTAACCTCCTGGCCCCTCTCCGGTTCTTCCATCCCCCGGATTGGGCGGCCTCCCTAACCTTGGCCATGGTGTCCTTACCAGACTTACCTAGTCAGTGCTGGAAACTTGGAATGGCTGCTTTCCCAGATCGCCGCTCAGTCGGCTGCTTCTAGGGATCTCCCTGGACACCCTCATAGTTCCCGTCGCAGCTCCAGGAGCCTCAAAAGGACCAGGAAGTCTTCCTACGGTTCACGGTCCGCCACCCCTTCCTCTGGGTACTCCCCAGATAGGAACTCAGCTCACGGCTCCACTCCGACAGGCGGATACCTCCCTCCCTCTGCTCGGTCTATTTAACTGGGGACCCCTCTGACTCCGACTCGGAGCTTCAGCTAGGCTCATCTATATCTGCTGCTACGCGGGAGTCATCTATGCGATAGAGACCCTACAGATCTCTGAGGACCCGGACTCATCCTCTCAAGTGGACATCTCTTTCTGCCACTGGATGTTTGATATCATCCTGAGGGCACAGTGACTTCTCCCTGGACCATCCTCTGTCTTCGACTAGGAAATCGGACATCCCTTCCCTTGACCTGTGTGTCTCCAAGTGGAAGGTGAGCTCGGCCAGTTCTGCCAGGCTATGCTGTGACACACGTCTCTAGCTCTCCCTGGCTGGCAATGATGAACATCCGAGGTAAGGGAAGCAGGTTGCTCCAGTGGTGCAATCGGTTAGCGCACGGTACTTAGATTATCAGTAACTAGTGAGCGCAAGCTGGCCTGTCTTGACATTTTGTCAGCGAGCCGCCCGATGTGTCCCTTCCTATCACTAAGAGCCTCCCACGGTGGATCCCATGATAGCTAGGCTCTCCAAGGCTTCTAGTCTGCCTTCAGCGGATTTTGCCTACCTCAGTGATCCCTCGGAGTGAGATCGGATCGCATCTGTTGTATTGTTTGCAATGCAGAACTGATACATTGCATTGCCCTAAATGCTGGCTATTGTATTGCTGCAAGAAGGTGGCTTCCCTCACCAGGGTGGCCTTCGTAGTGGCTGGTTTCTCCCTGCGGCTCTCCTTCGCTGCCTCTGGGTCATCAAGGCCTTCTTTTCCTGGGCCAAACAGCTTCAGTCAATCCTCCCTGATGCAGTTTCCCTCCAGCCGCTCGTCTCTGAGATCCTGAACGCTTCCCAATAACTAGAGATGCCTCCCAAATCTGCTAAGGCGGCCGCCAATGCAGTGATTATCTGCCATACCGTTGGGATCCGTTGTGGAATACTGGGTCCGCCTCCAAGAAGGCGAACGCAGCCCTTCTCCCTTTCCAGGTCGTCGTGGGCCAAATTTTTTGTTAAGGGCGTCGAGAAGCTTATCCCTGAGGCCACGGGGGAATAGATTCTTCCTCCCTCAGAGGCATCCTATGTGTCAGCCGTTCTCCTGCTCCAGAAAGCTTCTTTCAAGTCCAGGCCTCCCTGGCGGTTCTGCACTAGGTCGTCCAGGTCTTCCTCTTCCTAGCCTCCTCGGCATGAAGTTTTTTCCCCTCTCTGTGCATCTCAAATGGCGGGACGTCTGGAGCCTGGGCCTGAGAGGCGGTGTCGTCCGGCTACTCCAGTTTTCGCTGGAGTCTCTTTGCCTTCCCTACGTCGGACAATCCAGGCTGTCTCCAATCTCCAGCGGCAGGGAGTCAGCGTCCCTGTTTCCGTTGCAGAGTGTTTCTGGGGTTACTATTCCTACCTGTTCTCCATTCGCCTAGAAGGACGGCTTCCTCTGTCCCTTCATGGACCTGAAAGGGCTGCACAGGTTCTTCCATGCCTGCAGGCTCCGTTGTAGTCTATGCAGTCTGTGGTGGCATCCCTGGAGATGGGCGAATTCTTCGTCCATCTACATCATCTCGCTGTGCCGTCAGCGGTTTCTTCGTTTTGCTGTGGATCCTTGACCTTTCCAGTTTTTTCCCTCAGTGATGGCGTCTCTCATGGCCATCCTCTGCGCCAGAGGTGCTGCCGTGTTTTCAGACTTTGACGACCTCCTGGTGAAGCCCCTCCAGGTCAGACAATCTGACCAGCTTGTGGTTCACCTTGGATGTTCTTCGCCGGTTCTGCTGGCTCATCTATGAGGATGTCTCGTGTCCTCTAAGCACATGGAATCCGGGACATGATCCTCTGCTCGCTCCAGGGTGTGATTCTCCCTCCGGAGGCCAAGATCCTGAGTGTCCCACCTTTGGAGGTACTCTCCTTGCTGTTTTTGAATCGGCATGTGGGTCCTGCGCACGATCGCCTCAACCTTCTAGGCTGTACCTTTCATTCACTCTGTCGTTCTCTCCTCTTGAAGATTACGGCCTGCTGGGACAAATCTCCGGACAGCCTCATCTGCTTGGTTCTCTCTCCACCTTGGTTCACTGAGAGATTCTTTAGTGTATATTCCTCCCCAGGAATTTCTCAAGGGAAGTCCTTCTTCCCCTCTGTTGGTAAGTGATTCCCACTGCCGCCAATTTCCCCGGCTGGGGAGTGGTCCTCGATGCTTTGATTGTTCAGGGCCTGTGGTCCAGGGCCGATTCCTCCCTCTGGTTCAACCTGCTGGATCCCAGGGCTATCTTATTTGCTCTTACTCCTTGGACCTCTCTTCTCCAAGGACATCTGTCAAAGTCCAGACTGACCTCTCCTCCATGGTCGCCTACTTGAACCCTCAGCGTGGCACCAGGAGCCGTGCGGCCTTACTAGAAGCCTCACAATTTCTTCCTTGGGTGGAGCGCCTTGTTCCAGCTCTTTCGGTGGTCAACCTTTTTCTGGGTGGCAGACTACTTGAGTCGAGAAAATATTGCTCCGGGCGAGGGTCGCTTTATCTGCAGATCTTCCATCCACTGTGCTCCCGCTGTGGTGTGACAAACGTCGACCTTTTTAGCCTCCGCCGGAACCACAAGGTCCCCGGCTAAATTGCCAGGTCTCTGGATCCTCGAGCCATCACCGCTGGCGCTCTTGTAAGTTTGGTTTTTCACTTCCTCTTCTCCCTTGGGTCCTCCAGAATCTCAAGACCAAGGGGGTTCAAGCTATCCTGGTGGCACCAGATTGGCCCTGCCGGGTCTGGTATGTGGATCTCATTTTCCTGTTGGCGGATGCTCCTGGCCTCTTCCTCTGCTGGTCGACCTTCTGTCTCAAGGACTGCTGTTCCTCCCCACCTTGACTCAGCTGCGTTCACGGCGTGGCTGTTCAATCCGAGGTTTGAGGCATCGTGTTTTTTTTTTTGGAGTTTGTTATTCTAACATACTCAAGGCCCGGAAATTCCAGATAGCTTAGATCTGCCATCAAACGTGGAAGGCTTACGTCCACCGTTGGAAGAGTAACGATTCTCATCGGATCTTCTCCAGTCTGGTCTGGATCAAGGTCTTAGTCTTCTTTCTTTTTAAAAGACTTTCCTACAGGAGTGCCACTCTGTGCTCCTTTGGAACCCTTGGATCCGTGGGATCTTAACCTCATCTTTAAGGTGCTTCAGGTTCTCCCCTTCGAGCCTATGATATCCCTTTTTTTTTGCCTTCTGTCCTGGTAGAATGAGTTTCTGGTGGCCATTACCTCCATCCGCAGGGGTCCCTAATTGGCTGCCCCTTTTTTTCGGTAGCCTCCCTTTCTGGTCCTCCACAAGGATAAGGTTTTCCTCTGTCTGCCACAGTCTTTTTTTCTTAGGGTGTTTTTTCCTGCTTCCACTTCGAGGACTTGGTCTTGCCCTCTTTCTGCTCGGTCCCCAGGCGTCCATGTGAGTGCTTGCTCTTCCCTGCCCGGTTGTTGCCCGGGCAATTTGCGTGTATACTGTTCCTCACGGATCCTTTCTCTTGTTCGGACGCTTTGCTCATTCTCCCTGAGTGCCCTTGCCAGGGCCTGCCTGCTTCCAGAGCTCCCATCTTCCGATGGCTTTGGTATGAGATTAGGGAAACCTATCGATTTAAGAGTACGGCTCTGCCTTCCCGTGTGACGGCTCTTTCCTCTAGAGCTATTGGAGTTCCCGGGGCCTCCGGCATCAGGCTTATGCTTCCCAGGTCTGTAAGTATCCCACTGGGCCTCCATCCTTTTTCTCTAAGTTTCTCCAGATTCATTCTGTGGCCTCTGCTGATGCCAATTTGGGTTGTAAGTTTCTGGAAGCGGTTGAGTATTACGAGTTTGCATGGCCGTGTTATTCCCACCCTCTGGGACTGCTTTAGGACATCCCATGGTGCTGTGTCCCCCAGTGAAGTAGACGAGAAAGTGGGATTTTTGTGTACTCACCGTAAAATCCTTTTCTCGTTGTATTCACTGGGGGACACAGATCCCTCCCTTGTTTTTTTCAGTGTTCCTGCCCGAACTGTGTTGGTTCCTTTTTGGGTTCGGGCATTGTTGGTGGTTGTTGGTTCCATGTTCCTTTGTGTCTCTCTCCTACTGCTACGGTACAAACTGATTCATGCACAGTGGCTGTGGCAGGGTATAGCCTGGAGGCGGAGCCAACAGCTTTTGCTTTTTCCTAGTGTCTTGTCTCCTAATGACCAGGTCTATACCCATGGTGCTGTGTCCCCCAGTGAATACAACGAGAAAAGGATTTTACGGTGAGTACACAAAAATCCCACTTTCTTCCACGTCCAAAAAAATCTTTATGTCAGTCTTGTACTGAAAGATAATTAAAGAGGAACAGCCGTCTTTAATGGAGGAAATTAAAGGGATGGTTCGGCATGAGATCCAGTCCTCCCTAGCTTCTTTTTCCCATGCCTTTTCCTCTGCTGAGCCACAACCTGCGGCCAAAAAGAGGAAGTTAACTACTGATCCAGGTTCGGATAATAGTGACGTTTACATCCCATCTGTGTCCGAAGATTTCCTGGAAGAAGGGGAATTACCTGGGCCTTCAGATATTGAGGATAGAAGATATTTCTTCTCATTTGCATTTACTCAGGAGCTTCTTTCTGCCGTTAGAAGCACCATGAATATAGACAATGTTCTGGAGAAGCAAACTATTCAGGATGAAATTTTTGCAGGGGCTTAGGCCAAAGAAAAAATTAGTTTTTCCCATTCATGAGAATTTAGAGTGTCTAATTCAGGATGAATGGCTACATCCGGAGAAAAGGCTGTTTCTGTCTCAAGAAATTAAGGACAGATTTCCTTTTGATGAATCTAAAATCAAAGGTTGGGCGGAAGTGCCAAAAATTGATATACAGGTGGCTAAAGTGGGGAAAAAAGACGCTTCCTTTTGAAGACTCGTCGCAGCTTAAAGACCTGCTACATAGGAAAGCTGACAGCCTCCTTAAGAAATCCTGGGAGTGCTCTTCAGCCCTGTTACAAGTTAATATTGGGTCAACTTGTGTGGAAAGGTCTATGTATAGATGGCTAGACCAGCTTGAGATCCATCTTAGAGAAGGCACCTCAATGGAAAATGTCTTATCCTCCATTCCACTGCTACAGAAGGCCACTGGCTTTCTAGCAGATGCTTCAGCAGAGTCAGTAAGGATTGTCTCCAGATCAGATCTGGGGTCATCTCTGATACAACTCGCCGAGCATTATGGCTGAAAATGTGGGCCGGTGACCCAATATCTAAACAGAAGCTGTGTGCTATTCCCTTCCAGGGAGAGTATGTTTTTTGGTCCGGAATTAGATATGTTGCTTGAAAAGGCAACGGATAAAAAGAAGTCGCTTCCAGAGCCAAAACCTTCCAAAAGAAAACAGTCATTTTGTCCCTTTCAAGGATACAATTCTGAATATAAATCCAAGGGTAAAACAGGAAGATGGAGTTACCCTAAGGGAGGCAGGGGGAAAAATATCTTCTTTAACCCCAATAAACAATCCCGGGTAAAACAATGACGCCAGGAGGATAGGGGGCAGGTTGTCCAGGTATGCCGTACCCTGGAAGGAAATAACATCCAACCTGTACATCCTAAATTCTATAGCAAACGGCTTCAAAATAGAATTTTCAACTTATCCCCCCAAGAGAGTAGTGTTTACAGCCATACCATCTCCTACGCTTCACCTGGCTTTGATGGAAGGTGTCCAGAAACTTCTGGACATGGAAGTAATTTGTCCTGTCCCCCCCTTAGAGAGAGGGGAAGGTCATTATTCCCGCCTGTTTGTGGTAAAAAAAACAAGTGGGGCGTACAGAATAATAATAAACTTGAAGCCACTAAGCAATTACATAGTTTATCATCATTTCAAGATGAAATCAGTAAAATCCACAATTCCCCTGGTAGGGCAGGACCATTTTATGGCCACCATTGACCTTCAGGATGCATACTATCACATCCCTATTCATTCTCTCTACCAAAATTTTTTAAGGTTTGCAGTCCAACATGGGGGGGAGGCACTCCATTTTCAGTTTTGGGCTCTCCCCTTTGGAATATCTTCAGCCCCAAGGATATTTACGAAGGTGATGGTGGAAGTAGTAGTTTTTCTAAGGAAACAAAATCTGATAGTGGTCCATTATCTAGACGACTTCTTAGTGGTAGCTCAATCTTTTTCTCTTCTCCATTATCAGGTTCAGATAGTGTATCAGACTTTAGAAAAAATAGGATGGGTAATAAATTGGGAGAAATCCAATATAGTCCCAAGGTATCACAAGATTTTTCTGGGTATCCTGCTTGATTCCCACCTGTAGATGTCCTTTCTCCCTCCAGAAAAGATAGTGGCTTTAAAGTCCAAAGTTGCTGCCTTTCAAAGGAAGACAAAGGTATCTATAAGGGAGGCAATGTCTGTACTGGGGTCTAAGACCGCTTGTATCCAGGCGGTTCCCTGGGCTCAAGCTCATTCAAGAGCTCTTCAGTCCTTGATACTATCAAATTCGGACAAGAGTCAGCTGTCATTAGACAAGATGATCTATGTGTCTCACAGTGTAAAAGTCTCCCTGCAATGGTGGAGGAAGAGATCAAATTTACAGCAGGGAATTCCTTGGAACCCCTCTCCAGTAATTCAGATTACTACAGATGCAAGCAGATTGGGTTGAGAAGCAACCCTTTCTCAGAGATCATTTCAGGGGACATGGCCTGCGGCTCTCCACAGCCATTCCTCGAACTTCCTGGAGCTAAAGGCAGTTTGGGAAACCCTAAAAGCAACCAGACCATTGATAAGACTCATGTCAGGATATTGTCAGACAACATGACAGCAGTGGCATTCCTGCGCCACCAGGGAGGTACTCAATGGCGGAACCTTCAGGCTCTCTCAGCTCAGATATACGCCTGGGCAGAGAGACACCTAAAATCCATCTCTGCTCTCCATCTATAAGGTTCTTCAAACTGTGAAGCAGATTTTCTGAGCAGGAAACATCTAAATCCAGGAGATTGGAGTCTAAAGACAGAAATTTTCCAGCAGGTTTGCCAGATCTGGGGAACTCCAGAGGTTCTTTTCACTCAACCCAAGAGAACCTTGTCTAGGGGTAGATGCCCTTTCCCACAGCTGGGATTTCATTCTGGCATATGCTTTTCCTCCACTTCCTTTACTTCCAAGGGTTCTGCAAAAGATCATCAAAGGGAATCTGAGGGTCATTCTAATAGCCCCAGTATGGCCCAAGAGAGCGAGGTTTGGGCTCCTAAACAGTCTAAAAATAGCAGATCCATTGGTACTCCCATTAGTTCCAGACCTTCTACATCAAGGTCCAATATTTCATGCAGATCCTCAGAAACTCCGGTTAGCAGCCTGGCTTTTGAAATCTTCATTTTGAAATCAAGAGGACTGTCTGAGTCGGTTATTCAAACCTTCCAGGCGGGGAGGAAAAAAGGTACCCATGCTATCTATAGTAAGGAGTGGAAGAAATTCCTTTCCTGGTGTGGCAGTAATGTTCCTGATATCAACCATCTGAATATAGCAAAAATCTTAGATTTCTTGCAAACAGGTCTGGATAAGGGTCTAAAACTTAGTACTTTGAAGGTACAAGTATCAGCACTTAGCAGTTATTTTGATTCTGACTTAGCTAACCATCGCTGGGTTAAGAGATTTTATAGTGGGGCCTGCAGGCTTCTCCCAGGGAGAAAGGTTTTACTTCGACAGTGGGATCTCAATATAATCCTTAAGGGCCTAACACTGCATCCCTTTGAGCCAATCACTGAGGCTAATATAAAAGAACTGTCCTGGAAAGCGGCTTTTCTGGTTGCCATAACATCTACCAGAAGAGTTAATGAAATTCAAGCTCTCTCTATCAGAGAACCTTTCCTTAAAATTTTAGAGGACAGAATAGTTTTTCAGCCTGACCCTACTTTTTTTTCAAAAAGTGGTTTCCGATTTTCATATGATCATTCTTCCTTCCTTTTGTCAACATCCGTCTAATAGGAGGGAAGAAAGGATGAGAATCTTTTTATTCAGTTTTGTGGCCCTAACAAGGGGAAGAAACTGTCAAGGAAATCCCTTGCTAGTTGAATTAAAAATTCAGTTTGTAAGGCCTATTTGTGAAAGGGTTTATCTCCCCCAAAAATCCTTAAAGCTCATTCTACCAGAGCCATGTCCGTTTCTTGGGCTGTAAGGGCAGATGCCTCCTTAGACCAGATCTGTAGAGCCACTACTTGGTCTTCGGTCCATACATTTACCAAACATTATAGATTGGACCTTTCTCGCACGTCGGACCTCTCCTTTGGAAGGTCCTGCAGGCGATAGTCCCCCCCCCTCAGAGTAGTTATCTGGCATTCCTCCTGTGGTGCTGTCATGGAGGGAATTTGAGAAAATAGAATTAGTACTTACCGGTAATTCGGTTTCTGGTAAGCCCTCCATGACAGCACCCTGATTTCCCTCCCATTACTAGACTATATTTGGTTTAGGGTATACTAATAGTGGTCATCTGGAATACACTGAAGAGGAAGGAAGGGGAGGGGCTATTTAACCTCTTGTGTGCTTTTCCTGTCCCTAATAGTGGGACAACCTCCTGTGTTGCTGTCATGGAGGGCTTACAAGAAACCTAATTACCGGTAAGTACTAATTCTATTTTTTCATTCTAGTGACTGCATACAGTATGTCAAATGACCCCGAAGCACTGAATTCAAGCCACAGTACACTGTGTAGATATTAAAGCACTGTTTTGCAAAAATCATGATACGGTGATGTTTCTGATAACATGCTGTTGAGTCTGTTTATCTCATCTGAGGGATTGTGGATCAGTTTGAATATATCAAATTACTTGAGGAGATCATGTTGTCCTGTGCCGATGAAGAAATGTCCTTGAAATGGGCAGAAATTACCCAAAACACAACAGTAAGCGAACAACATTTTGGTTATAGACAAACAGTATCGAGGTAATGGAGAGGCCAGCCCAATCCTCTGACCTCAATCCCATAGAGAACTTGTGGGGTGACAAAAAAATGAGGCTTATAAGGCAAAACCCAAAATGCAGAAGAACTGTAGAACATTGGTCGGCAACCCCCGGCACGCGTGCCACTCTTGGCACGCGAGGCTTATTTCCCTGGCACGGCAGCGGATTCCTCACCCAGCAGCTTCGATAGGACCAAACATGGCCGAAACGAAATTGCTATTATTATACTGTGGGGTCTCTTCAGACCCCCGAGTATAATAAGCGGAGACTTAGGAGAAGTGATGAAACATAAAAAATAATGATACTCACCTTGCTCCCTGCGCTACACGGCGGCTGTGCGATCTGCCGGCACGTCTGACAGCTGACAGGGCCTCAGAGGTCACGTCCAGCGTCATTACGCATAATGACGTGACGTGACCCCAGAGACCAAATCAGCGGTCGCTGACTACAGGTAGAAGCGCCAAAGAGAACAGAGCGGCAGCGGAGAGTGGAATGGTGAGTACATTGTTTTTTTATGTTTGTCATCTCTGTAGGTCTTGCACTTATTATATTTGGGGGTCTGAAGAGAGCTAGGAAAAATACCGTGTGCAGGCACCCTATAGGACCTAATACCGTGTGCAGGGACCGCTATGGGACCTAATACTGTGTGCGGGGACCGCTATGGGACCTAATACCGTGTGCAGGGACCGCTATGGGACCTAATACCGTGTGCAGGGGCCGCTATGGGACCTAATACCGTGTGCAGGGGCCGCTATGGGACCTAATACCGTGTGCAGGGACCGCTATGGGACCTAATACCGTGTGCAGGGACCGCTATGGGACCTAATACCGTGTGCAGGGACCGCTATGGGACCTAATACCGTGTGCAGGGGCCGCTATGTGACATAATACGGTGTGCAGAGGCCGCTATGGGACCTAATACCGTGTGCAGGGACCGCTATGGGACCTAATACCGTGTGCAGGGACTGCTATGGGACCTAATACCGTGTGCAGGGACTGCTATGGGACCTAATACCATGTGCAGGGACCGCTATGGGACTTAGTACCGTGTGCAGGGACCGCTATGTGTGTATTCACCATAAGGATGCTGCCATACGGTGCTCCTGGACACTTACATTTACCACTAATTGGGGGCTGCACATGGACTTTCATTGCTTCTAATCGGAAAGTACAGGAGCGTCCCAGGAAATAGCAGTAAACTCATGCGTCCTAAAGCATCTTGTGGCAGCACTTCTGTGATATGGTTTGTGGTATATGACTTTAGTTTAGGGGTCGTCAGACTTACAATTATTGACCGGCACTCCGAGTACCTCATCTTTGATTTTTTTAATTAAAATCGGCACGCCAAACAAAAAAAGTTGCCTACCCCTGCTGTAGAATATAGTCCAATTCCTGGACTGGAATACCTTCAGACATAAAGTAAAATCTCAAAATTTTTTTCAGTTTACACATTGAATTTGAAGTTTTTAAAGAAAAATAATGGCACTGCTATTTTTTAATAGCCTAATATTAATTTTTCTTTACTTTCTGTACAGGATTACAAACAAACTGGAAACATTTAGTTATGGTTTTGATTTGGAACTCATGATTTCAATGATTTCCAGTGCATTTGCATTTATACAAATAAAAAAATATTATTATGATTATGCACTTTATTTGCTTTTTTTAAACTCAATGCTATTTTTGGAACACCATTATATAAGCTGGTTGATGGGGTAACAGCAGCAGAACCAGTTACAATAAGCCAAATGTGAAATAAGGCACTCTATACATGGCTGTTAGCTGCACATCGACATCTCACTGAGGCTTGCACACTACTATGCCTATGCAAGTAATATAAACATGTCAATTCTCTAAGGAAAACCTTAAACTCATATTCCTAATCAGTTTATATTTATTCCTGGAGGACTGCTATAAAAGCAAAAAAGTTGCTTTTTTTTTGCGCATGTACCATTTTTTTTTTTTTTTTTTTTTAAGACAAATGGTTTACTTACCAACATGACCTTCTGTGATGCCTTGGACTTTTATAATACTCCAAATTGTAACTCAAAATGGGTCTTCTTACTTAGTGCAGATCACATAGGTTACTCTCTTAGCAATAAAAATAAAACTGTAAAGAATAAAATGTATCTGTCTGTCAAAGCTCCACGTGTTCAGGGACACAGAATCACAATAGTACTGGTATTATTATACTTGTGTTTCTGTAAGCAAAAAGAAAAAACAAAGCATACAAGCTTCATCATCTCAACAGCAAATAGTAATATAGACTACTGTGACATCATCATAATGTGCAACAAGAACCAGCAATGAAAACAGGGTATATCTTTTCAGACAGGCGACAGGCCCGAGAGCGCAATTCACTCTAAGTATCAACGTATTGAATTAATACAATTGGTAGATAAGCCGGCTTAGAGTAACACACAGCTATTGTGTATATAGTTGGTTTTGCTTTAATGGCGGGAAAAAGATTTAAATACATTGTATAGACAAAGAACAGGTGGGACTAGTATAATTAGCATAACATGATTGGCTGTAAAATTGTAACATTGTTCTGGCACAATAGGAGCTGCATCCCATTATGGCTGCTGAGGGGAAACAGAACAAAGAGGAATCTAAGATGGCTACAGGCATGGTCCTGCAAGGAATCCAAAATGGAGGCCATGCATAAGCTGGCATCCTCCACAGGTCTATCACAATTCCTAATGTAAACCCTTCCACAGTTAGAATCCCTAATACAAACCCTCATCTGTTCACACTCCCACATTACCCCACGGGACATGATCCGTATTGGACTGTACTTTATATGTCCATGAACCACCGGCACATTAAAGGACACTGACTAGTGACGGCTCATACTGCTTTTTTTCAATTCAAAAATTTTATTGTTTTTCACGAGTATAGAGTGGGGGAAACAGGGCAGAGACTCAGTCAACGCAAGAACTCACACAGATTCACCATTAATAACAGCAGAACAGATCTCCCAGTGGCCACACATTTCTCCGGTGAAGACCACTCTATTGAAGATTTGCGGGTTGTGGTTTTAATGTGACAATTTAAGATGCAGAGGGAGAGAAAGGAATGGGAATATAAGTTGATGCAAAAATTTCAAACTCTGCAATTTGGACTTAATATTCATGCCAGTTTCATGTCACACTATGTATGAACTGTGAGGGTCACAAATCACCACCTAATAGCAAACAGATACAGTGCCTTGCGAAAGTATTCGGCCCCCTTGAACTTTTCAACCTTTTGCCACATTTCAAGCTTCAAACATAAGGATATAAAATTTTAATTTTTTGGTGAAGAAACAACAAGTGGGACACAATTGTGAAGTGGAACGAAATTTATTAAATATTTTAAACTTTTGTAAAAAATAAAAAACTGAAAAGTGGGGCGTGCCAAATTATTTGGCCCCCTTAAGTTAATACTTTGTAGCGCCACCTTTTGCTGCGATTACAGCTGCAATTTGCTGAATGTATGTCCTTGGGTCAGATTTACATATCCGAGACTGCACACTTCCCAGCTGTGTTACTGGAACTCACTCCATTATTGTGAGTTATGATACAGTGACCTCCTGAATGCTGGATGTACTGACATAAAGCTGTGAGTTCAGTGCTGTAGTGATCTGACCATTTGAGGTTCCAGCCCCAAATGTATTTTTCATGCTGATGACCTATTCTATTGTAATAAGAGCAGCACTGCAGCTCCATCCACTGTATAGTGGTGGTTCCCATCCACTGCAGAAGCTTCTGGAACAGCTAATCTGCGTGGAGTCCGGATGTCAAACCTCCTTCGATCAGATATCCTGCGGATAGGCATCAGTATAAAAAATCCATTTGGAGTAAGAAAACCCCCCAAAATGTGGTTGCAGAAAGAGGGAAGTAGGGCATCTAAGGCGCAAAAAAAGGACTATGCATCAAAAATGTACAACTATTCCAATTTATGACAGTTTTTGTCATAGAGGAAATAATAAATTCTCCCGTATGCAAAGGCATAATTAGGGGTTCAGCACGGGAGGGGGTGAACATGGCTAAGTGGGCACCCAACTCAGGTATACTACATACGTGGACAAAATTGTTGGTACCCCTCGTTTAATGAAAGAAAAACCCACAATGGTCACAGAAACAACTTGAATCTGACAAAAGTAATTTGCCAAACTACATGTTGACAAGCCACAAAGCTTCTGGGAGAATGTCCTACGGACAGTTGAGACAAAAATCGAAATTTTTGGCAAGGCACATCAGCTCTATGTTCACAGATGGAAAAATGAAGCATATATTGAAAATAACACTGTCCTTACTGTGAAACATGGAGGAGGCTCTGTTATGTTCTGGGGCTGCTTTGCTGCATCTGGCACAGGGTGTCTTGAATCTGTGCAGGATACAATGAAATCTCAAGACTATCAAGGGATTCTAGAGAGAAATGTGCTGCCCAGTGTCAGAAAGCTTGGTCTCAGTCGCAGGTCATGGGTCTTGCAACAGGATAATGACCCAAAACACACAGCTAAAAACACCCAAGAATGGCTAAGAGGAAAACATTGGACTATTCTGAAGTGGCCTTCTATGAGCCCTGACCTAAATCCTATTGAGCATCTTTGGAAGGAGCTGAATCATGCCATCTAGAAAAGGCACCCTTCAAACCCGAGACAACTGGAGCAGTTTGCTCATGAGGAGTGGGCCAAAATACCTGTTGAGAGGTGCAGAAGTCTCATTGACTGTTACAGTAATCGTTTGATTGCAGTGATTGCCTCAAAAGGTTGTGCAACAAAATATTAAGTTAAGAGAACCATCATTTCTGTCCAGGTCTGTTTCATGAGTTTTCTTTTTTTAAAAAGTTTTGTTGAAGCATGGTTGAAAAGCAATGTCTGACTATCATTTGTTAATTTTCATAGAATTTTTATATATTATTACTTTTGTCAGATTGAAATTATTTCTGTGACTATTGTGTGTTTTTCTTTCATTAAATGAGGGGTACCAACAATTTCATCCACGTGTGTATATAACCAGAATACGGTGACCATATAGTGGTAGATACTGGCTCTACACAGGTCTCAGGGCAACTCGTAGGCCTGAAGTGGCTTGTGGCCTACAAACTACTTAGTAGTAGAGCTGGAAGCGAGAGACTTCCTCCTATGCTAGGCATTTCAACTACATCAGTGTTATGCAGACGCCAATGCAGTTGTATATGTAGCTTATGTTGCAGCAGGTGGGCTCCCCAGTCAGTGGGCCGTACCACAACCCCAGCTACACTTCTGTACCTACGGGTTCATTTTGTATGGTCTGCAGAAACAGGCATTACCAGAAAAGGTGAAAGTGTTTCCTCGGTTAAAGGGGTTTTCCAGGAATTTTTTGCAATCCTGACACCTGAGGGTGGGGGACAGGTGAATATGATTTTTTTTTTTGTTATGTTTCAACTTTCCTGGCCTCCTCAGGAATTGCTGAAATTCCTGGACATCAGCCATTAACAGAGACAGTCTGCTCACATATAGAGAGACCCAGAAAGATGCCCGAGTGCCCCTAGTAGTCACCTACAACCCACAGCTGGAGATCCTACGAAGGATTGCCAAGGAGCTCCAACCTGTGCTACATAGGGACAACAGACTCAAGGACATATTTCCAGTCCCCCCTCTCCTTTCCTTTCGACAACCACCAAACCTGAGGCGTATTATCGTCCGGAGTGCCCTGAAGGCCCCAACTGAAAATGGCACCTCACCTTGCCTACATAAAAGGTGCATGACCTGCAAGCACATCCACACCACTGACAGTGTACCTATCCCACAGTCACAACAGGTGCACAGAATTAGGGGGACATTTTCCTGCAGGTCTTCCAATGTGGTGTACCTCATAATGTGTGTGCAATGTCCCACCACAGGCCTCTATGTGGGGGAAACAGGGCAGAGACTCAGTCAACGAATGAACTCACACAGATCCAATATTAATAACAGCAGAACCGATCACCCAGTGGCCGCACATTTCTCCGGAGAAAACCACTCTATTGAAGATTTGCGGGTTGTGGTTTTAATGGGACATTTTAAAACACAGGAGAAAAGAAAAGAATGGGAGTATAAATTTATGCAAAAATTTCAAACTCTGCAATTTGGACTTAATATTCATGCCAGCTTCATGTCACACTATATGTATGAACCATGAACTGAACTCAATATTCATGCCGGCTTCAAATCACACTATGTGTGACCTGTGAGGGACACAAATCACCTCCTGATAGCAAACAGATAACAGCAAGAATTACTGATCCCTCCGTCACGCACCACAAGTTTCCAGACTGTTTTTTTGACCTGTTGTAAATAACTTCTCTACTTAGATTGCATTTTTTTTAAGGACTCTAAAATGCTTTGAAAACCATGTGTATAAAAATCTGTGAATTTTCAGTTCTTGTATCACACCATGTCTGATGAAGGGAGCTAGCTAGTACTCCTGAAAGCTTACTTATAAATATACTCAGCCTCTAAAAGGTATCGCCTGATTTCTTCATTCTTCCACTACTTTCAATGGCTAACATGGTACAACATTATACTACTATCCCCTTTAATTGACAGCTTGGGCAGTACCTGACTTCGCATAGTTCAGAAGCCTGCATAAAAATACAAGTCCCCCTATATGGCCATACATGCCATTACTTTGTGCCCACTAGTAAGATCTGCGAGGTAATGATGGGTAGTGAACAAGCCGGTTCTTTGAAACAAACAACGGGATTCAGCTCCTGGCGGGGAGCCGGCAGCTCACTTATCCCTGCCCCATACATGACTAACCCTGCCCCCTAGAGATCTTAACCCGCCTCCGAAATGGGTCACTAAGCCTCATTTTAACCTTATATTATGATGTCCTGTGGTTAACAGCAGCCAAGAGGTCAAAATATTGGAGTGAATGGGGCTGTCTGACTGGCTGCACACGGTAGACAGCAGTAATTTATACGGACCCGTTCGGGAGCCAAAAGAGTCGTCTCTTTTGAGTGGATCCAAATGATTCAGCTCACTAAAAAGAGCCGAAGTTGCCATCACTAATGCGAGGATTCATTAGTGTCCCATAGACTTCAATGGTGATGGAAACATTATTGGGTATATAAACGTGAAGCAGCTGATCTGTGGGAGTTCTGGGTACTTCTGTACGTGTTGCTGCATTCCGGGACTTTCAGAGCAGGAGATCCCATATGATATAGGGAGGATTGCACGTTATATTATCAGTACATACACAAGCAGTATTGCCTCGTCCCTCCACTGCATTCACACCACGCCTATTTCTTTCCCAGCGCTCATCTTGGCGCCTATAACGTACAGGAACCGGAAGTGCGTGCGTTCCACCGTAGCGCTTCACCTTTCCATAGTCTAGGAATCTTCCGGTTTATTGCCAGTGACTTCCGAGACACAATGTCGGACTCGGAGAGTGATGAGGAGCGGCCGTTTTCTATCACAGGCTTTCTATTCGGAAATATTAATGAAGACGGACAGCTGGAGGATGACTCGGTGCTGGATAAGGTGAGTGCCAGGTGCTTGTGAGAGGACGCAGCCGCACTGTGGACTGGTGACAGTCACCTCCATGGTTTGTTGATACTTGTAGTTCGTGTCTCCTGTCTGTAGTGGTCACGGACAGTGCAATGTAGTCATGTGTGGAATGTGATGTTATCTGTGTTTGACCCTAAACCCAATAATGTGACCTGATAGAAGTCAGGAGAAATGGTGTGTGTGGTCATCATTGTTCTTGTAGTTCAGGTGCCACAGAGACTGGTTAGATCCCAGTGTTTACAAAGTCTCTGGAGAATCAAATATTACTATGGTGTTCTCTCTGCATGTGGCCAGGGTGGTGTACTGCTAATCAAATGCAGACTGTATAGGCACAGCTTTAATGGCCGTTCACCCCATTCCCCCACCCCGACTCGCAATCACTTCTTCATTAAATGTACAAACACATAGTGGTGATCTGATCTTACTACATGCATGTAGGAGTATAATTAAAAAGGAAGCCTGTCATCAGATTTTTGGTCATAAAATGCACAGTATGGGATTTTTGGGCTTGATAACATCTTCAGGTTGGCCTTTCTGCAGAAAAAGTTGAGTAATTGAGTGTCCTGTAAGGAAACAGCATACTTGGAGTCACTAGGTCAGTATAGCAGGGCTGCTTGGTTATGGAGTAAGCAGTAAAAGCAGGCTGACTCTGTGACTTTACAGCCCTGCTTTATCACACTGGTGATTCCTGCCATGCTATTTGGTGTGAAAGACTATTTGACGTCTTTTTGTGCAGTAAGACCATGCCGAAGAACTTAATTAGGGAAAGGTTGTAATACGTGGAAATGGAACCATACTGTCTTAAAAATTGATGGCAGGTTCCCTGTAAGAAGACAAAAGGTGCCAGCCGGTGACAAGAAAATGCTTCCTGCAGTCAACATGCCTAATAAAGTGGTTCTGTCACAATCCACACAGTGCCATATCAAACATGTCAGGGTAAGGGCTTGTCTGAATTAGTGGGTTTTTTGCAGTATGTCTTTTAATTGCTGTAAACTGATGCTCTTTGGTAGCAGATCAAGTGGTCTGATGAATCTTGATAAAATATTTTAACAAAAATATATACTGCAAAAAAGCTAGTGAACATGCCCTAAAATTCAGATCAATATGTACTGTATTGAAGACGTTTCCTGCTTTAGGCTGAAGTCCCACATGGCCTAAACACTGCAGTTTGGCCGGGCAAAACCGCAGCGTTTTACAATCACTGCTGAGTGGATGGGATTCTAGTGAATCCCACTTACACATTGCAGAAAAATCCGTGCAGCGAAAATGCTGCGATTTCCAAAACCGATGTGGTTTTGGAAATTGCAGCATGTCAAGTAGACCTACAGAAACACTGGCGGTTTTCCTATAGGTATAATGGAAGCAGAAAGTCCGCAGAGGAAAAATCGCAATGCATGGCTGCCGTGTTTATTCCCACAGAGCTTTTTTGCTGTGGCCCACTACGTGGGGCCTTAGCCTTAGAGTACTTGTTAAGTCTCTGTTAGGGAATGCTGGAATAAGGGAGGCTATCAACTACTTATAGATACAGTTGAGGGCAGCATCTGTCTTCAATCCCCTCATATCTGTGCGTTCCTAATGATGTCAGCAGGCACCATGTAATGCTTCATTCTCTGAGAATAAACTTTCACAATAATGTAAATCCCACAGACTGATCCTTTTTAATATTAACATGAGTCAAAAAATGTAAACTGCCTTTTTTCGTTTCTTTTAGGAGTCAAAGAAGCATCTTGCAGGATTGGGAGCTCTTGGACTTGGGAATCTTATTACAGAAATCACATCCAGTGTAGACGAGCCCACAGAAACTGAAGGGGTGAACTTGGATGAAGATGGTAATGGCATTGACTTAAAGTATTCTATGAGTTTCAGCAATGTAGTATGCAAATATGTAGCATACATGTAAATGAATTTGTCCTGATGTTTTTACTAGTGGTGTTTCTGCTAATCCTGCTGTTGTCAGCCACTTTGGAAGGTACCAGCATGCACTAATCCTTTCCTACTTCTTGTGCTAAAAGATATGAGCGCATATCACTGACTCCTAGTGAAAACAATGAGAGTTTACTGTGGATGTTTTAATTGAAAGGGATTTCAACAAAGAAAATGCCGTAATTGTCATAAAAACTCCACATGAACATATTCTAATAGTGGATCCTAAGGCAAAACTCTGCATGTATCATTTTTTAAGGTGTTCATTATTGTTTATGTATATTACTATCTCATGTCTAGGTTGGGTTAAGAGTACTGATGATGCTATTGACTACTCTGATATCAATGAAGTGGCCGAAGATGAGTCTCGAAGATATAGGCAAGCTATGGGAAATCTCCATCTCTCTCGAAGAGCAGGTAAATGTTATAGTCATCCTAAGTGATGGTAAAGGGTTACTTCACTCCTTTTTATTTATGGACTATCCTCAGGATAGGTCATCAATAAAAGATCAGTGTGAATCCCACAACATGGACCCCCACTGAACATCTGTTTGAAGGGGCTGCAGCACTCATGCGAGTACTGTGACCCCTTCATTGTTACATTGCATGCCGTCTGATTCATAGCAGCCTTCAATGTGTTTACAGTCTCTCTCATTCATTTCTGTAGAGGAGACTGTAGTTACAGCTGATTGGTGGGGGTCCCAGGTTTCTGACCCCACTGATCTTTTATTGATGATTTAACCTGAGGATAGGTCAACAATAAAAAAAAAAAAAAAAAAAAAAAAGGAAATGGAATAACTGTTTAACATAAAGACAAATGTATGTCGTAGTTGAGGGTTTGTTGTAATAGCCCTTGTGTTCTGCTATAGATGATGATGACGACGACTATGATGCAGACTGTGAAGACATTGACTCCAAACTTATGCCACCTCCACCTCCTCCTCCAGTGACTTGTAAGAAAGAGGAGGAAAAGGGACCAACACCAATACGTAAGTGATCTTCAGGGTGTGGATGAGGTTTTGTCTTTAAATGATGTCAAACAACTTTTCTATCATATTTTTCCGCAATATTAGGGGGACTTCTAGGTTACATCCAAATTCACTAGCTTTTTGTGATGTTTGCCCTGGCTGGCTTGGCATATCTGACATGAGTGGCATGAGATAACCATCTTTGGCTATAAAAACTTGTGTGCTATTCTGTCAGGCATTGTGAGTCCTTAAAAAGTTTATTATTTTTGTCCATCGTCTTGTACCACTCAACCTAGGATATACCGAGCCTAGAGGAAAGGACACATCTGAACTCCTCCGGCATCTTCGACCGAGCTTCCCTTTGCCCTGAATAGGGGGAGTCAGGAGGAAGTCATTGTTTTGGCAGCAGTTTCCCCCCACTCCCCCATGTGAGTGTTGAAGATGACAGAAGTACAGTGCTTGGCTATCTCCAGCACTCCCCTTGAAATGATTTAGATGTAGCAGTGCACTCACTGCCCAACCACTGTTCAGAAAATGGCACAAAAGTCCCTTGTTTTCCTGATCAGGGGGGGTCTCTGCGGTTTGACCCCACTGATCTCTGCAAGATATCCTTTGTCCTATGGATAGGGAATAACTTGCTTTGTGAGAAAGCCACTTTAAATTGTTTATTTATGTAGTATAGCTTTAATGCCAGGGAGGAATCCCAGAGGCTCTCCGCTTTGTGTTTGTGCTGACATTGCCAGACTGTTCCTACACCCCTTTCACAAGGAAAATTGTAACACACAGTTGTCAGTTTGACTTGATACAGAAAAACCAGAGGGAAACTGATGCATCCAGCGCATCACTTTTTGTACCAGACTACACCTTACCTGTCTGAAATCTGGGTCAAAAAACATTAGTTGCAGTGTTTTTTCTGCCAAACTCATTGCAGGTCAGTGACCGTGCCTGGAGAATTGGATGTGTGTCGGGTGTCCCCTTTCTGGTATCAGTTTTTCTCTGGCTTATCTGGAAGGTAACTAAGCAGATAGTGCATGGATATGTGAACATACTTTATAAGTTAGCAGCCATGTACAAGAAATCAGTTATGACAAAACATAAACTGAGCAGTTTCAGTAATTGACAATGCAAAGGGAAAAATTACTTTAACTATAAAGTTGAGTTCCTCACTTAGTCACCATGTGGACTGTTTTTACTTGTTTTGTGCAGCCTCTGAAGAAGGCGATGGAATCATACTCCCTTCCATTATTGCTCCATCTTCCGCTTCCTTGGAAAAGGTGGACTTCAGCAGTTCATCGGATTCTGAATCTGAGATTGGCCCTCAAGAGCGTGGACAAAGCGAGGGGAAGGAGCGAAAGTTGACTTTACCACTTGCTGGAATAATGCAAAGAGATGGCACCAAGCCTCTTCCTAGTGTCACAGAGCTTTTTCCAGAGTTTAGACCTGGCAAGGTATTGTCCATTATTAGCATGTAATTTAAAATTGATGTTGAAAAAAAATGTTCAGAAAGAATTAGAAGCAAAGAAAAAAAAAGGAAGAAAATTATAAAAGAGAAAAATCTGTTATTTTTTTGGCACAGAAAGGGTGCATTCACTCACATAGGGATGTGTTACTGCTCTCTGCATAGCACCAGGCTGTTATAATGACTCTGTGAACCCCTTCCTTCTAGACACTAGAGGTTTTCCCAAAGTTCATATCCACACATTTGTAAATGTAAAAAAATATTTCCATACTTTTTTTCAAGCAAAGTTCTGGGTCTAGGGACCAAATGGTCTTCTTTCTGGAGTTGTAGTGTGCAGTGGATAGGCAGACATTGGTAAAAATCATCACCAGTTTTTGCTTACATAGAGAAGTCTACACTTTTTATTATAGTCAGTGTTGTCGCAGCCTTGAGAGTCAGTTTTAGACCACTTCCCCCTTTGTCTGACACGTGGAGGGTGGCATTGTGAAGTTATGGCAACATCTGTAGACAAAGCCACTACTGAAACTGCGCCCGCAGTACAACAAAGTTGTAATCCTGTCGGTCTAACTCCACCTGTAATGATATGACCCTTATTACAAGGTCACTGGAACTAATGGAGTATGGGGCGTAATTGGTTAACAGTGCTCAAGGGAAGAATTAGTTCTTATAATCAATCATTTTTATTTTGTTCACAGGTTTTACGCTTTCTTCGACTTTTTGGACCTGGGAAAAGTGTCCTGTCAGTATGGCGAAGTGCACGCCGGAAGCGCAGGAAGAAGCATAGAGAAATGACCCAAGAAGTTCAGACAAAGGAGGGTGAAGAAGTTGAGGCGGTAACTGAGAAGAAATCTTGTTGGGAATATGAATATGCTCCACCACCTCCACCTGAGCAATGCCTCTCGGATGATGAGGTGAGGATGTTGTACCGCAGCGTAATTTGTTTGACTGTAAACAGATTTAATTGAAGTAGTAAAAACAAAACGCATAAATATAAGAGGAGCTGTCAAAAATGCCGAGTGGAAAAAAATGCAGCTATAAATATAATTTTATTTTTCCAAAATGCAAAGAGAAATGAAGAAATGTGAAATCTAAATTGCATCGATATTTGGTGTGACTGCCTTTTGTTTTTAAAGCTGTATCAATTCTGTTCAGGGTTGGTGCCCTGCTACAGAGTAAATTTTGAGACACTCCATCTGACACTTGGCATTGTCTTTAGTGATATAAGGTTTGCAGGTAGCTGCTTGGCCATGGAGACCCATGCCATGAAGCTCCTAGCGCACGGTGTATGTGCTGCTGATAATGCTGGAGGAAGTTTGCCTTTCTGCAGTTATTGAGTCAGCAGAGTGTTGGTGACTTTTATGCACTATGCTTCTCTGTGCCCCTGCTCTATAGCTTTATGTGGTCTGCCACTTTGTATCTAACTTACTACTCTAAATTGATCTTAGAATATCGAGGAGGGGTCTCATGTGACATTTGACAGTAGCCCTGGAATTCGATGAGCTAACAACCCATTCTTTTAAGTTAAAACTACATTGGAAAAAAAAATACATGTGGTTTTGCTGCTGTTTTTGGTGCAGTTTCTTAATTTTACTTTTGTCCTTTGAGTAGGTTCTTTACAGAAGAACTGCATGCAGTTATGAGTACTATATGTCTACTTTGACAAGCTGTCACGGAGTTTTGTTTAGTTTTTTTTATGCCATTTTGTGTAAACATTTGAAAAACATCTGAAAAAAATGTACATGGTTTTTCAGAAAATGCTTACATCTTTTTTAAAAAAAAAAAAAAAAATGCATAAATAAAGCAGTAGCTGCACACAGTGGAAGACGTGGAATGCTACGTGTGTCATTGTGTGCAACTGTTGCTTTTATTTATGCATTTTTTTAATGGAAAAATTCATGTTGTTTCAAATGCATATTTCAAGTGTGTTTAATAAATGGGTTAGCAAATACAAAAAGTGTAAAAAAAAAAAAAAAAAAATGGAATGTTGGGGCTAGAAAAAAAAATTCTACCCGTGCCAGAATCAGTGGAGCAATGTCAATTGAAGGAGGCAAAGAGCTGGACTTGGAGATTGTGAAAGGTCCTCTTTATGTTAACAAAAACATCATATAAAGCTGCATTTACATGCTGCTGTTACTCATGTTGACCATGTGCATGTTCTTTGTACAGCAATGAAAATGGCTGACACTGGTCGAAAATTCAAATCTGTGTTGCTTGAAAAAAAAAAACTAATGCATTAATGTGTGGTAAAATGCAGGTGTGACTACTACCCTTTGTCTCAAGCCACACAATGTGGAAAAGCTACTGTTTTTATTCCAGATTTTGCTGTGTTTTTTTGAGCCAAAGCCAGAAGTGGCTTGAAAAGGACTGGGAAACATAAAGGAAACCCTTGCATTTCACTGTTCTGCTAAATTCACTCCTGGTTTAGGCGTAAAAAATCTGGAACAAAAAAAAGCACCTTTTTGCTAAGTGGGCCTTAGCCTTATAGTGTGTTTTTAGTTTCAAGAAAAAAGTGGTATTTAAGGGTTGAAACTTTCCTTAAATTTATTACATTTAGGGTGCTGCCATATGATGCATTGTGTGGCGCTGTAGCCGCAATTCAGGATGGGGCCTTTCCTTTAGCTTTTCCTCATTACTGACTGTGTGGTTTTGTAAGTTATCAAATGGGCAGTAATACGGGAAAGCCTAT
This sequence comes from Leptodactylus fallax, assembly GCA_947044405.1. Lineage (NCBI taxonomy): Eukaryota > Metazoa > Chordata > Amphibia > Anura > Leptodactylidae > Leptodactylus > Leptodactylus fallax. Next base: position 629,837 of record CAMRHE010000527.1, read on the forward strand.
AATTTGTGCTTTCGCTTATTTTAGTGAAAACAGCGGTTGTACCCTGCTGGAGTTTTGCTACAGCGCAGCATCGTACATCATTTGTCAGCATCCTTAACCTTAATTTACAGACTAAAGTTATGCCTATTTTGTATGCTTTTTTCAGATCACCATGATGGCTCCTGTGGAGTCCAAGTTCTCACAGTCCACTGGGGATACAGATAAAGTTGCAGATACAAAACCAAGAGTAGCAGAATGGCGCTATGGACCGGCTCAGCTGTGGTATGACATGCTTGGTGTACCAGAAGATGGCAGTGGATTTGATTATGGATTTAAGCTGAAGGATAATGAAGATGAGACTGCTGCTGAGACTGAGATACAAGACAAGGTGTGTATATGAATGGTTTAATACTGACCTGAAACTTGGCACAATTTTACTATCAGCATCTTATAGATTTTATTTTTCGTGTTATTTAGAAACCAGAGGAATCCACAGAGGCACAATTTCAAGATGAACATTTCCTGATGGTAACGCAGCTTCAGTGGGAGGATGATGTGATCTGGAATGGGGAGGATGTGAAGCATAAAGTAACTAAGACCCAGAGAGCCAGTTTAGCTGGTTGGCTTCCCTCCAGTATGACCAGGAATGCCACTGCCTACAATGCCCAGCAAGGTATCATGAGTTACATGATATCATCCTTATTTGTCAGTAGCATGTGGTGTATTTCCCTATATACTAATTTAATGAGTCTTATGTGCAGGACTGAATCGAAGTGGATCACTATTAAATCTACCAACGCCTCTAGTACAGAAGCCAACCATAACTGGTTCACTGATCTCTTCCAAAGGGAAGGAGAAACATCCTCCAGAACAACAGGGTAAGGCCGAGCATTATGACTATAGGGTTATTTGAACTAGAATTTCAGATGAAAGTTGAAAGTTTTATCTGTTCCTTGTGAGTAAATATTTCATATGTTTCTGCAATATGGTGCAATGTCTTATTTCCTTGATACAAGTGTTTTCAGACCCGGTAGTAGATGCACACAGTCATGTCACAGTTAGGCCTTGGAAATACAGTTACATGTAGTTAGATTCTGCTATAATATTATGAATTTGTTTTTATAAGCTGTGTTCTTCCTTTTTGCTTTTTAGCATTTGTTGAAGAAGATCGACCATGGTTTTCAATTTTTCCAATCGACAATGAAGAACTGGTATATGGAAGATGGGAAGACAACATAATCTGGGATGACCAAGCCATGGACAGGATTTTGGATCCTCCTGTATTAACCTTAGACCCTAATGATGAGAATATTATACTGGGTTGGTAACATGTTGAAGACATACGTATGTGTGTTATTAGAAATGTGATTGATTGGTTAAAACTGTTGTCTTTAAGTCTTGGAGGACACAGAAGAGAATAGAAAGTCATTTATATGTGGCATGTATTTTATCAACAGAAATCCCAGATGAGAAAGAAGAAACCACATCAAATTCTCCTTCTAAGGAAAGTAAAAAGGAGTCTTCTCTGAAGAAAAGTAGAATATTATTAGGAAAAACTGGGGTAATCAAAGAGGAGCCTCAACAGGTAAGTGTTTCCTCCTTTATATAGGGGTTGTGCTATTATGGACACTTTTCCCTTATCCACAGGACAGGGAATCCTTGTCCAAACGCTGAAGACCCGTTGTTGAGGCCCTCAGCAGATAGGGGGCCATAAGTTCCCCTAAAGCTTCCTTATGAATGGAGTGACAGTTCACTTGCGGGACCAGCAATCCATTCGCTTCTATGGGGCTGCCAGGACTTTAATTTCTGGCAGTGCCTGCAGACCTGTAGAAGTGAATAGAACACCAGTCACTCAAGCGCACTGGCACTCCATTTGCAAAGAGGCTTTAGCTAGATTTTCGGTCTCCGTCCTCCTGATCATTGGGCGGATCCAGTGTTTGGACCACCATTGATTGGCCACTTATCCCCTGTCCTATTTCTACCAGTTTATTTATTTATTTATTTTTTTTATAATTAACTTTTTATTAGATTTTCAAATATCGCCAATGAATATACATATTAACAGACAATGTGCATAGCACAACAATCATTAATTAAACAGTCGAATAAGCTGGCGAATTACATACACCAATTGACTAATAACACAATGATGGATGGAACATTAGCGGTGGATAAGGTACAAAGAATTCTAAGAGTGAAAGGCCAAGGGTCTCAGGAAGGAATTATGCTAAACAGGGGGTTCCCACAGATGCGTCCTGGTAGTGTCTTTAGAGAACTCATACCAAGGCGCCCAAATAGCGCAAAACTTCTAGTGGGTACGAAGTTCTAGATGGGAAAGTTCCTCCATCCATGCAACTTGAGATACTTTCCGCAGAAAGTGAGATACTGAAGGGGGGAGTCAGATGGCCAGTATAGAGGGGTCATAGATTTGGCGATAGCCACCAATTGAAGCCAAGGACGTCTGTGGGACCTAGACGGGGAAGTGGGCCACAGATTCAAAATGAGTCCCACAGGGGTCAGAGGCTCGGTGGATCCACAAACCTGGTTCAGTATCTGCTGAACTAGTGACCAGTAAGGGGCTATTTTGTCGCATTCCCACCAAATATGCAGGTAGGAACCTGCGGACTTATGGCATCGCCAACACAATGGGGATATCTCCGGAGAGAACTTATGGACTACAGTGGGTGTTCTATACCACCTGGTGACCAATTTATAGCTTGACTCCTGCAGGCGCACACATCTGGAGGGACCTGTGGATCGCTTGAGAATAAATGTAATTTCTCCAGGAGTAAGGGACATTTGAAGGTCTGCCTCCCATTTTCGCACATATGAGGGGAGTTCTGTGCCTAGTTCGCTCAGAAGGTTGGAGTAGATAGTAGATAAAGGTCTGGGAACAGTTTGCCTCTGAAGTAGAAGCTTTTCTAGCCATGTAGTTGTGCGATGATCCGTCTCCTGCTTCAGAGCTCTCAGGTACAGTGTTTTAATCGATTGGTATGTTAGGAAATTGGTATGCATGGAGAGGGGGTGTTGGGTGAGCTCAGTATAAGAAGGGAAGGCCCCATCGATCAATATAGAGTCGTAGGGTAGGCGCTCCATATGTTTCGGCACTCTTGGGGCCGATTCTATAAATTTGGATTCCGATAAGATTAAATCCTGGACAGACATGAGGGGGGAGGGACCTGTTGGCAAAGGAAGTAGTCGCCTTACCCATTGCCAAGAGTCAGACCGCTGATGTTAGTACATTGGGGGCGAGGACCTGCTTAGCCGTTTGGCGGGGGAGCCATAGTATTGCAGTAAGGGGTAAGTCTATAGTGGTTTCCTCCACTGACACACGTAGTCCCGCATTATTACTCTGAAACCAATCAATGGTCCTTGCCAGTTGTGCTGCATGATAATATGTTCTTATATCTGGTAGACCCATACCACCCAATTTCCTAGGTCTGGTAAGAGTACGGAACGCCACTCTAGGGCGTGTGTTATGCCAGACATATTTTGAAAACATTTTGCAGAGGGAGGAAAAGAATGTTAGTGGAAGAGGGATAGGGAGGGTTTGAAATAAGTATAATATCTTAGGCAGAATCATCATTTTCAGTAGACTAGTTCTACCCATCCATGAGATATATGGGACCCGCCAAGATTCTAATAGAGATTTGATGTCAGAGAGCAATGGGCCGTAGTTAGAATCGTACCAGCGTCTGGGTGAGGGCGTTAAATTTAATCCTAAGTATTTGATCTAGTCGTGTCGCAGAGGGAATGGGGAGGTAGCCTGTAAGTCAGATTTAACCGAAGGGGGGCAATAGACACATAAGGCTTCGGATTTTGTGGTATTAATTTTAAAATTCGAGAGGGTACCAAAGGCCGTAAAAATCGTACCTATGTGAGGTAATGCAACAATTGGGTTGGTAAGGATAATTAGAAGGTCGTCTGCAAATGCGGCCGTACTATGGCAAATCCCTCCGGTGACGAGACCTTTCAGCAATGGGTCCTGTCGGATACTCTGAATTAATGTTTCAATGGTCAGAACAAAGAGTAAGGGGGATAATGGGCATCCCTGCCTGGTGCCGTTTTTAATATCAAACGAGGAGGAAAGGCATCCATTAACTCTAATTTTAGAGCTAGGTCTGGAGTACAAAGCCATGACCTTCTGCACAAACATGTGTGGGAAGCCAAAATACGGTAGTGTCTCAGTCATAAAGGTCAAATCTACCCTATCAAAGGCTTTTTCCGCGTCCGTTGAAAGAAGTACCAAGGGGGTCTTCTTACGCTGGGCGTGTTGTATCAAGTGGAGCACTCGTTGGGTGTTATGTTTGCCTTCTCTGCCCGTTATAAACCCCACTGGCTCTGGGTGGACCAGGGAGGGTAGGAGTGACTTTAATCTATTAGCTACTAATTTGGCGTATAGTTTAACATCCACGTTTAGTAAGGAGATGGGGCGGTAGCTACCACATTGTGTCGGGTCCTTGCCTTCCTTAGGAATGATAGAAATATGGGCTTCCAAGGCTTGGGGTGGGAAGAGGTGGGCTTCATCTACAGAATTACAAACCTGAAGAAAATGGGGGAGAAGGATAGAGCTAAAGTGCTTGTAGTAAAAGGCTGGGAGACCGTCGGGGCCAGGAGCTTTCCCCAGAGGGGTGTCAGCAAGTGCAGACTGTAGTTCTGACACCGTAAAGGGAGTCGTAAGGGCATCTTGTTGTTGGGGGGTGAGCGATGGGAGGGAGAGAGATTGCAAAAAGGACCGAATTTTAGCAGAGCGATCCCGTAGCTCAAGAGGGGTCTCAGCAGGTCTAAGGTTATACAGTTTCTGATAGAATGCACAAAATTCAGAAGCTATGTCTGGAGTGTCCTTTAAGCTAGAGCCTGACCGGGAAGTGATCTCCGCTACAAAGCTTTGGTTGCGTTGTTTTTTAACTAAATACGCCATCAGTTTTCCGCCCTTGTTCCCATGCATATAGTACTTATGGAAGGATGACAGATAGGCTTTAGCAGTTTTTAGGTTCAGGCAGTCTTTAAGTCGTTCTCTGCACAAGATCAGCTCCGAGAGAGCCCCCTGAGCCGCAGCTTGCTTATGATGACACTTTCCAAGGTTGCAATATGGGCAAGTAAGTCATCAATTTCTTTGGTACGTTTTTTTCTTAATGTGAGAACTGAGACTTATAAATACCCCTCTGATCACGGATTTGTGGGCCTCCCAGATAACACAAGGCTGTACGTCAGGTGTAGTATTTTCATTAAAGTAGTCAGTGAGCGCTTTAGAAACAGCCTGGCGAGAGTCGTGGGAGCAGAGCAGGGTCTCATTATGCCTCCAGTCATAGCTACGGGGTGGAAGGGATGAAATCTGTAGTTGAACAGTGATGGGGACGTGGTCAGAGATAGTGATAGAGTCAATGGTGGGAGAGGAGGATAGAGTTAGCTGGTTCTGGGGTAGAAAGATGTAGTCCAGACGCTGGTACGATTTGTGTGGGTTAGAATAAAACGTATAATCCTTACCGTCGGGATTAAAGGCCCTCCATACATCTACAAGATGCATAGAGGAGAGATGCTTGGCAAGTTTACTAAGGGCAGCAAAGCTATGTGAGGATGTGCCAGTGGAGGAGTCCTGAAGAGGCTGAAGGGCAATGTTAATGTCCCCACCCAACACTACCAGACCCTCCGCGAACATAGAAAATCTGTCTAGGGTATCGAGTAGCCATGAAATTTGCCCCACATTTGGTGCATATACATTGCCAATGACTAGAGTATTAGCAATGTACCCCTTAAGAAACAGGTATCTGCCCTGGTCATCACTCAAGCGAGCCACCACAGAGAAGGGGACGTCTGATTTAAAGGCAATACTAACTCCATTCTTCTTCCCAGTAGCGTCGCATGAGTGAAACCAGGCCGAGTAAGGAGATTTGGGTAGATTAGGCACCTTACCTTTAGGGAAATGTGTCTCTTGGAGGAGTAGGATAGAGGATTGCGATCTTTTAAGAGCGTGGAGTACCTGTGAGCACTTGGTGGGAGAGTTGAGACCCTTGACGTTCCATGACATAAACTTAACACAAGACATAGACAACAAGAAACAATAAACTGAGAGATACTAATAAGTATGTAGAACAAACGCTACAATGAGGCATTCAAATGTAAGCGATTATATAAAATGCACTGAGCTACAGTGCCGTGTCGTGGGGGGGTGGTAAAGCAGGGCGGTCGACCCAAAGAGCCGTTAACAGAGTCGCTAAGGCAGCAAGGGGCTTTATAAACCCTTTTAGGAGATAAAGGCAAACAATATATGAACTATGTGCTAACTAAGCTCAACCCCGGCTACGGGGCAGCACACGTGAAAAAACAAACAATGCAACACGTAAGAAATCACGGTCATAGGTCAGAAAATAGGAAGGATATATAATACTTATGACATCACGAGAGATAACTCAGTCCTGCTCCACAGGTGCCCTCTTCCTCTGGCGTTTGGATTTCGCACGTTTCCAGGCTTCCACTTTAGGAAGGTCGGAAAGAGAGGCAACGTCTGTGTAAGTAAGCCATGATGGGATGATGGCTGGATCCAATTCCAGAGGCGGACACGCAGCAAACAGGTCATCTGGGTGCCGAATATTATACAAACGTCCATTGAAGTTGTAGGAAATCCCGAAGGGAAATAGCCATTTATACGGAATCTTAAGTGTCCGGAGACGGTCTGTGAGCAACTTCATCTGTCGTCTTTTGGCCAGTGTCACCGGGGAGATATCCTGATAGAAAGTAATTCTGTGCCCTTCATATGTAAAATCCGAGGTTACACGGGCTTTCTGCAAAATCGCCTCTTTTACTGGGAAGGACAGCAGTTTGCAGACGATGTCCCTGGGGGGTTCCCCCTTAGGCTTTGGGCGCAACGCCCTATGGGCTGGTTCGAGTTGGACATCTGAAGACAGGTCTCCCTCCAAAACTGATTCCAGGAGTCTCTTTGTGAAGGTCATGGTTTCAGCGGGCGGGAAGTTCTCTGGCACACCTCTGATACGTAAATTATTCCGCCTACCCCTGTTGTCCTGATCCTCCAGATAAGAGTGTAGAGAGTTCATATGGGCCTGGCAAGCCGTAAATGCCATATTAGTGGCCTCGCCATGTGCCAGGAGCGAGGTCTGTGTTTCCTCTAGGCGTTCAACTCTGGAACCAATGCTCCGGACATCTTGTTTAATATCTGCGAGTTCTTTCATAACCGGTTGCAAAGTTTTCTCCAGTAGTTTCTGCAGGCCCTTGGAGGAAATGGTGACCATGGAGGTGGAGGCGGAATCAGATATATTTCCGTCATCCATGACGCTTTCTTCGTCGGACGCCTCTGCAGGATCAGGGGCAACTATTGAGCGTCTTGCTGCTGCTGAGGGATTGTGCGGTGTGCGCTTCTCGAGAAACTTATCCATGTCTGCTTGTGGCTTCTTTGAGTGTTTTGGTGTAGCTCGTGAGTCTGCGGGCTTATTCTGACCAATTTTAACCATGATGTGGCTATCAGGGCATGCTGGCCCACACCGGGAAAGAGCACGATCAGGCTGGATTAGGAGGTCATAATCAGATCTAACGGACCCTAGTAGAAAGTGGCAGGCTCTCGAGGGTTAACTCACCACCCAAGTGGAAGATCCGCGTCGCTCAAGGCTGCTGATATCATAGAAGACGAAAATAGAGTCCACTTGTAGCAGATAAAGGCCTGGTCTGGTGTCGGGTATCTGAAGACCCCAAGATGGCCGCCGCTCGTTTTGAGATCGACGGTAGGCCCCAGGCTCCAGGCAGTCTTCAGCGTCGGCCGGAGTGCGTAGAGATAAGCGATGGGGTCACCCCCACAGAAGGAGAAGCCCGTCCGTGCAGTTGGTGATGTCTCCCAGGAGCCAGCTGACGGTCTCACTCAGTCGGGGCCGCGGCGGAAGGGCAGGCCCCAAGAAGACGGTGCTCGGCGCGGGAGGTGCAGTAGTCCGCTACCGCCGAACGTCCCGCCGATGCAGCCTGCGCTATCAGCGGTGTCCGCGGCAGAGAGATCCAGAGAGCACCAGGCATTCCGGCCCTGCTAGTGCTGCGGAGGCCTCCGCGACCAAGATGGCAGGCCTCTGAGCGGAGGAGCAGGTAGGCCTCAATCCGGACCAACCGAAAAGAAGCCTCGATTCCTGGCCCAAAACACCCCAAATCCGCTAATAGGGCCTGGGGGAGTACCCAAGGGTGCTGAAGTCCAATTAAGGTTAGGGTGGCCAAGATGAAGGGTGGATTAGGTAAAGGTCGCTGGAGAACACCAAAATCCACGTCCAGCCACTCTGCCGGTTAGCCACGCCCCCCAGTTTATTTTTATTATTGTATTATGTCTATTATGAGTATAATTAAAAGTTTTGTAATGGTTTGTTACATTTTTTTTTGTTTTTGCTTTATGCTGTTCAGTCAGTTCTGGTAGAGGAGCTGTCTGATGTTTCATCTACAGTATTACAATACATATCATGTGGCTCAATACTCTGGTCTGTTCCATCAGATCAAGCTCTATGATGGTACATCTCCTTCCCCTTTCCTGAATATACTCAGTTAAGCTGAATTCTGATCAAATCTGACCAAAATAGTGAAGAACTGTAGATGAAACATCAGACAGCTCCTCTACCAGAACTGACTGAACAGCATAGAGCCAAAACAAAAATGTAACAAACCATTACAAAACATTTACTTTTAATTCAACTCCTAATAGACATAATACAGTAATAAAAATAAACTGGTAGAAACAGGACGGGCTAAGTGGCCAAAAGCTGCAGATGCAAAACTGTGCAGAAATTTTAATAACCAGTTACGTATCTGCAATTCAGTAATAAATATATCAAATATGAGCAGATAATTTGTTTAGTAATATATCATTATCAAAAGCTGCTCCAATTTCACTCCCTTTTAGCACATTTTTTTTCTGGTTCTTCCAAACCATCAGAGGAATCCAGGTGCTAGGTTTCTCCTCATTTGATGTAATAATCATCCCTGTCGCATCTGAGACTTTCATGCTATATAAGGCAAACCACCACTGATCTAGAACAAGTTTATTACCCTCAACAGCATGAAATGCTGTTGAGGGTAATAAGAGATTGTTTAATGTTTCCTATTACAGAACATGTCCCAGCCAGAGGTCAAGGATCCCTGGAATTTATCCAATGATGAATTTTACTATCCAAAACAGCAAGGCTTAAGAGGAACATTTGGAGGAAACATCATCCAGGTAAATTTCACATCTATAGCACACAAAATTCCAAATAAATGGATCGATACTGATATGGCACAGAGGGCTCTGGAGATGAAACAGTATTCCTGTTCAGTTAATAAATCATTGGGTGCAGAGAGTCTCCCAGTGATATATAGGGTTATTTTGGCAGTCATATGGGTGAAATAAAAGCATATTTATTAATAGGTGGTAAATGTAATGTTTTGATTGAGAGACATCAGTATGTAGATCTCGCAATGATGGAGAATGCCCTTTTATTTTTGGGATGATATTATAGTACCTTCACTACAGCAGTAATGAAATAAGCTGATCCTGTGTTCGTGTCTGGTAGGGTACCATACCATTTGAAAAATGGGTATCGGCTAAACTTAAAGGTGGCCGGGCACAAAATACTTCTAGTGACTGAAAGTAAATTCAGATGTTTGCATAATTGATCTTGTTCCTTCTTGCCTTTGTGCAGCACTCTATCCCAGCAGTAGAGCTCAGGCAGCCTTTCTTCCCTACACACATGGGTCCAATGAAACTCCGACAATTCCATCGTCCTCCATTGAAGAAGTATTCATATGGCGCCCTGTCCCAGCCTGGAGCACACTCTGTGCAACCTCTTCTTAAGCACATCAAGAAGAAAGCAAAGGTAATTTTACTCTTATTTTTACACAGTGACGTCACCATCCATTATCCTACACTTCAGAATATTATACAGCACTATATCACATTCACTTTTTTTAATAGGTTATATCTCTAGAGTTTTTTTTTTTTTTTAACAAATTACATCTGTTTATTATATTTTCTGTGCGTCAGATGAGAGAGCAAGAGCGGCAGGCATCTGGTGGAGGAGAGATGTTTTTTATGCGCACTTCACAAGATCTTACAGGCAAAGATGGAGACCTCATTTTGGCAGAGTATAGTGAAGAAAATCCACCGTTAATGATGCAAGTTGGCATGGCAACGAAAATCAAAAACTATTACAAGAGGGTAAGAATTCTGATTTGTAAGGCTGTATATAAGACCCATAAGTATATTGTTGTTGTTGTTGTCTGATAGTTTCCTTCTTTTTTTTTTTTTTTTTTTTTTTTTTAATAGAAACCAGGAAAAGACCCTGGTGCACCAGACTGCAAGTATGGAGAGACAGTATATTGTCACACCTCACCATTTCTTGGCTCTCTACACCCAGGGCAGCTTTTACAGGTATGTGCCAACACATATGACAGGTTATATCACTTTTGATTTCTATTTTCACTTTTTCACTAAACTTTTTTTGTTTGTTTGTTAAGGCTTTTGAAAACAATTTGTTCAGATCTCCAATCTACTTACACAAGATGCCCGAAACAGACTTCCTGATCATTCGCACCCGTCAAGGCTATTATATACGTGATTTGGTGGACATTTTTGTAGTTGGGCAGCAGTGTCCTCTCTTTGAAGTGCCAGGACCAAACTCTAAAAGGGCCAACACGCATATACGTGATTTCTTGCAGGTGTGTAGTCTGTCCTATAGATTATTATTGAGTTATTTTATTTTGTTTGCATATTGTACAAATTTATAAATGCGAAATCTTGTTAATAATCTGTTACCAGGTGTTCATATATCGTCTCTTTTGGAAAAGTAAAGACCGACCTCGTAGGATTCGTATGGAGGATATTAAAAAAGCTTTTCCTTCCCATTCAGAGAGCAGCATCAGAAAGAGACTAAAGCTGTGTGCTGATTTTAAAAGAACAGGTAACACCTGCACTTTTTTTCCCCCCCCCCTTCAATGGCAGTGAGTCTTATCACCTACAGGATAAATATGACTTGGGTAGAAGGAGCTAGAAACTGGTGACAGTCTGTACCATAGTACTTCTTTCCCTGTGACAGGACCATAAAGAATTTTAGTGTAATTACTTAAAATCTACTTATGTTTTCTAGGAATGGACTCTAATTGGTGGGTGTTGAAACCAGATTTCCGCTTGCCAACAGAAGAAGAAATTCGTGCAATGGTGTCCCCAGAGCAGTGCTGTGCATATTACAGCATGATTGCCGCAGAACAGCGTTTAAAGGTGAGTAATGGGTTAAAGGGGTTTTCCAGGAGTTACAGATCGATTACTTATCTTTAGGGTAGGTCATCAATATCTGATTGGTGAAGGTGAATATTATTGTCTGAGCTGTTTGCAGTCCGCAGAGGGACTGATATAGCAGTAGTGAGAAAAGACTTGGGCAGATAGCAGAATTGTAGATTGGAAGAGGGCAATAGTGGATTTGATGGTAGGCTGCAAGGGAGAGAGTCTTTGAAGGAAATGATGCGGGCATTCACAAACTCTTAGGTGGTATCATGGGAGGAAAGTAGCTTTAGGTCAGAGCTGTTAGAAGGAATGGTGAATTAAATGGGGAGTACAGTCCTACAGCTCTGTTTTTTTTTGTATATGGGAGTACAGAATATATCACGTAAATGTGCTTTTCTATCATCTGTTACCTTCACAGTTTTAGTGATTCATTATATCTGTTTGTGGGTGTCTACTTTATTAATAGAACTGTACAACATGATCTATTGTGCTATAATCTCCTTCCAGGATGCTGGCTATGGAGAGAAATCATTTTTTGCCCCCGAGGAGGAGAATGAAGAAGACTTCCAGATGAAGATAGATGATGAAGTAAGTCATGGAAAGTGAGATTATTACACTTGGTAGCATTTGGATCTCCAAATCATACATGATTGTTTCTTTGTGAACAGGTCAGGACTGCGCCTTGGAACACTACAAGAGCTTTTATTGCTGCTATGAAAGGGAAATGTCTTTTGGAGGTGACTGGAGTTGCAGACCCGACTGGCTGTGGGGAAGGATTTTCCTATGTAAAGATTCCTAACAAACCGACACAACAAAAGGTTAGAAGTTTATGGTCATGCGACTTCTGTTTGTCTCTGTAGATTTGCTTGCTTTTGTACTGTTGGATACACGCGTGTCAACTTTCCCTCATATAAGTGTGCAAACACATTGCAAAATTTCCCCCTTCCCGGTTGTTGTTGGTCATTGGGAATGACTCATGAATATATAAAATACAATATGTTACTAAAGATTTAACATCTTATTACTTGTTATAACAGCAAGATGATAAAGAGCCTCAGCCAGTGAAAAAAACCGTGACTGGAACTGATGCAGATTTGCGGCGACTTTCTTTGAAAAATGCCAAACAGTTGCTCCGCAAGTTTGGAGTGCCAGAGGAAGAGGTTAGTATGTGAAGGTGCATAATGCCATTTCATAGCAGTCTAGTATATAGTGTGTATAATCTGTATGTGATGGGTTTTATATACTTTGATCATGAAGATTTAGGGGTTTCCTTGTGCCAACTCAGCAAGTCAAGTGAATACAAGAATTCATACTTTTCTCCAACATATAGATCTCTGTGTTTAATTATTTATATGGGAGATGTTAGAGGTGAAGTACAAATCTTGAGGATACAACACCCTTTCTTATTCCTCTTTTTCTGCCTTGAGATCAGGGCTCATACTAGTTCTTGTTATGGAATTGCTGTATCTGTCTGTTTTTGTAGATTAAGAAGTTGTCTCGTTGGGAAGTAATTGATGTTGTAAGAACAATGTCTACTGAGCAAGCACGCTCTGGTGAGGGACCAATGAGCAAATTTGCTAGAGGATCACGCTTCTCTGTAGCAGAACATCAAGAAAGATATAAAGAGGAGTGCCAGCGGATATTTGATCTTCAGAACAAGTGTGTTACATGATTTATACTCCTCTAGTCTGTGGTAACTCAGTCTTAAGCTTTTCTTCATGGCCCAATCATGTCAGCTTTATAATATCTTAAAGCACATGTTTTGTTCCGTAATACTACACTTTTAGGATTTCAAAATACCACTGTGACCATAAGAACCCTTATTAAAGGCATTAAATTGGATCATCATACTATACTGTCCTTTTAGCCCAAGTGGCATAAAAAATAATGTGCCATTTGGCTAATAATGTCTATATAGATTACAGCATGCTCATAACTATGAGTCTCTTGTACTCATAAGGGAAACACCAGTACCTGTCACCAGTTAGTGATGGCAGCAGTGTACACAAGCAGATACAAGGCAGTCTTCAGTCACCAGTCAGCAGGTGACTGTGTCTTCATAAATATATCAGACTCACAATTGAATGTCTTGTAATTTTATTATTATTATTTTTTTAATATAAAGAAGCTTAGTAACACTGTAGCTTTCTGAATAATAAAGTAGCAGCAATATACCCGGACTATTTCATAGCAACAGTGCTGGAATACCCAGGGTGACAGCCATAACTCTTAGCCTTGTGTGTTCTCCTTTCATTTTTGAATCTCCTTTAGACTGTGTCCTGTAAATGTTGTAAGGCCATTTCCAACCAGCCGTCTGTGCTGAGACTTTTGTCCCTTATGTTGTTCCAAGTTAACGCTGATGGCTTGTATATTTTATTATAATTTTACTTACCCTTCCTTTTTTCCAGGGTCTTAGAATCTGCAGAGGTTTTGTCCACTGACACAGATAGTAGCTCCGCTGAAGATAGTGACTTTGAGGAGATGGGGAAGAACATTGAGAACATGCTACAGAATAAGAAGACAAGTTCTCAGCTGTCTCGAGAGAGAGAAGAGCAGGAGAGAAAAGAGCTGCAAAGGATGTTAATGGGGGAAGATAGTGGTAATGACAAGGAGCGGAACCGAAAGGACAAAAAAGACAGAAAAGGGTTTTGTGAGTATTTTGAAACTATTTCTTGTAGCATTTATTAGAGGTTAGGCTTTAGGAAGATAGAAATTTGTGTTTGTTTTTTATTTTTATATAGTTTCAGTTTTTATAGTTTGTGTTTTTATTTTATAGTGTAGTCTATACCTGGCCATGTTTTTTTTTTTTTCTCTTAGTACACTCTATCGACTATGTATATAGTTCCTAAAAGTGTAATTTTATGTCTGATACAAAGTTGCCTTTAGGATACCCAGGTGTCCTTTTACAGAACTTTTGAGTCTTCCATGGTTGTCATGTTAAAGGCCCTGCAGTCTTGTAAATTACTTATTATGTTTAGCCACAGGGTCCGCTACTCCAGGAGGGTCTCATAAGGATGATGACACTGCATCAGTGACCAGTCTAAATTCAGCAGCTAGTGGACGTCGACTGAAAATCTACCGCACATTTAGGGATGAGGATGGAAAAGAATACGTAAGATGTGAAACTGTGCGAAAACCAGCTGTTATTGATGCTTATAGTCGAATTCGTACCACTAAAGACGATGAGTTTATGTGAGTACTACTCATTGTTTTCATGAGACACCTTAGCTTGTAACTCTAACTTGTACCAAAAATTACACTTTACTGTTATTTGACCCTGACTTCTTTGTTAAAGCCGGAAATTTGCTCTCTTTGATGAACAACATCGTGAGGAGATGAGGAAAGAGAGACGAAGAATCCAAGAACAGCTTCGAAGACTGAAACGCAACCAAGAAAAAGAAAAACTAAGAGGCCCACCTGAAAAGAAACCCAAAAAAATGAAGGAGCGCCCAGATCTGAAGGTTGGTCCACAGGGAAAGTAGTGCTGTGTACAAATAGCCCAGACAACTAGGCAGATAATTGTTAATAAACAGTAATTCTGGTTGTTAGATCGCATTTAGTCCAGATAATGTGAGCTTTTTAACCTTTATCTTTCCTCATAACCTGTATTTGTCTTTTGCAGCTAAAATGTGGAGCTTGTGGAGAAATTGGACATATGAGAACCAACAAGTTTTGCCCACTGTATTACCAAACTAATGCTCCTCCATCTAATCCAGTGGCAATGACTGAGGAACAGGAAGAGGAGTTGGAGAAGACGGTGATACACAATGACAATGAGGAATTGATCAAAGTAGAAGGAACTAAAATAGTTTTGGGCAAACAACTTATCGAAAGGTATGGCTATAGCCTAAAACAATGTAAGGCACTGCACTGTCTAGAAAGGACATCCCTCTGGTTTAGATATTGCTATATAGGCCAGTATCACAATGTTATCTAAGATGGGTATCAATAAATATACTTTTTTACAGAGAAATGTATCCACACCTGCTTATTACGGTAACATTATTTCCCAGTTTACAACCCACAGTAGTGAGAGCTCTTATATAAGTGCACAGTACACTATGGTAATATTTTTATTATCTTTTAGTGCGGATGAGGTCCGTAGGAAATCCCTGGTCTTGAAGTTCCCTAAACAACAATTGCCTCCTAAGAAGAAGAGAAGAGTGGGGAGTACTGTTCATTGTGATTACCTAAACGTAAGGCCTTTAATGTGTGTATGCATTTAAAATACATGAATTGTGTGAAAAAAAAAAAACTGGAAGAATCTAAAATTTGTAGAAATGCACTGAATAGGGTCCAGTGCAGGGGACTCCTTACCTTGCTTACTGCAAGAAGTATAGTGGTTTTAAGTGAGCCACCATGTGCTCTGGAGATAAGAGGAATGTATCCTACAGACATTTGCTCTTTAGGGCAAGTTATTTTGACTGTGATCACTGTCAATATAACTTACAAGTGATAAGCTGATCTGAACCCTCAGTTAAAGGGGTTGTTAAGGATAACCTTTTTTATTTTTTTGCAAGGAGGCCGGGGAAGGTGGGGAAAAAAAAAAAAAGCACCCATACTCACCTGTCCTTGGTGCTCTGGTGTCTCCCACCGCCGTCCAGTCCTGCTGCTCCCGAGGTCTTGATTTGGCGGAAGTCCCTGCCGCACATGGCTGCTGAAGTCAATCAGTGGCCTAAGTAAAGGATCCGTGACGTCCCTTGCATACGTCACCTGTGAAGTCCTGTGTCCTTTCCTTAGGCCGCTGGTTGGCCTCAGCAGTCACGTGTGATGAGGACTTCCTCCAAAACAAGACCTTGGAGCAGCAAGACTGGGTTTTTTTGTTTTGTTTTGGTTTGTTTTTTACCTTCCCCCGGCCTCCTTGCAAAAAAAAACAAAAACCGGTTATTCTGGACAACCCCTTTAACAAGGAATTCAACTTGTGGTATACTGTTGTATAATTCTCAGTTATCTGCTGTTTTAAGCACCATATAATGGAATTGCATACATATGTCTATACAGTTCTTCAGTTGGAGTTTTGCTTTTAATGGTGTTTGCATAGTACAAAATTTTTATTCTGGAATGTAATATAACCTTAAATAATCTTAAAGGGCCATGTTTGAAGTTTTCTGTGTATCACCTATCCACAAAGTGATAAGTGTCTGACAGGAGGTTTGACAGCTGGTATTCCTGCTGATTACAAGAATGGGTCTCATGTTTCTCCTTATTACTGGAAAGACAGTGTTCAAGCATTGTTTCATCATGGGACAAGCTGTGTACAGCACTCAACTATCTCCTGCAGTCCCATAGAGATGAATGCTTGACTGTTAATCCATCTCAGCAGTCAGAACCCCGTAGATCAGATACTTATAAATTTCATGCCCTCTAAGATGGGGCATGTTATGTACTATTGCAAAGCTGACAGTGCACTTTCAATTCTGTAGTCTTGTACCGTGAAGGGGGGGGGGGTGCCTTACTGCCCACCAATGACGCTGAGCTTTGAGGCGCCCCTTCTGACTGTGCAGTGATATTGGTAGCTAAAATTAATAGCACCGATATCTCTAGAACTGGCGCAGATACCTGCAATACTGACAGTGCACTGAATTTCCGCATACCATCAGCTTTGCAACATTATATAACATGCCCTATCTTAGAGGTCATGAAAGGTGTCTCCAACAGACATGTTATGTTGTCACTGAAATGTAATGTTTCTAAGCTTTGTGTGTTTTATTTCTGTCCTTTCAGCGACCCCATAAATCAATACATCGTAGAAGAACCGATCCTATGGTCACCCTGTCTTCAGTCCTTGAATCCATCATCAATGACATGAGAGACATGCCTAATGTAAGCCATGTAATTACATATATAACTGTATTTTAGACTAGGGCTTGAAGTGGTATGTGCATTGCACTAAAATGGTGGCACTATACTTAACAGCCCACAAAAGCAATGGAATACTTTGCAATGTAGTGCACAATTTGCAGAAATGCCATGATTTTTTCATGGCTCTTGGGGAACCAGATGCCATTGTAGAGCCGTAGGGTAAGATGATTATGTAGTGAAGAACCAAATTTTCTTGGTTGGTT
The DNA here is from genome assembly GCA_947044405.1 of Leptodactylus fallax. Classification (NCBI taxonomy): domain Eukaryota; kingdom Metazoa; phylum Chordata; class Amphibia; order Anura; family Leptodactylidae; genus Leptodactylus; species Leptodactylus fallax. The sequence goes on from CAMRHE010000527.1 coordinate 647,117, forward strand.
GTTTTTGCTAAAATGTATGCATTTTTATAAAAAAAAATGTTTTTTTCTTTTGAAGACCTATCCTTTCCACAGCCCTGTTAATGCTAAAGTGGTGAAGGATTACTACAAAATAGTGACAAATCCTATGGATTTACAAACCTTAAGAGAAAATGTTCGCAAGAGAATGTATCCGTCCCGTGAAGAGTTTCGTGAGCAGGTGGAGCTGATTGTTAAGAACAGCATCCTTTATAATGGTGAGGACATTAAAGGAATCATTCCACTTTATTTTTTGGCCCCATTTCTACATATGTGGTTCAGTGGGTGCTGTAAGGTTTAAACTTTCATTTCGTCTTATCTGGGAGATACAGTGCTTGGCCCTGCCCGTGGTGAACTGCTTCTTAGTTGTTAAAGCTCACTGTCTTTTTCAGTGAACCGGAACTCAGACTGTCAGTGCATTCCTACAAGACCCTTGTTCTGAGCTCCACAGGAATACGTTAACAGTCTGAGTTCTGGTTCACTGAAAAAGACAGTGAGATCCAGCAACTCATAAGCAGGGTATGTGGGGCAGCATTGGACGCTATGGTGGAGATTTATGAAGACCAACACTGGTCTTCATGTCTACTGTGCTGGCAGAGGGTTCTTCTAATTTATGAGGAGGTGATAAATATGTTATATTCATACATATGTGTAATTTCTTAAAATTTTAGGACCCAAACATACATTGACCCAGATATCCCAAGAAATGTTGGACTTATGTGATGAAAAACTGAGAGAGGTAAGTGTTAGAATTCTGATAATACTCTGATACAAAGACATCCTGAAAAGATATAACAATGTGATTTAATATAAGAGTGGATGATGTAAACAGTACATATATTGCAGCATAGTGTGAAGCGTGATGCATAAGGTAAGGTGACCAGGGAGGTCATAAACTAGTTGTTTCCCTCAGTATGTACAGCAATTCTTTTTGTTTACATAACATATACAATATATCACTGAATGGATAGGTGATAAATGCCCCTTTTAAAGGTCTTGTCCCAGCTAGATAACCTCTTCTCTGAAGTTAAATGGTCACTGCTGATCTGTGTACTATAATCTCTGGCCATCAGCAGTCAATGCTAGAGAAAGCTGCAGGGGCCATTTACTTTCTGAAGTCTTGTACTTTAGTGTATGACGTCTATATGCTCTGTTGAGTCCTGTCTGTATGATGATGGCTTACAAAAGAAATGGGGCTGGAGTATGAGAATGTTTCAACCCTGACAATATTAACCATTACCTTCTGTAAAGCATGCTATCTAGTATACTTCCAACACCACTTTTAATCCAAGGTCCCATACTCGAGGGTGAAAGTGGAGAAATGCGGCAGTAGAAATAACAATTGCTCAAAATGTTTATGATGCACCATGCAAGCCCTGAGCGTGATAGAGTATTGCTATTTACTGGAGAAAATACCTTAGTTTCTAGGTTTGTAAGAAATATACTTTACACTTTTCTTTTCAGAAAGAGGACAAGTTAGCAAGACTGGAGAAAGCAATTAACCCATTACTAGATGATGATGACCAAGTTGCCTTCTCCTTCATCTTGGATAACATTGTGACTCAGAAGATGATGGCAGTACCAGATGTATGTTTGTTTTTTTTTATACTATGATACATAGGTATCCCACTTTGCTTTATTCTCCAAGTTGCAATCACCCCCTCTAGAGAATTTTTAATACACAATTACATGTAGATAGAAGTATATTATTTAGCAGTGTCCGAGGTCCACATTTCATTTACTATGGTAAATGTGATGATTATTAGTAACAGAGAGTAGAAAATGCAGTGCCACCTCCAGAAAATATTTAATAGTGTATAAATAGTAAATTTTACTTCAGTATTCAGCAGTGAACTCTTCCCGTCTCAATAACCTAATACATTTCTGCTAACTTCTACAGTCATGGCCTTTCCATCTTCCTGTCAACAAAAAGTTTGTTCCTGACTACTATAAAGTCATTATCAACCCAATGGATTTGGAGACAATTCGTCAGGTTAGTTTGTTTATTTATCAATTAGTTTATTTACTTTTTAGTGTATATGTGTGTATGTATATGTGTGTGTGTATATATATATGTGTGTGTGTGTGTGTGTGTGTATATGTATATAATATTTATATTTATATATATATATATATATATATATATATATATATATATATTTTATTTTATTTTTTTTAATCTCCTCTAACTATTGTCTTTTCCTATGAAATAAGTCAATTGGTTTGAGGTGTATGAGAGGAAAAAAAAAAAAGAAAAAAAAAAAAAAAAAAATATATATATATATATATTACAGTCATATGAAAAAGTTTGGGCACCCCTATTAATCTTAATCATTTTTAGTTCTAAATATTTGGGTGTTTGCAACAGCCATTTCAATTTGATATATCTTTTTTTTTTTTATTTAACTGTAATTTTTATTGAAAAAATTTTTCATTAACAAGGTATAAAGAGAAAAAAGATCAAACAAGCAGAAAACAATGAGGTAGGTAGAGGCTATCCGCCTCTTCTCCCTTAAGCAATATGCATTCAAATTAGACAGTAAACAAGGGAGGGGAGGGATGAAGGGATTAAGAAGACAAGGGTAGAACCAGAGGAAAGGAGGGGAGGGGAGAAGAGGACTAGAGATCAGAGACCCTGTGATGTACAATACATTTCCCAGGGCGCCCAGATAGCCCCAAAGGCCTCCTGTGAGTTGTTTAGGCCCGCGGTCAGGCATTCAAGACTCCTCACATCCTTCACTCTAGCCACAAGTTCAAGACCAGATGGGGGACTCACTTTCTTCCAGTTTCTAGCTATGAGAATTTTAGCTGCAGTACAAAGGTGCAAGAAAAGCCTGGATGACTTATTGCTCAGGTGCCTGGGGGGAAGGTTCAGGAGATAGACCAGAGGGTCAAGAGGGACCTCTTGCAAAAAGAGAGCAGTCGTCAAAGTCCTGACCTCCCTCCAGAAACCTAGGATGAGAGGGCACGTCCAAAAGATGTGGTGCAGGGTACCCACCGCAGCTCCACACCGCCAGCACCATGGGGGAACCAATGGGTTTAAAGCATGGAGGAGAGCCGGGGTATGATACCAATGCATCAACAACTTATACTGCGCTTCCCGAAATGTAATGCACTGAGATGATTTCTGGGCCCGAGACCATACAATCCGCCACTGTTCCTGGGAGATGGGTCTACCCACCGCCTCCTCCCATTTAAGCATATAGCGATGGGTAACTGGGGAGCCTGTAGTTTGTGAGGTAAGAAGTTGGTAAATAGAGGATATAAGGCCCCTAGTGGACGTACCTGCACGGCAAATCTTTTCAAAAGCGGTGGGCAGTGACACCTTAAGAGACCCATGGAGGGAGCGGACAAAGTGAACCACCTGTAAATAATGGAACCATTCAGAACCTGGCAGGTTTTGGTTAGCTATAAGGTAGGCAAAGGACCTGAGTTCCAAGGTTCCAGGATCAACCATGTCCGCAATCCGGTAAAGACCAGCTTTAGACCACACCTTAGTCATGGCAGAGGTCAGGCTTTCCGGGAGAAGGGGGTTGCATAGTATGGAGACCATAGATGAGTGCTGGGACATCAGGGAGAATCTAGTACGACAGGCAGACCAAATAGATCTAGTAAACCGAATAGGGCCCAGCAGGTACGAGGCAGGGGGAGCGGGGGGAGAGCCAACCCACAGAAGCGCGTTAGGGTGCATGGGAGCCAGCCAGAGCTTCTCTATCTGCACCCATCTAGTATATGCTGGCATAGCCGCCCAAAGTGGGATATGGCGCAAGTGGGACGCCCAATAGTAATGTAGCAGATGTGGGACGGCCATACCCCCAGACCCCCTATCCGCCAGCATAACAGATCTGGGTATTCGGTGTCGTTTTGCCTGCCAGATAAACTGAAAAATAGCTTTCTGCAGGTTCCGTAATTCTCCCCGAGGAATCGCAACCGGGAGTGTCTCGAAAAAATACAGTAGCTTCGGAAGGAGAGTCATCTTGACCGCGGCAATTCTCCCTATAAGGGAGATGGGTAAGGGTTGCCATTTGTCCAATAGGGCTCTTAACTCACGAAACAACCACGGGTAGTTTGCCGAATAGAGGGTCGCGTAGGAGGTGGATATATGGACTCCCAGGTAGCGGATAGAGGACTCCCGCCAGTGGAAATCGTAATTACTGCGGAGGAGAAGGAGAAGGTCCTGTGGAATGTTGAGTGGGAGTGCCTCAGTCTTTGCAGGGTTCACTTTGTATCCTGAGAGATCGCTATAGGTCTCCAGCAAGCGCAACAAGTTTGGAATGGTAGTATGAGGGGAGGTGAGAGTGAGGAGTACATCATCTGCGAAAAGAGAGACCTTAAATTCCTTATCCTGGACCATGATCCCCTTGATATTAGGGTCTCGCCTAATCTTGGCTGCCAGCGGTTCAGTGGAGAGGGCAAATATGATGGGAGACAGGGGGCAACCCTGCCTAGTGCCATTTCGAATAGGGAAGAAGGGCGAGGATGCATGGGGAAGCTTGATTGCTGCTGTGGGTAGGGAGTAGAGGGCCTGGATAGCTGTGAGGAAAGGTCCCGTGAGCCCGAACGCCTTAAGCGTAGCATGCATAAACGACCAATCTATGCGGTCGAAAGCCTTTTCAGCGTCCAGACTCAAGAGAAGGGCCGGGGTAGAATAATGATTGGCCACCTCCACCAAATCCACAGTCCTCCTGGTGTTGTCACCACCCTGACGACAGGGGATGAATCCCACCTGGTCCTTATGGACAAGCAGAGGGAGCCAAGCATTTAACCTATTGGCTAGGAGTTTGGTAAAGAGTTTCAGGTCCGCGTTCAGCAAAGCAATCGGTCGATAGTTAGCACAGTCCTGCAAGTCCTTACCCGGTTTAGGGACCAATGTGAGCAGTGAGGAGAGCATAGTCGGGGGTATGGGGGAGCCTAAGAGGAAGGAATTGAAGAGGGACAATAGATGAGCAGAAAGTTCACCCTGGAAAACCTTATAATAATTGTAAGTGAACCCATCTGGGCCCGGGGCTTTCCCATTTGGGAGGTCCCTCAGGACCCCCTCTAGTTCCTCCCTGGTGATGGGAGTGTTTAGGGAAGTCAAGGCCTCAGGAGGCAGGCGTGGGAGACAACAATCCTTTAAATAGTCTTCTAGCAGTGTTGAGTCATCCCCAGGGGGTAGTGCTCGCGGGGGGGGTAAGTTATACAGCTTAGAATAGTAAGAGTGGAACGCCAGAGCGTCAGGGTGGTGTTGAAGGGTACCCGTGGAGTCACGGACAGAGTGTGGTGTGGAGGAGGCCTGATGATCCCTGAGGGTTCTTGCCAGGAGGGTGTGAGACTTATTACCTCGTTCAAAGAACCTCTGGCGAGTATAAAGGAGAAGTCGTTCCACATGGCGGGTCTCCAAATCACGGAGGTCAGCCCGTGCCAAAACCAAACGGCGAAGAACCCCCAGGGATGGATGTGCTGCCAAAGTTGTCATAAGGGACCGAATACGAGCTTGGAGAAGCTGTTCCTGGGCCTGTCTGTCCTTTTTAAGCCTAGAAGCCAATGCGATACAATGTCCTCTCATGACCACCTTATGGGCTTCCCAGAGAATGGCAAGAGAGTTTACTGAACCTAAGTTGTCCCTGAAATAATTCATCAAGTGTGTGCGCAGGATCTCGAGGGAGGTCGGTGATTTGAGCAATGTTTCGTTAAGACGCCAATGACATTGGCGAGTAGGCACTGGGGTCGTAGATAGAGTAACCACAACTGGGGCATGGTCAGACCAGGTGAGAGAGCCAATGTTCGTGTCCCTGAGCAAACGAAGGGCGGGAGCATTACCAAAGAAATAATCAATGCGGGTGTGAGTGTTATGAGGGTGAGAGAAGAAGGTGTAAGAGCGTGCAGTAGGGTTGTCCACTCGCCAAAGGTCGTACAAAGAATGGGCGCGGATCAGCTTACGGAACTCCCGTGCAAGCTGAGCCATCCTATGGGGGGTTGGGCCCTGGGGTAACGCCAATCGGTCCGCCCGTTCAGAGAAGACCATGTTAAAGTCTCCCCCCACAAGCCAAGCTGATGCCGGGGAGAGCGCGCAGGCGGGGAGAATACCCGACGCAAGAATGGGATCTGCGCTGAGTTAGGGGCATAGACATTGCATAAAACAATCGGGGCACCATGAAGGAGCCCTTCCAGAATAACAAATCGGCCCCCTGGGTCTATGTGGGAGGTCGTCACTGTAATTGGGCAGGAACGGGAAAGAAGGATAGCCACCCCAGCTCTGCGTCGATCGTGGAAGGCCGAAAAGGCTATGGGAAAGTAGTGCTTAGCGAAGGCAAAGGTACCGGAGCGGTCAAAATGAGTCTCCTGAAGAAACGCCACATCTGCTCGTAAGGAGCGGAGTTCTCTAAGGACATGGCGCCTTTTAGTGTTGGAACCCAGGCCCTTGACATTAATTGTCACGCACCTAACCATTGGGACTCAGGATTGGAGGACAGTGGCGGATTGTAATAAGCTCACCCATCTCACATGACGCTGGCAGGTTTCCCTCGAAGAGGCAGAAGGGCGATCCACAAACAGGAACCCAAAGTCGAGGCAAGGTCTCTAGATCAGGGAGGGAGGGTGGAAAAGGGGGGAGGCAAAAGACAACATAAATGACAAAGTAAGAAGTATAACAATTAAACAATACTTTGTGGGCGAGGCTAAGTCACTCGCCTGGGGACCAGTGAGGACAGCCAGAGGTCCAACCAGGATCAATGGCCGCACAGTCCAAGTATCCCCTTAGGGGGGGAGAGCGTGGACAAGAGGTCGGAGGGGAGGCGGCAGATCCCCAACCACCAGTAAAAAGAAGGATGGAAGGGGAGTCACCGGAACCCCATCCCGCCCCACTCCGCTAAAACAATCCAATAATAAGCATAATAGATGAGACCCGTAGACCTAGAAAAGGAAAAAGAGAAGCAAACATAACGCTAAGGCTTGCAGTTTTCAAAGCACTACCGGAAAAAAAAAAAAAACGTCTCAAGGAGGAGCATCCTCCTCAGGAACCAGTCTCCAGTCGGGGCCTCCGAGCGGTCGCCGCCGCGGAGGGTGCATGACGTCGTCTGGGCTCCAGTCGATGCCAAACCGGTGGTGGGGGAGGGGGGTGGAGGGATTAGCTCCCAGTCTGTTAAATCCGGCAAGGGGACATCCAGCAGGTCGCAGAAGAGAGGTAAATCCGAGAAGGAGCGAAGCGTAGCGGAGCGACCATCCCTACGTGCAATGAGAGCAAACGGATAACCCCACCGGTAAGGAATTTGGTGTTCCTGAAGGATCTGGAGGAGGGGTCGGAGATGGCGGCGTTTCTGGAGGGTGATTAGCGAAAGGTCCTGATAAAGTTGTAGTTGAGCTCCCTCAAATTCAAAGTCTTTGAGTTTGCGCACCTTGCTCATTATAGCCTCTTTAAGGGTGAAGTCGTGGAGGCAGCAGATGACATCACGGGGTGCAGCGGAGGATCCTCTGGGTCGAAGGGCTCGATGTGCCCTGTCAAACTTAATTTTGTGGGATGGGGGCTCCTGCAGTACAGTGTTGAAGACAGCCTCCAGCAGAGCAGGCAGATCCTCAGATTGGTCAGCCTCCGGGAGTCCCTTGACGCGTATATTGTTGCGCCGACCCCTGTTGTCAAGATCCTCTAAGTGACGTTGCATGTCCCGTATAGCTGATCCCTGGTTAGCGGTAGTATCATGCAGCAAGGCAACATAGTCCCTGGTAGTGTCATGGTCATTCTCCAGCGTATCCATTCGATTAGCAATAGAGTGTAAATCAGTGCGGAGGGTAGCAATTTCAGATCGGAAGGATGCTGTGATTTCCGCAACCATACTTTTAAGGTCTTGTTTAGTAGGTAGCTGAGGAAGGAGGTCCACCAAAGGTGGCGGTGCTGAAGATGGACCTGGGAGGCAGCTCTTGGGGGTACAGGACTGGAGGGGGGGAGCCATAATCCTTGGGAGTGTGGAGCGGAGGAGCCCCTACGCCAGCGCCTTCCACCGCGCCATCCCCCCCTGACCTATGGAAGGGAGGGGCGATGGGGGAAGATAGTAGGTGGGGGGCCACAGAGACCAGCTCTGTGGCCACAGGCTGTAACTCATCAGCGGTGTGGGAGGGAGCAGAGCCACTGACCTCAGAGCCCCTTGGAGAGCTGGAGACATCCGGGGTCCTCTCATGCCGCTCTGCCAGAAGTGCTGGTGAAGCAAAGTGTAGTTGCTGGGACATCCCAGGGTGAGGAGGCTGTGGGAGCACTCGTGCTAGAGAAGCTCTGGGCTGCCCAGGCGCCGACAGGGATCTCTGCTGGAGCGGTGCTCCGCTGGCTGACAGGGGGAGCGCGGGAGGAGAAAGGCTGCGCTGCGACCCCTGTGCCTGAAGAGCGGAGGGAATCCAAGATGGCCGCCCCGCAGCAGCCTGGCCCGGCAGAGAAGGCTGCTGAGTGAGGAAGCCGTCCAGGGTGGCTCTCCCAGACCTCTCCACAGGTGCTGGAGTGCCTGGGGCCACCCTCCTCGGTAAGCGCTTGCCCATTAGTGCTATTCTGAAGGGTCCACGGGTCTCAGCTGCAAGCGGTGGAGTGGAGAAGGTCCTGCACGCGACCTACTCCATGCGCGTCCAGGCCACACCCCCAATTTGATATATCTAATAACTGATGGACACAGTAATATTTCAGGATTGAAATGAGGTTTATTGTACTAACAGAAAATGTGCAATATGCATTAAACCAAAATTTGACCGGTGCAAAAATGTGGGTACCCTTATCATTTTATTGATTTTAATACTCCTAACTACTTTTTACTGACTTACTGAAGCACAAAATTGGTTTTGTAACCTCACTGAGCTTTGAACTTCATAGCCAGGTGTATCCAATCATGAGAAAAGGTATTTAAGGTGGCCAATTGCAAGTTGTTCTCCTATTTGAATCTCCTCTGAAGAGTGGCATCATGGGCTCCTCAAAACAACTCTCAAATGATCTGAAAACAAAGATTGTTCAACATAGTTGTTCAGGGGAAGGATACAAAAAGTTGTCTCAGAGATTTAACCTGTCAGTTTCTACTGTGAGGAACATAGTAAGGAAATGGAAGACCACAGGGACAGTTCTTGTTAAGCCCAGAAGTGGCAGGCCAAGAAAAATATCAGAAAGGCAGAGAAGAAGAATGGTGAGAACAGTCAAGGACAATCCACAGACCACCTCCAAAGAGCTGCAGCATCATCTTGCTGCCGATGGTGTCACTGTGCATCGGTGAACAATACAGCACACTTTGCACAAGGAGAAGCTGTATGGGAGAGTGATGCGAAAGAAGCCGTTTCTGAAAGCACGCCACAAACAGAGTCGCCTGAGGTATGCAAAAGCACATTTGGACAAGCCAGCTTCATTTTGGAAGAAGGTCCTGTGGACTGATGAAACAAAGATTGAGTTGTTTGGTCATACAAAAAGGCGTTATGCATGGCGTCAAAAAAAACACAGCATTCCAAGAAAAACACTTGCTACCCACTGTAAAATTTGGTGGAGGTTCCATCATGCTTTGGGGCTGTGTGGCCAATGCCGGCACCGGGAATCTTGTTAAAGTTGAGGGTCGCATGGATTCAACTCAGTATCAGCAGATTCTTGAGAATAATGTACAAGAATCAGTGACGAATTTGAAGTTACGCCGGGGATGGATATTTCAGCAAGACAATGATCCAAAACACAGCTCCAAATCTACTCAGGCATTCATGCAGAGGAACAATTACAATGTTCTGGAATGGCCATCCCAGTCCCCAGACCTGAATATCATTGAACATCTGTGGGATAATTTGAAGCGGGCTGTCCATGCTCGGCGACCATCAAACTTAACTGAACTGGAATTGTTTTGTAAAGAGGAATGGTCAAAAATGCCTTCATCCAGGATCCAGGAACTGATTAAAAGCTACAGGAAGCGACTAGAGGCTGTTATTTTTGCAAAAGGAGGATTTACTAAATATTAATGTCACTTTTCTGTTGAGGTGCCCATACTTTTGCACTGGTCAAATTTTGGTTTAATGCATATTGCACATTTTCTGTTAGTACAATAAACCTCATTTCAATCCTGAAATATTACTGTGTCCATCAGTTATTAGATATATCAAATTGAAATGGCTGTTGCAAACACCCAAATATATAGAACTAAAAATGATTAAGATTAATAGGGGTGCCCAAACTTTTTCATATGACTGTGTGTGTGTGTGTGTGTGTGTGTGTGTGTGTTATATATATATATATATATATATATATATATATAAAATAAATCCATCCCTCTCTAAAATTAAACAGAAATTTTATAGAAATTGAGAACTATAAAAACTAACTAGTGAATTTTGTTGTTTCTTGTTTCCAGAATATTTCCAAACACAAATATCAAAATCGGGAAACCTTCCTGTCTGATGTTAACTTAATCTCTGCAAACAGTATAAAATATAATGGTAAATTCTTAGTAACTCTCTTACTGTATAGCAGGAGTAGGAAACCTTTTTGGAACGTCGTTCTGATTTTAAATAAATAAATTGAGAATGAGGTATTCAGTGTGCCGTAGGTTGTCGATCCCTACATAAGTTATTTTAATGGGACTTGTAGCTGTAATACAGAGTGTAGATTACTTCAGCAATAGAGCTGTGTGAACCTGGCCAGATATGTGCATTGGATGCTCAGTTAGAAGCTTCCATTGCAGATAAAAAAAAAATTGACACCATAGTTCAGTATACTGCGCTATTTTGTACATAGAATGCCAGGTCACCTATACACAAGATGATACCCATTTCTTGGCCCTATACACAGCAAGATGCCTCATTGTTGTCCCTATACACAGTATGATGCTTCATTGTTGCCCCTATACATAGTATGATGCTTCACTGTTGCTCCTCTACACAATATCATGCCTCATTGTTGCGCTCTATACACAGTATTATGGTGAGGCATTATACTTTGTATAGAGGGCAACAATGAGGCATCATACTGTGTTTAGGAGCCAACAATGGGGGATCATATACAGCTCTACGCCCCATTGTACATAGTATGATACCCCATGTGATCATTCTGTATTTCCCACCTCTATTCTGTGTTCTTTACAAATAAGGATCATCCACCCCCATTCTGTCACAGCTTCCGGCACCTACAGATATCGATCCCGTTTATAATTTGGCGCTGGGTGAAGCACCACATCACTCCAACACCGCGCCTGCAAACCTACTGCGTTACTTTATAGTTAGATTCTATAGTATAGAGGATGCTGAGTGAAGTCATGGACAGGATCAATATCTGCAGGTCCTGGAGTTTGACAATATGGGGCCAGACAATCATCCTTTATAAAGTAGTCAGCGCAGAGGAGGAAATAGCTGTGCCAGAGGGGTAATGGGTTGCAAGCCAAGAGTGGCATGTGTACCGGGGTTTGCTGACCAGCAAGCATAAGCAATCTCCAGCACCTGCACCAAAGTCAGCATTCTGGCTTGTCTACCTGGCACAGGGCTCAATCAACTGTGTTGTTTCAGGAGAGGAGATACTAAGGGGGGAAGCATGAAGTGTGGCATTGTGTCTGGGAATGAGCTAGCCTGCTCAGAGAGCAGGAGTTGTTTTATAGCTTGAAGCAAATCTAAAAGTATAATATGGCAGCAGAACACGTTAAAGTGGTCGCTTTCATTCCAACAAAACTGGAAAGGCTTATAATCAACATAAAGATCGGGCTGTGTAAATGTCTCTGCCCACTCTAAATCCTCTGTTCACACGAAAGCCGATCCTATCACCAGAGAAGGATCCCACAGAAATAGAAGTTTATCAATCAATTAATTGGTTACTGATATGGGTTGTGTTTATATGACTTTTATGTAGAGGTCGATATCCTTACAATTATAGCCCTGCACACTTGTTACTTTGTCTTTTGTTTGTTTTAGTGTTTTGGTTTTTAATCGGCACACCATACAAAAAAGGTTGTCAAGCCCTGCCCTATAGAGTATTGATGGAATTGGCTTGTATGATGGACAGAGCACATGTGAAAGATTCTCCTGGACCAAATTTGTATAATTCTGGCCAGGGGCTGGGCCTATACTACTTTTCTGTACATTTTTGTAGCTATTTGGTTCTTCTGTCCTTCTTCTCATTTTCAGAATTTTTTAGTATTGATGCTTTACCACATTGTGAATATGGTTACATAAGATGATAACTTGTGTTTTTCTGTTTTTTTTTTGTTTTTTTTTATTGGCAGGGCCCGACAGTCAGTACAGTAAAACGGCACAGGAAATTGTCAGTGTTTGTAGCCAGACTCTGGCTGAGGTGAGTAGAGTTTAGATGATGTTTAAAGAGGACCTTTCACATCCTCATGTATATTCGGTTTTACATACCGCTAGAAAGCCGACAGCGCGCTGAATTCAGCACACTGCCGGCTTTCCTGTTATATGCCCCGGGACTGGAGATATCGGGGGTCTAAATTTCACCGTTCACTGTCAGAAGGGCATTCCTGACAGTCTAGCTGCGCTGTGAGGAACACCCTCCCTGACTGTGCTGGTCCATAGCGCTGTACTGAGGGGGAGTTCCTCACAGCTCAGTGTCATCACTGGGAGGTAAGGAACTCCCCCTCTCTCTGAGCCAAGTACTATCAGAGGGGGAGTTCCTTACAGCCCAGCGATGACGCTGAACTGTAAGGAACGTCCCCCCAGTACAAGTCTATGGACGGGTTCTGTCAGGGAGGGCGTTCCTCACAGCCAAGCTAGACTGTCAGGAACGCCCTTCTGACAGTGAACGGTGAAATTTAAACCCCCGATATCTCCAGCCCTGGGACATATAACGGGAAAGCCAGCAGTGCGCTGAATTCAGTGCGCTGTCGGCTTTCTAGCTGTATGTAAAACCGCATATACATGAGGACGTGAAAGGTCCTCTTTAAGTCAATTGCACATTATAGTTGTATTCCTACTATTGTTCTGATTTACAATCTTATTCTTTGGACCAGTATGATGAGCACCTGACTCAACTAGAAAAGGACATATGCACAGCTAAAGAGGCTGCCCTGGATGATGCTGATCTAGAAAGCCTGGATCCAATGACTCCTGGACCTTACACTCCCCAGGTTAGTACATGTGTTGCTGGATATCTATCTATATATACCATATATGACCGAGATATAAAACTTCAGCATGATCCTCTTGAATCTTGTCTGAACTTTTAACAAGTTTATGTAACCAGCCAGCAAGGACATTCTGTGTGTCATATGGCAGGTCTTACAAGCACAAGACACATTTTCCTTGCTGCTCAGATTTAACGGACCATTTTCCATGGTTAATGACTGAACAGATTTAGGGCGTTTTTTTTTTTTGTTCACATGGTCTTGAAAGCTCTAACGGCTTTTTTTTTTTTTTTTTTTTAATCTATTTGGGTTTATTGAAATAATAACCTGAATATTATTTTTGCATAAATTTTTAACATTTGGGAAAATGTAGAATGAAAGAGAGGCAGTGTTGGCTCTCGACCTGTGATGTGTGTATGGTTGTAATGTTTTAGTCTTTGTCTTTATTTTTTTGTGCCCCCCCCCCCCTTCCCAATAAGATCATAATAGGCAGTACATTTTATTATTTTTTTTTTTTTTTTAATTTGCTGGTTCACTTGTAACTGGGACTGATAAATTACTTCGAGTTACATGAGGCATACAGCCTAGTTCCCAGCTCTAGTTCCCAGCAACTTGGTGGCTTCCATAGCTGTAGCACTGTAGTAGCATGTCCTTACAGAGTTAAAGGGGTTGTGCAGGACTTTAAAAAGATGGCTGCTTGCTTCTTGCCTGGCCATACTGTAACTCAGCCTCATTCATTTTAGTGAGATGGAGATGTGACATTGCCTTGTGACCAACAGACATGATGTTACTTCCTGACAAGAAGAAAGCAGCCATGTTTTTGAGCCCTGCACAACTCCTTTAAATGCCAACCGCCTGGCTGGATATAGTTTATAGGCTGTTGGTAGGCAGTTATAGGACATAGTGGGCATGTTTTTTTGCATCTAATGTGCAATCTTGCTGGCAAGCAACTCAATCTTGAATCCATATGCAAATGAGCTGCTCTGTGCATACCGGGAATGGCTCAGCCTTACAGAGCACCTGTGGTTGCCACCCAGTGCCACCTCATATCATGAAAAGTAAAGGGTCCTGGTGTGCAGTGATCACAGGCAAATACTGGTTCTGTCACAGAGGTAGCCGTACTCTGTGTGCACTGAACAGCTCCTTTACATGGAGATTTCTTGGCAGCAAGATGGCACCTTCAAACATAAAAGGTATGTTCCCTATGCCACCAGCCCCTACAACAGCACATGGGTGGTGCTATCAATCACACAAGCCCTGGTGGCTACTGCTAATGTGATTTAGCATAAATTGCTGGGGTACAACCAGACTTGCCATTAGCAGTAAACTGCAGGCAGTACCTGTAGCTTTTCATACAAACCTATAATAGCGTCCTCAGTGGAATGACACCTGATACATTTATCTACTAAATTGCAGCCTCCTGACTACTATGACACAAACATGTCTCTGAGCATGTCCCAGGAAGCTCCTTTCTATCAAGATGAAAGCAATATGTCAGCCACAGAAGCGGCTACGGCTTCACTGGAGAAGAGAAGCTTGGTAATATACACTCTCTATTTCTGTACAAACACCAGTTTCTTTTTCTAAGTTTATTTCCTATCAGTAATGGTCATCGCTCATGGATCTGTGACCTGCCAGATGTTGCCTTTAACTTATTTCCACTCGAAGACTGGGTTCACATGATGCGTTTTTTGTTTTGTTTTGTCTTTTTAATTAATAGGGTTTTCCCACAAAATCAAGTTATCGCTTATCCAAAGTCCACTATTCTGAATGCAGCGGTGGTTGGGCAGTGCTCTATTTTTTTTTTTCCCCATGGGAGTGCCAGAGATAGTTGAAGTACAGTCATGGCCAAAAGTTTTGAGAATGACACAAATATTCTATTTTCACATGATCTGCTGCCCTCTGGTTTTTATGTGTGTTTGTCAGATGTTTTTATCACATACAGAAATATAATTGCATTCATATTATGAGTAACAGAAGCTTATATTGACAGTTAGAATGAGTTAATGCAGCAAGTCAATATTTGCAGTGTTGACCCTTCTTCTTCAGGACCTCTGCAATTCTCCCTGGCATGCTCTCAATCAACTTCTGGACCAAATCCTGACTGATAGCAGTCCATTCTTGCAGAATCAATGCTTTAATTTTGTCTGAATTTGTTGGTTTTTGTTTGTCCACCCGTCTCTTGATGATTGACCACAAGTTCTCAATGGGATTAAGATCTGGGGGAGTTTCCAGGCCATGGACCCAAAATCTCTATGTTTTGTTCCCTGAGCCATTTAGTTATCACCTTTGCTTTATGGCAAGGTGCTCCATCATGCTGGAAAAGGCATTGTTGAGCGCCAAACTGCTCTTGGACGGTTGGGAGAAGTTGCTCTTGGAGGGCATTCTGGTACCATTCTTTATTCATGGCTGTGTTTTTAGGCAAGACTGTGAGAGAGCTGATTCCCTTGGCTGAGAAGCAACCCCACACATGAATGGTTTCAGGATGCTTTACAGTTGGCATGAGACAAGACTGGTGGTAGCGCTCACCTCTTCTTCTCCGAATAAGCTGTTTTCCAGATGTTCCAAACAATCGAAAAGGGGATTCATCAGAGAAAATGACTTTACCCCAGTCCTCAGCAGTCCACTCCCTGTACCTTTTGCAGAATATCAGTCTGTCCCTGATGTTTTTTCTGGAGAGAAGTGGCTTCTTTGCTGCCCTCCTGGAGACCAGGCCTTGCTCCAAGAGTCTCCGCCTCACAGTGCGTGCAGATGCACTCACACCTGCCTGCTGCCATTCCTCAGCAAGCTCTGCACTGCTGGTAGCCCGATCCCGCAGCTGAAACACTTTTAAGAGACGGTCCTGCCGCTTGCTGGTCTTTCTTGGGCGCCCTGGAGCCTTTTTGGCACCAATGGAACCTCTCTCCTTGAAGTTCTTGATGATGCGATAGATTGTTGACTGAGGTGCAATCTTTCTAGCTGCAATACTCTTCCCAGTTAGGCCATTTTTGTGCAGTGCAATGATGACTGCACGTGTTTCTTTAGAGATAACCATGGTTAACAGAAGAGAAACAATGATGGCAAGCACCAGCCTCCTTTTAAAGTGTCCAGTGGTGTCATTCTTACTTAATCATGACAGATTGATCTCCAGCCCTGTCCTCATCAACACCCACACCTGTGTTAATGGAGCAATCACTGAAACGATGTTAGGTGGTCCTTTTAAGGCAGGGCTACAATGATGTTGAAATGTGTTTTGGGGGATAAAGTTCATTTTCTAGGCAAATATTGACTTTGCAAGTAATTGCTGTTAAGCTGATCACTCTTTATAACATTCTGGAGTATATGCAAATTGCCATTAGAAAAACTGAAGCAGTAGACTTTGTAAAAATTAATATTTGTATCATTCTCAAAACTTTTGGCCATGACTGTACAGTGTTCAGCTATCTCCATTAAATCCAGAGGATTTCCATTTAGTTGCCGTTAGCTTACAGCTGAAATGCATAGTAGTGTACTAGTCAGTACTGAAATTAACAAAAAAATATGCAGTCAACTAAAAAAAACGCACATGTGAACCAACCTATACACTACAATCCATGTCTGATGGTTTTGTCATTGCAATCTTTACAGATGAGACTAGGAAGAAATCGTCTAGGTGAAGATGATTCAGATGTTGACATTGAAGGATTTGAAGATGATGATGATGGCAAACCTAAGACTCCAGCCCCTGTAAATATCACCCTATATGTATTTTTCCCAGTATACAAGCAAACTGCATTCCTATTCATAACCTTTCATCTCTTCTAACATTTAGGAAGTTGAAGATGTTGATGGAGATTTGGCTGAGGAAGATGAGAACACAGTACAGCAGCCTCAGGCCAGTGTATTATATGAGGATTTACTGATGTCAGATGGTGAAGATGATGATGATGGAAGTGATGAAGAAGGCGACAATCCCTTCTCATGTAAGTACACAAATACCGTCATGATGCTCTGAATAGAATAAACTCACTTAGTCTGTAGGTTTGTGCAGAAATTGCATCTTATAATTCAGAATTACTTTTAATCGTGTAACAGATTTTTATTTTGTGGTGTTCACGTGCTTATGTCAATACATTGTCTTAACATTTTGCATATGTATTTCATGCAGCCATTCAGCTCAGTGAAAGTGGTAGTGACTCAGACATAGAGTCAGGAGGAATTAGACCTAAGCAGCCTCACATGATGCAGGAGAATACCAGACTGGGGATGGAGAATGATGAAAGTGTGATGTCATATGGAGAAGGAATGGAGACCTCCCAAGGGATGGAAGACAGCAATATCAGGTTTGTAATAGCCATCACATATTTCTATAGCATAAGAGCAGATGGTGTAGCATGGTGTTATACCTATATCACGACAGGATTTAAAGTGTACCTAAACTTTTGATTTTCTGCCAGCATTTGTGTCAATAATTTTTATTATTTACTTTATTAACAGTACACCTTAACCCCTCACAAGCAGGTGGCGGGCCTAAAATTGCATCACTCATTAATACACTGAGACTCTGCAATGTGATTTACTGGCCAACAGTTCTATGTCATTGACTGACCACTTGCAGCACTTAGATTCACGGCAGCCATGCCTGTCTCGGTCATGAATTCAAATTTTTTTTTTTTTTTTATTATAGTGTTATAGTCGCATTAACTTGAACAAGGTTCAGCTTCAGTGATCAGCCATATTTTTTAGCCTCACACTAACTCCTATATATTTGCTATTTAATGTCTTAATTATTACAAAGCAAGCTGAACTGTATTCTGAAGGTTTATTGCTTTTTACCATAAAATAGTTTTTTCTAGTTATAGAGATGTTGTAAGAGCAAATAATATCCACATTACTCATGATTGACACTGATCTATATTTTATAGTTACGGAAGTTATGAAGAGCCCGACCCAAAATCTAATACCAGAGACACCAGTTTCAGTAGCCTGGGAGGCTATGAGTTATCAGAAGAAGAGGAGGACGAGGAAGAGGAGCGCCATGGGCCCAATGTACTCAGTCAGATCCAGTTATCAGAAGATGAAGAAGACAGTGAAGAGTTTGCATCAATTCATGGAGATAGTGACATGGACTCTGACAATTAAAGAACTAAGAAATGTTCAACGTCCTTCCTTGTAGAACATGCATTATAAGCACATTATTATAAGGCGTTTTATGCTCTTGACCGTGTTTCTATCTGTGAATTCCTCCTATTAATATACTTGTCATGAAGAGTGTTCTATCATAAAACATGAGTATATGTGACAAGGACTTTATAATATATGTGAAATGTATACTTTTCAGGGTTCTTCAGGGAGTCTGTCACCATCCCCACAGATAGGTTAGGTTCCACTGATGAATCGGTGCCTCCATTGCTGAGATATCGCTGTTTTTGTCAATATGCAAATAAGGGAGTTGCCGTTGCGCCAAATGGCTCGTTTGCATATTGACAAAAACAGTGATATTTTGTCAATGGAGGTACCGATTCACTTGGGGAAAATATTGTTTAATTCAAGGGCCCTAGACCTATGTGCAGTGCTTGGTTAATATGCTGGTTCTGGTGACAGACCCCCTCCTTAAACATTGGGAGCAGCTCTGTATCAGAGGCCTGTTTTTTACCTGAAGTAACATACAGTTCAATTGTCTTTGTAAATATGTGCAAGTGTTTGAATGTTTTTTGAATTTTCCATGTAATGTACAGAGTTTTTCATGTGCTTTATATTAATAAAATTGACCACTTCTGGTTTTATCTTTTTTGTTTTTTATTTTTTTCCCCTTTTGATATCTTTTAAAGGCAATTCCAGAAAGGAGACTCATTTAAATATGATAAATTAAGCAGGATATACTGTACATAAATGTTGGCTTCTAAATCAGCCAGTTGTACCATTCATTGTATTGTTGACTAGTAGTCGTTTTTACTTTAGTCCCTTGGCACATATTTGAAATTTACTGTAAGCTTATAGCTTCCAGGTATGTGTGACAATTTTACAGCATGATTGGATTTAATAAGTCTATATTTGTAGCCATCAGTCAGGTCCATCTACACTGGACCTGACTGCAGATGTGCTAGGACAGGGTTTTCCTCCTCAGTTAGTCATTTTACCTGTACCATTTGCAGACGTAAATTCCCCAGTATCCAGGTCAAGTTCATTTGCTGCTCGTCCCAACCAGTACTCCAACTGGAGACTTCCCAAGGCCACCACTCTACCCAGGGCTGCACTAGTGTCCAACCACTGGAACGAGCCCTCTACTGGTCTCAGGCGGTTTCAGAACTATCCAGGATTTCTTAGTTCATAATCATGGTTATTGACACTTATCCAGTCACCTGTGATGCTTTGTCCACCCCCAGTGTGAGCCCAAAACACTAGCGAGAAGTCATGACCAGGCCATTTCTACAAATGTACCAGTGTCCCACCTTCACATTCTACCTCTAAGGGTGGGTTCATACTTGCGCTGGAGTCCGTCCGCTGCAAATCCGATTAAAAATCTCGGGAAACTGTATAGGGACTGGATAGCAAAAGGTTAGCGACGCATTGCTTAAAAACCCATTCATTTAAATGGGTTTTTAAGCAATGCGCGGGTGTGCGCTTACACTCTCTGCGCCGCGAATCCAGTTTTTTTTTCTCTGGAAACAAAGTCGGACATGCAGGACTTTGTTTCCAGCGAAAAGAACTGAATTCGCATCTAATCCTCCGTAGCCGAGTTCCCAATTCTCAGATGTAATTTCTTTTAAGCAATTCAGCTGCTCTGCCAAATGTTTCAGCAAATGTTCCAAGTTTGATGAGAGAACCATGAAATGAAACACCCCAACAGCATTTACATAAAAAATAGGAATCTGGTTACTCTTTACATCCCTGGACAAAATGGATGTTTTCCTTTATGGACGCTTCAATGTCTTGGCTCTTTAACCCCTTAAGGACCCAGCCCAAAAGTGCGTTAAGGACCATGCCTCATTTTTCAAAACTGACGTGTCACTTTATATGGCAATAACTTTGAGACGTCTTAACTTACACAAGTGATTTTGAGATTGTTTTTTTGTGACACATTGTACTTCATGTTCGTGGTAAACACTAATTAATATTTTTATATTTATTTATAAAAAGATAGGAAATTTGATGGAATTTTGGGAAAAAATCGCAATTTTCAAAATGTGAAATGCTCTGCTTTTCAGACAGATAGTCATACCACCTAAATACATTAATACATATTATATACCATATTTCTGCTATATATCGGCATCATCTTTTAATCGTCCTGTAATTTATTTTGGATGTTAGAAGGCTTACAAGTGTAACAGCGATTTTGCAGATTTACAAGAAAATTTCCCAAACCAATTTTTTAGGGACCACTTCAGTTCTGAAGAGGATTATAAAGGCCTATATATTAGAAACCCCCATAAATCACCCCATTTCCAAAACTGCACCCCTCAAATAATTCAAAACAGCATTTGGGAAGTTTGTTAACCCTTTCAGCATTTCACTGGAAGTAAAACAATATGGAGGGGAAATTTAGACATTTAATTTTTTTCCACTAATTCCTTAATTTAGCCCTAAAATTAACACATTCACAAAGGGTTAAAGGAGAAAATGCATCTCACAGTTTATGCAATTTCTCCCGAGCACGAAAATACCCAACATGTGGGTGTAAACTGATGTTTGGGGCGAATGGCAGCGCATGGAAGGGAAGGAGTGACACTGGGCGTCTGAAAAGCAGATTTTGCTGGAATAGTTTTCAGGTGCCATGTCTCATTTGCAGAGCCCCTAGAGTACCAGTACATTGAAAACCACCCAAAAGTGACCCCATTTTGGAAACTACACCCCTGACAGAATTTATCAAGGGGTATACTGAGCATTTTGACCTTACAGCCATTTCACAGATTGTACTAACATTGGGATGTATAAATGAAAAATGACTATAATGTCACTTTATCCCCAAAGTTTTCATTTTCAAAAGGGGTTAAAGGAGAAAAGCATCCCACAGTTTGCAAAACAATTGCTCCTGAACACGGCAATACCCCATATGTGGTCGTAATCTACTGTATGGATATATGACAGGGCTCAGAATGGAAAGAGCGCTATTTGGCTTTTGGAGAGCAGATTTTGCTGGAATAGTTTTCAGGTACCATGTCGCATTTGCAGAGCTCCCAAAGTACCAATACAGTGGAAACCCCCTAAAAGTGACCCCACTTTGGAAACTACACTCCTCACAGAACATATCAAGGGGTATAGTGAGCATTTTGACGCTACAGTTGATTTACAGATTTTATTAACATTGGGACATTAAAATGAAAAATTACTTTTTTCCAATAAATCGTCCAATTTAGCAACATATTTTTAATTTTTGCAAGTGGTTAAAGAAGAAAAAACACCCCACAGTTTGTTACAGAATTTCTTCTGAACACAGAAATGCCCCATATGTGATTATAATATGCTGTTTGGGTACATGGTGAGGCTCAGAATGGAAAGAGTGCTATTTGGCTTTTGGAGGGCAGATGTGGCTGGAATAGTTTTTGAGTACCATGTCGCATTTGCAGAGCCCCTAAAGTACCAGTACAATGTAAACCTCTCAAAAGTGACCCCATTTTAGAAACTACACCATTCAAGGAATGATATCAAGGGGTGTTATCATTTTGAGCCTAAAAATGCTTCCCAAAAATTAACGTACAAAGTGAAAATTAAAGTTTTTAAAGAAATATCCAATTTCAGTGCCTAATACGTTGCGGCCACTTTGTGGCATCAGAGACATGAACTCCTAAAACTATTAAGTGGGCTATCCCGGCGACAAGAAAATTAAATATGTGAGTATAAACTGCTGCTTGGGCACACAGCAGGGCTCAGAAGGGAAGGAGCACTGTGTTTTTTTTAGCTTTTGGAGTACTTTCTGGTCGCGATGTTATTTTTGCAGAGCCCTGGAGGTGTCAGTAAATTGGAATTCCCCAAGAAGTGACCCCCATTTTGTAGGTGCAATTTTAGGGTCTCTGCAAATGTGACATGGCGTCCAAAAAACAACAATCTAAATATGCGCTCCAAAAGCACATAGCGCTCCTTCACATCTGCGCCCTGCTGTGTGCCCAAATGGCTGTTTATGCCCACATGTATGACACTGGTGTACCCAGGACAACATACTTAACAACGCCATATGTGGGTATTAACTACTGTTTGGGCACAGCCAGGCACAGAAGGAAAAGAGGGCTATTTTGGTTTTTGGAGCACAGTTTGCTTTTTGGACACCTTGTCACTTTTGCAGAGCCCATGAATTGCCAGTAAAGTGGAATCCGCAGACATGTCACCCCATTTTGGAAACTATATCCTTCAAGGGATTTATCAAGTGGGGTAGTAAGCATTATTAACCGTTAAGTGTTGCATTCTTTTAATTTCCAAAAATGAATGCGCAGCTGATAATGAAAAGTTAAAAATGAAATTTTTCCATAGATACAACATTTCAGTGCCCGATATGTTGTGCCCAGCTTATGTCTGCACAGACACACACTCCAAAAACTGTTGAGCGGGGATCCCAGGCACAACAGCTTTTGGAGCGTTCATCTCTGATACAAGCCGGGCACAACATATTACGCACTGAAATGACGTATTCCTGGAAAAATTTTAATTTTCACCTTTCACCATCAGCTGCGTATTCATTTATGGATAATAAATTATAGCAACACTTGGGGGTTAAAAATGCTCACTGTACCCCAGGATAAATTCCTTCAGGGGTGTAGTTTCCAAAATGGGGTGACATGTCAGGGGATTTCTCTGTACTGGCATTTCAGTTCTGCAAAAGTGGTGTCATGGTGCCCAAAAACCAAACCATCCAAGTCTGTGCTCCAAAAACCAAATAGCCCTCCTTCCCTACTGTGCCCGGCTGTGCCCAAACAGCAGTTTATACCCACATATGACATTAAGTACCTTATCCTGGGTACACCAGTGTCATACATGTGGGTATAAACTGCAGTTTGGGCACACAGCAGGGCACAGAAGGGAAGGAGCGCTATGTGGCTTTTGGAGCGCAGATTCAGATGTTTGGGATCTGGATGCCATGTCATGTTTGCAGAGCCTCTAAAGTACCAGTATCCCATTAGCATTAGTATCCCAGACGTAACTGCACAGCAGATGGGGGAAAAGTGAATATGTAAGCTGTGCGTAGTACATTCGGTAAACTAAATTCCCTACTATTTCCCCAGTAGCTCATATAATTGGACAGGTCACTCTGGGGGTCACTTCTGGTTCATTATCCCTCGTAAGCTCTAAATCTGGTTTGTACCCTCATATATGCTCGCACAGTTTATACATTCCCTTCCTGACTCAGCCAGTTTTGTTCTAATGATTTGGCGATTTTTGGGGTTTTTGTCTTCACATTGTACGAGCTATATTTTCTTTATTTCTCTGGTGATGTAGCCATATGAGGGCTTGTTGTTTGCAGTATGAGATGCAATTTGTAATGACATCATTTTTAGGTGCCTACAACTTATTAAATAAATTTTATTAACTCTTTCTTGGTGGATTAAAAAAAACCCCATCAATTCTGGCACTGCGTTTTACCTTTTACATTTTTCAGAAAACTAATGGGCAAATAGCTAAATTACAAAGTATGTGCGAGACAAGTAGCAATAAACCAAAAAACAAATTCATGCTCACACATGAGTAAAAATCCAATCATATAATTTATTAAGGAATTAATAAACACAACAACATATAAACACATGGGGGAATCCAAGGAAAGACCAAATGAAAAATAAACATATACAAAAGCAGGAAAGTCAGGAAATCACATAATGGAAGTACATGGGAGATCCAAAAAAGCACAATATAAAATATATATATATATATATGTCTCTTAATAAATAGGGTGTTAAAGATCTTTGTGTAAAAAATACACCTAAGAACTATAAGGAAATAAACCATAAATCATGATATAATATATAAAATATGTGCTAAGGAAACCACGTATAGAATGAATAAATTGTCCTGAAAAACCCCACCTAAGTAACAAACACCTCAGGGGAATCCAAGAAAAGACCAAATGAAAAATAAGCATATACAAAAGCAGGAGAATCAGGAAATCACATAGTAGAAGTACATGGAAGATCCTAAAAAAAAATGTGCTACAGGTATCCTTTTTTTGCTATCTGGGCTATTTATTCAGGTGTGTTTTGTGGCTCCTTATTGGTAGGGTGGGGTTTAAATACAATTGCACATGTCCTTACAATCATTCCTCTGGACAAGGCCTGTAGTGAAACGTGCGTCGAGGTGTCTGTTACTTAGGTGGGTTTTTTTCAGGACGTTTTACGTATGCTGTACGTGGTTTCCTTAGCACATATTTTATATATTATATCATGATTTATGGTTCATTTCCTTATAGTCCTTAGGTGTATTTTTTACACAAAGATCTTTAACACCCTATTTATTAAGAGACATATATATATATATATATATATATATATATATCTTATATTGTGCCTTTTTTTTTTTTTTTTAGGATCTTCCATGTACTTCTACTATGTGATTTCCTGATTCTCCTGCTTTTGTATATGCTTATTTTTCATTTGGTCTTTTCTTGGATTCCCCTGAGGTGTTTGTTACTTAGGTGGGGTTTTTCAGGACAATTTATTCATTCTATACGTGGTTTCCTTAGCACATATTTTATATATTATATCATGATTTATGGTTTGTTTCCTTATAGTTCTTAGGTGTGTTTTGTTTTTTTTTTTTTTTTTTTACACAAAGATCTTTAACACCCTATTTATTAAGAGTATATATATATATATATATATATATATATATATATATATTTTATATTGTGCTTTTTTGGATCTCCCATGTACTTCCATTATGTGATTTCCTGACTTTCCTGCTTTTGTATGTTTTTTTTCATTTGGCCTCTTCTTGGATTCCCCCATGTGTTTATAAGTTGTTGTGTTTATTAATTCCTTAATAAATTATGATTGGATTTTTACTCATGTGTGAGCATGAATTAGTTTTTTGGTTTCTTTTAAATTTTTTGCCATGCAGTATAAAGCATAAGTAACATGTTACTTTTATTCTGCGGGTTGGTACGATTATGGCGATACCTCATATATATATATATTATTTTTTTTTTTTTTTTTTTTTTTTCCCGACGTTCACCGTGTACGTTAAATATGGTCAGTTTTATTGTACAGGCTGTTACGGACACAGTGATACCAAATATGTATTGTTTTTATTAATTTTTAGGTTTATTTTTATATAGAAAAAGGGAATTTTTGGGGCTTTATTCTTTTAATTTTTTTTTTCACATACTTTATTTTTTATTTTTTTTACTTTCTCATGTGTCCCATTAGAACACCTGAGCCAGAGATGCTGTGATCTCTGGCTCAGTACTATAGACTGCAAGACACAAGCATACAAGTGTCTTGCAGTCTATACAGGAAGTCATTGCTATGGAGACACATAGCGCTCACTTTCGGAGGTCTCGGCAGGATCAATCAGGTAGTGGGGTCTCCAGGCAGCCTGGGGTCACTGGGCAGACCCCGGGCTGCAGATCATAGCTATTGTCACCCCCCCCGATCTCGCTGGGGGGGGGGGGGCAACAAGATGGAGGAACCCCTTGGATGCCGCGGTCATGTTTGGCATCCAAGGGGTTAAAACCTCCAATCGGAACTCAGTTCCGACAGGAGGTTATGGAGCAGGGTGTTAGCTGTCAGTTACAGCTAACACCCAGTTCCGATGCCGCCCGCTCAGAGAGTGAGCGGGCGGCCGGCCTCAAGCGTAGTATTACACCCTGGTGAGCGAAGTACCTAGCGCCCAGGCCGTAATAGTCTGCAATGTTCCTCCCAGCTGACACAGCTAACCTCACAAAGAGTTCAAACAACTGGACTAGTGTTTGAGACAACGTGGATCTCAAAGACTATGAACATCTGTAGACTATCAGTATCACTACCAAGACCCTTCTTCTCTTTGAATCATCAGCCAGTTTTTTTTTTTTTTTTTTTTGTTTTTTTTTATATTCCCAGCGTAACTTCTTCCTGAAGATGCAGTCCTCTTGGATGACTAGCTTGGCTCTCCAAACTGTAGTCTGGTGATTCCAGTAACCATCCTTCTTGCCACTCCATCTGCCCAATAATACCTTGGAGCTCAGAGCGAGCATTCATCTTTTCATTCTCTGTCACTCATAGTGGGATTCAGATGGAATGTGCTCAGTGCCATTACAAAGATCTACTCCAAGAGAAACAAAATCATGAGAGATTCTTTTCCAGGTGGAATACAATATCCTTGCAGTTTCTATATTTACATCTCTATCGCTAAAAGTGGACTAAAAACTACCCCAGCTGGGAACAGTTGAAGATCGGGGAGTGTTTATTCCACAACAATGTCTTTTTCCAGCACTGTGAAATAGACACCTCAGACATGTGCAAGATCAAGGCAAATGAGGTTAACAGTCATTTAGTTGTTCCAGATAGGCCAAGTTGCCATCCTGATAACCGGGGGCAAAGAAATCAGTTTTGTATGTATCACCTTAGCTGTAAGAACTATGTACTGGTCTGTACATTGAACAAATCCGGTTTTCAATATTCTTCAGCCTTCCCCCTTTAAACCCCTAAGAGATATTTTCTTGCATCTCATCTCATGGAATTTGCTTTAGTAGAAAGACAAAAAAAACAACAACGCCGAGCGGCACATAGGGTAATACTGTTTTTTTTGAAAAATTATCATATGATAGTAATATATTACACAATATACTTTGTTATAAAAGTAGTTTGTACAGGGTGACCAGGACGTGCCCACTAATAAAGGTTGAGAGTAGGTAGGTGAGCACAGAGTGTGGGTATACAGTATGTGAATGTGCAACCGACAGGGTTTGTTGTGAACCAATATCCCCTCAATTGGTCAGTTCATATGGTAACACTCTTGTGCATGGTGACACCAGTATCGCTGTACTCTCACCTTATATAGTTTCCGTGTGATCACAAATGGTGTTGTGGACTTGTCCAGTATATGTCACAGTATGTGTGAGCTGCGGAACCTCTGGGCGTCAGGATCTCCTGGATCCAGGCGGCATATCAGGTGCAAAAATGGTAGGAGAGTATCCAAAAAAAGTGAGGTATGGAGACCGCGCTTCGCTAAGAATGCTTTTTATTAAACTCAATTACACAACGCGTTTCAAGGAATGAGTCCTCTTTATCAAGTGTACTATGAACAGCCTGAAGCTATGGGCTGAAAGAGCTGAAGCATTCTTAGCGAAGCGCGGTCTCCATACCTCACTTTTTTTGGATACACGCCTACCATTTTTGCATCTCATGGAATTTGGCCTTTGTGGTTATGGTGGGTCTCTCTCCTGTCACTCCCTCATTCAGATAATTCATCAAGACAAGGTTTTGTCGTGTGTGTTTTTTTTTTTTTTTTTTTTTTTTTTTAAGCTAGCGGAAAAACATAAGTGACATGCTCTATCCTCAGGTGGATTCCACCTGATAACTCCTATTGAAGTGAATGGGAGGCAGAAAAATACCTGAATTCTCAGCTAGCAAACATTTTTTAAACTGAATTTTTCAGCTAGGAAAAATTCCACTGTGTGAACATACCCTGCAAGGGGTTGTCCAGAATTTTTCTTTTTTATTTACCAAAGGCAGGAAATGTTGGAAAATAAAGAAATAACTTACTTGGTAAATCCTACACCGCTTCAGCCTTACCACTGGTAGTCTCTCCAGCTCTTATTGACTTTGGCATGCAGTAATGATCTATCAAACATGTCACACAACAGCAGAAATTATTTATATTATTCTGAAAAAGATAATGTTTTCCTCGAGGAACCAAAGCTAGTATCTTAGTAGGCTGTCAGCTTGCATGTGTAAAAGTAAGGGCCGGTTCACATCTGCGTTCGGCTTTCTGTTCGGGGAGTCCGTTTGGGGAACCCCGAAATGGAAACCTATACGCATAGAAAAACAGTTACCTAAGGAAACTCGTGGACTCCATAGACTATAACTGGGTCCGTGTGGTTTCCGCTCGGTTTCCGCACGAAACATGCGGAGAGAAAAGTGCTGCTTGCAGCACTTTTGTCTCCACTAGCTTTGTGTGGAAACCGAGCTGAAACCACACGGACCCCATTATACAGAAGGGTGGGGATGTCACAACTGTTACATCATCAAAATAAGAAATGTAGAAAATACTCTTCAAAAAAAAAAGATCTGAGACTTACAGTAAAACTATATACAAATTGGTGCCTGGAAGCTATGGAAATACAATTGTCAGAAAGAATCATCCAAACCTTATTTTCCAAATGAGGCATACAAAGGCTATGGAAGAGTCTGCTGTATAATATTGGGTAATCACTTAGTAATAAATGTCTTATCGCTGGCTTGTTGTCTATTCAGTTACACAATATGTTACTAGTCATGCCCTACAGGAATGAGGTATGCATTAACCCTTTGGACTGTGCAGCCTATGATAAATCAAATGTTCTTTATTCTGTTACAGTACAGGTTGTACATGTGACTAATGCTATGAATAAAGCCTTATATACACATCCATATTACAGATCAATATTTTACATAACCATAATATAGTACCCATAGAAATCTATGGACCAATACTATACTGTTACTTTCTTGAAAATTCATATGGAATCCATAGAGATCTGTAAGAGTGGGTTCACACTACCATTATTCATGACAAATGCAGACCGAGCCCCCTCCATTGGAAGTCCATCTACATTCACCCCAATGTAAAAAAACATGACGGAAACTTTCTTCTGTCATATTTTTTTTTTTTTTTTTTTTTTACTTTTCTGATAGAAAATGCATGCAGGACTTTTTCTTCCATTACAATGGTAGTGTGAACATCCCCTAATACCGTAGGGCATGACTCCTAATTTGGAGATCTAACTAGTTTGTAAGTATAGGAGAGAATATACATTATGAACGTGTTTTGGCTGCGACTGGTGGGAGATGTGGTCAGTTGTGAGAACACAATATCGGCAAATGTCTGGGATGCCATGAAAGCTTATGTGAGAGGCACCCCGATTCGAGCCATATCTGGTCACAAGTTACTGACACTCTCCAAAAGGCAGTAGACCACAATGAGTCAATATGTGCTTGACCCAACTGATGGAAATAGACAGGAGTGGGAGGGGGCCCAAAAAGCATTAAGTGATCATATGTTATCTGTAGTTAGGTATAACATTAGGGGAGGTAGACTGGGCAATTGCCCAGGGCTCCCATCCCCATAGGGGCCCCCCAGGATCTGGAGCCAGGTCCGGCCACATTGACTTCCAATAGAAGCTTGCCCAGGGGAGGTCTGTAAAAATAACAAACATTGTTACTCACCTCTCGCCGTCCGGCATCTTCTGGCATGAAGATGCCCAGGAGCATTATGCTGTGGTGGGGGGCCAGCTCTCAGTACCATATTATATTATGTGAGGCCACTGTGGGGACCATGTTATATTTTGTGGAGCATTATACTGATGGTCGCTCTGGGGAGCATACTATACTGTGTGGAGCATTATATACTACTGTATATATAAATGTATTTAGTCAGCCACCAATTGTGCAAGTTCTCCCACATAAAAAGATGAGAGAGGCCTGTAATTGACATCAGAGGTAGACCTCAACTATGAGAGACAAAATGAGAAAACAAATCCAGAAAATCACATTGTCTGATTTTTAAAGCATTTATTTGCAAATTATGGTGGAAAATAAGTATTTGGTCAATAACAAAAGTTCATCTCAATACTTTGTTATATATCCTTTGTTGGCAATGACAGAGGTCAAACGTTTTCTGTAAGTCTTCACAAGATTGGCACACACTGTTGCTGATATGTTGACCGATTCCTCCATGCAGATCTCCTCTAGAGCAGTGATTTTTGGGGCTGTCGCTGGGCAACACAGACTTTCAACTCCTTCCAAAGGTTTTCTTTGGAGTTGAAATCTGGAGACTGGCTAGGCCACTCCAGGACCTTGAAATGTTTCTTACGAAGCCACACCTTCGTTGCCCTGGCGATGTGCTTGGGATCATTGTCATGCTGAAAGACCCATCCACGTTTCATCTTCAATGCCCTTGTTGATGGAAGGAGGTTTGCACTCAAAATCTCACGATACATGGCCCCATTCATTCTTTCATGTACACGGATCAGTCGTCCTGGTCCCTTTGCAAAGAAACGGCCCCAAAGCATGATGTTGCCACCCCCATGCTTCACAGTAGGTATGGTATTCTTTGGATGCAACTCAGCATTCACTCTCCTCCAAACACGACGAGTTGTGTTTCTACCAAACAGTTCTACTTTGGTTTCATCTGACGCAGGGGCGTAAATATCGGGATAGCAGCGGTAACGGCTGCCACAGGGCCCGGAACATTATGGGACTTGGAGCCCTGTGGCAGACGCTACCGCAAACCCCACAAACACTGCTATTGTTGTACTCCGGGTCTTTTCAGACCCCGGAGTATAATGATCGGGGGCCCAGGGGAGGTGAAGGAACATAACACTGTAACGCACCTCTCCTACGCTCCGCAGGCTTCGGGCCTGTTTGGTGACGTCAGCCGACGTCATTATGCGTCACAACGCCGGCCTCACTCACGCGATATCTGGTCCAACATTGAAGATGGCCGAAGTAGCGCACAGGAGTGCAGCGGAGCCAGGAAGAGGTAAGTAGCATTGTTTTTTATGTTTACCTTGGGGCCCAGCCATTCCTAGTTACGCCACTGATCTGACCATATGACATTCTCTCAATACTCTTCTGGAACATCCAAATGCTCTCTAGCAAACGTCAGACGGGCCCGGATATGTACTGGCTTAAGCAGGGGGACACGTCTGGTACTGCAGGATCTGAGTTCCTGGCAGTGTAGTGTGTTACTGACGGTAGCCTTTGTTACGTTAGTCCCAGCTTTCTGCAAGTCATTCACTAGGTCCCCCCGTGTGGTTGTGGGATTTTTGCTCACCGTTCTTGTGATCATTTTGACCCCACAGGGTGAGATCTTACGTGGAGCCCCTGATCGAGGGAGATCATCAGTGGTCTTGTATGTCTTCCATTTTCTAATTATTGCTCCCACAGTTGATTTCTTCACACCAAGCTGCTTGCCTATTGCAGATTCAGTCTTCCCAGCCTGGTGCAGGTCTACAATTTTGTTTCTGGTGTCCTTCCACAGCTCTTTGGTCTTCACCATAGTGGAGTTTGGAGTGTGACTGTTTGAGGTTGTGGACAAGTGTCTTTTATACTGATAACAATGTCAAACAGGCGCCATTACTACAGGTAATGAGTGGAGGACAGAGGAGCCTCTTAAAGAAGTTACAGGTCTGTGAGAGCCATAAATCTTGCTTGTTTGTAGGTGACCAAATAATTAATTTCCACCATAATTTGCTAATAAATTCTTAAAAAAATCAGACAATGTGATTTTCTAGATATGTTTTCTCATTTTGTCTCTCATAGTTGAAGTCTACCTATGATGACAATTACAGGCCTCTCATCTTTTTTTAAGTGGGAGAACTTGCACAATTGGTGGCTGACTAAATACTTTTTTTTTCCCGTGTGTGTGTGTGTATATGTATGTATGTATGTGTGTATATATATATATATATATATATATATATATATATATATATTTATTAGTTTTAAGCCAATTTAAAGTGTGGTTCCTACCAAACTTGTTTAACCCAAAACAAATCTGACTCAACCCACTCAAAGCAAAATAACATGAATTTTGAGAGGTTCATCCATCTCTATTACTGACACCCTACAGTAGCTCTTAATCCGAGGACTCTCATAATAGATAGGAATGTCCAAGATAGACAATCTTTAATGTCTTTCCAGTGACGGACACACCACTGATGCAGGGGCTCGTCACCTTAAAAATGACTTTCTACTACTATTAGACTGGGGATAAATGTCATGAACAGATTATTGGTAGCTAGTTATAGATTGGAGGCTTTTTGTTCCTAGCAGTTATTTCTGTTTCTCTTCCTGTGACAGGACTGGACCTTGTTTTATAGGAGCCGATAACTGCATGAAACTGGACCCATCTAACGGTCTTATAGTGGATGTGATCTATCAACCTTCACCATAGACCTGCGTATGCAACATGACTTTCCCATGCTTCACCTTGCTCCTTGTCCATACCTCCTATCTCCATGTAACCTGCTCCACCGTCCATACCTCCAGCCTCCACGTACCCCGCTCTGGACACCTAAATTTCTACCCAAATGGTGGAAAAGATCAGCCAGGGTGTGAGAAGAGCCCCCTTAAGTTCATCCTAAACCCCCTTGGTAACACACAGCTTACTCCACTCTTACATACTGATCCTTATATATTCTACTTCAGTCACAGCTAAAGCTGAAGTAACAATTCTGTAGGTTTTCTGATACTATAGCACAGATCACACTGAAGCAAAGTAGTGAGTACAGCTCTGGATGTGACTGGAGGACATAATGTAACTCGGGATCAGTACAAGTTAACAGCAATGACTTGATATGGAGAGTTAATATGTAGATGGCTGATAAATAGGGACATGGCTGGTGTGGGGGGGGGGGGTCACCGATTTTTCTCTGTATTCTGCCCCCAGACATTACTGAAATAAGTCTTTTCCTGCAGGGTCGGACTGGCCCACCGAGGAACCGGTGAATCCACCACCGAGCCCCGACTATTAGTCCACATGTTACCAATGCAGATGCATTGGTCACGGGCCCGATCGGGATCCTGACCATCCCAATCGGGCCCCTAACCAGTGGCGTAATGACCGCAGGGTACGGAGCCCGCGGCCAGCTGGAGATAGCAGTCAGGGAAAGCCTGGTTCCCCGACCGCTATACATACTGTTATTGGAAAGGGGTCCTGGCATATTGCCAGGCCCCTTGCCAATAGATGGCAGGGCACATGGGGCGCAGCCATGTAATGACGACAGTGCGCCCCCATGTGACCGCTGAGGCCCAATCACAGGCTTCAGCAGCGACATCTGAAGAGGGCCTGAAGACGGCAGGATGGAGCGAGGATGCCAAGGAAAGGTAAGTATGAATGTTTGTTATTTTTAATCACGATCCCTGGGCCTCCGATTATTATACTCTGGGGTCTGAGGAAACCCCAGAGTATAATAATAGCACCGAAGCGGAGGGGGCTATTGGGCGCATATAATACTGGGTTGGGCCCACTGTGGGGAGCATATAATACTGGGTGGGGGCCACTGTAGGGCATATAATACTGGGTGGGGGCCACTGTGGGGCATATAATACTGGGGGTGGGGGCCACTGTGGGGCATATAATACTGGGTGGGGGCCACTGTGGGGCATATAATACTGGGTGGGGGCCACTGTGGGGCATATAATACTGGGTGGGGGCCACTGTGGGGAGCATATAATACTGGGTGGGGGCCACTGTGGAGCATATAATACTGGGTGGGGGCCACTGTGGAGCATATAATACTGGGTGGGGGCCACTGTGGAGCATATAATACTGGGTGGGGGCCACTGTGGAGCATATAATACTCGGTGGGGGCCACTGTGGAGCATATAATACTCAGTGGGGGCCACTGTGGCTCCTTCACTGGTCCCCTATACTGTATGGGGACCATTGATGGGGCCATTATATTGTTGGGGGGGAGGCAGTGATGGAGGCCAATAGCCTGGGGTACATTAAAGGGGGTGTGCAGGATAACTTTTTTTTTTTTTTTTTTTTTTAATTATGCCGAGGCAGGCGAAAAAAAAAAAAAAAAAAAAAAAAAAAAAAACCCCAAACCTTCTCTCCTGTCCCCAGTGTCTCCCAGCGCGGTTCGGTCCTGCAGTTCTGTTGTTTTCTTCCAGCTGAAGTTCCTTCTGCACGTAACTACCTGTGATGTCATGTGACCCCTGAGGCCAATCAGCGGCCTAAGGGAAGGGACCCGGCAAAAGATGACAGCGGAGCTGCAGGACCGGACCGTGCTGGGAGGACACCGGAGCATCAGGTACAGGTGAGTATGTTTGTTTTTTTTGGGGGGGGGGCTAGGGGGGATCCACCCAGACTAATTATAAAAAAGAAAAAAATTATACTGGACAACCTCTTTAAAGTGTGGCACATTAGGGGGTATATTAAAGGGGTTGACCAGGCATAATTTATGGTTTATCCTCAGGAGAGGCCATAAATACCTAATCTGTAGGGGGCTGACCCCAGACCGATCAGCTGTACGGAGCCACTTCTGGCGCCCGTCCTGTACACAATACAGGGCCAGAAGCAGAAATCTCTGTCCACTGTATATTAGCTGGGCACCTTCACTGCATCTCAGCACTTTATTGAAGTCAGTAGAAGCTGAGCTGCAGTGAAGGCGTAGGGCTGCTATACAGTGGATGGAGCTTTCTGCTTCTGGCCCTGTGTTGTGTACAGAACGGGCGCCGGGAGTGGCTCCGAACACCTGATGGGGCCGTGTGTCAGCCCTCTACTGATCAGGTATTTATGGCCTATCCTAAGCTTAGGTCATAAAAAAGATTAACCCTGGACAACCCTTTTAATATGCATCACACAGTTTGATGTTAGCCCCCATCACTGCTCCCACACAATATGACCCCATCACTGTTCCCCATACAGTAGGAGGGTGGGCTCCCAGAATCACTTCATAAGATGGACCTGAGGAACCTCAGTCTGACACTGTTTACTCCTGTGTAGATGAACTGTATCTACAGTATGACTGAGAACACGGGCATATTTACTAAGACAGTCTTATACAACACCAGATTTAGCACAGTGCCTTATGATGGATGATAAATCTGTCAGTTTTTATCCGGAGGAGGCGCCAGACATAGTCTTCTTCTGAGTAGTAGATGACACCTCTATGACACCAGTAGAGGAGATAACGTTGAGGTTTGGAGGTTCTCTCCAGTGATCTGTCGCCTTTTCTCTGCAGTGGACACTTTGAGACATCCTCACAGTGAGAATATGTGACAGTAACAATGTCGAGGGCTGTCTCATCTGTGACCTGGAGTTTGAGTGAACTGTCATCAATGAGTGTTGTACAGACATGGCATGGGGGTGTATGTATTTGGTTTGGGCCTCTGACTGGGGTGAGAGTGTAAGCTCTTCATACACAGCATGATCATCATTCAGGAAAGCAGTGAATGGCCAGGGTCAGTGTGGGGGTGGTTATATCTGACATCACCACCTGCTGTGATCACTACCCCTGTACCTGATATAAGTACACTGCTACTGGCTTAGGTGCATGGCCTCGCCTCCGCATATCTGTAGGGTCTCCCCATATCATTGGGTTTTTACAGTTTTGGATTCTCATTGTAACAAGGGAAGCTTTCGGGTCAATTATCTCATGACAAGGTCTCTGTCAGCTCTGTCTATAATCAGTTATATACGGTGCCTATATAAATGAGGTTTCTTTACACTTCTTTATAGTAAATCAGAGACATCAACAATGACACCTATAGATGAAACCAACGAGATGTAATATACTGTATATACACACATACATATATAACAATGACAATCAGTGAAATATAATATATACAACAATGTGAAGATGATGATGATGATGATTATGAGGAGGAGGTGGTGTGGGTATATATAATATATATATGTTCATCTCTGGTGTCCAATATAGCCAATATAGGTCAGACAAAAAGACTGTTTACAGCAGCAGGATCACCGTGAATGGAGGATGACAGCGCAACTCCTGCAACGCTCCAAGGGATATGCCCCTTTGTCAAGCTCGTGCAGCAGGCGTCATAACCACCATTTATACCAGTGGTTCTTAACCGGGGTTCGGCGGAGCCTCCGCCACAGAGGTCAAGACACACCCGACTCATTATGTAGACTCATTATGTGGCCATCACTTGCTGCAGGTGATCACGTTACATTAATTGGCCAATCAGTGCTGCGGGGAATTTAGTGTGCTCAGTAGTCACCGTGTGACTGTCGTAGTCGTACGTTGTGTGCTTTCTTTCTTAGTATTTTAATCCATACTATGTCGAGCAAAAAAAAGAAAATGGTCGGACGAATATGTACAACATGGATTCACATCCATCACGGAACGTGATGGGAGTCAGCGTCCTATCTGCATGATTTGCAATGCTAAGTTGAGCAACTCTAGTCTCGCACCGGCAAGACTGAAGGAATATTTCTTGAAGCTGCATGGAGATGGGGAATATAAGAACAAAATGCTTGCTGAATTCAAGGTGAAAAGAGCCAGATTCGATGAAAGGGCCACTCTGCCTGCTCTTGGATTTGTACCCGTGAACAAACCGATCCTCACTGCATCGTACGAAGTTGCTTACCTGATCACAAAGCAGTGCAAGCCGAACACCATCGGTGAAACACTCATAAAACCAGCAGCGTTAAAGATGGCGAATCTGATACTCGGAACAGCGGCTGAAGGCAAATTATCCCAAATTCCTCTTTCAAATGACACCATCAGTGACAGAATAGAGTGCATATACATACCTATGTCTTGAATTTGGAAAAAATCACATTTGATTTATCACTAAAGAAGGATTCGGTGAATGTGCATAGGAAACTGATGGGTTCAGTACCTCAAACAAGGTTAAGAACCACTGATTTATACTCAGTGTATAGCCCTCCTTACGAATAGTTATATACTATGAGGGTAACATCAAATATCAGAGCTGTATATGTACAGTGCTGGCCAAAAGTATTGGCACCCCTGCAATTGTCAGATAATACTCAATTTCTTCCAGAAAATGATTGCAATCACAAATGCTTTGGTAATAAGATCTTCATTTATTTTGCTTGCAATGAAAAAACACAAAAGAGAATGAAAAAAAAGTCAAATCATTGATCATTTTACACAAAACTCCAAAAAATGGGCCAGACAAAAGTATTGGCACCCTCAGCCTAATACTTGGTAGCACAACCTTTAGACAAAATAACTGCGAACAACCGCTTCCGGTAACCATCAATGAGTTTCTTACAATGCTCTGCTGGAATTTTAGACCATTCTTCTATGGCAAATTTCTCCAGGTCCCTGAGATTTGAAGGGTGCCTTCTCCAAACTGCCATTTTGAGATCTCTCCACAGGTGTTCTATGGGATTCAGATCTGGACTCATTGCTGGCCACTTTAGAAGTCTCCAGTGCTTTCTCTCAAACCATTTTCTAGTGCTTTTTGAAGTGTGTTTTGGGTCAGTCCTGCTGGAAGACCCATGACCTCTGAGGGAGACCCAGCTTTCTCACACTGGTCCCTACATTATGCTGCAAAATTTGTTGGTAGTCTTCAGACTTCATAATGCCATGCTCACAGTCAAGCAGTCCAGTGCCAGAGGCAGCAAAGCAACCCCAAAACATCAGGGAACCTCCGCCATGTTTGACTGTAGGGACCGTGTTCTTTTTCTTTGAAGGCCTTTTTTTTTTTTTTTTTTTTTTTTTCCTGTAAACTCTGTTGATGCCTTTTCCCAAAAAGCTCTACTTTTGTCTCATCTGACCAGAGAACATTCTTCCAAAAAGTTTTTGGCTTTCTCAGGTAAGTTTTGGCAAACTCCAACCTGGCTTTTTTATGTCTCTGGGTCAGAAGTGGGGTCTTCCTGGGTATCCTACCATAGAGTCCCTTTTCATTCAGACGCCGACGGATAGTACGGGTTGACACTGTTGTACCCTCGGACTGCAGGGCAGCTAGAACTTGTTTGGATGTTAGTCGAGGTTCTTTAGCCACCATCCGCACAATCTTTCGTTGAAATCTCTCGTCAATTTTTCTTTTCCGTCCACATCTAGGGAGGTTAGCCACAGTGCCATGGGCTTTAAACTTCTTGATGACACTGCCCACGGTAGACAAAGGAACATTCAGGTCTTTGGAGATGGACTTGTAGCCTTGAGATTGCTCATGCTTCCTCACAATTTTGCTTCTCAAGTCCTCAGACAGACAGTTCTTTGGTCTTTTCTCCATGCTCAATGTGGTACACACAAGGACACAGGACAGAGGTTGAGTCAACTTTAATCCATTTCAACTGGCTGCAAGTGTGATTTAGTTATTGCCACCACCTGTTATGTGCCACAGGTAAGTAACAGGTGCTGTTAATTACACAAATTAGAGAAGCATCACATGATTTTTCAAAGGGTGCCAATACTTTTGTCCACCCCCTTTTTTATGTTTGGTGTGGAATTATATCCAATTTGGCTTTTTGACAATTCTTTTTGTGGTTTTCCATTGAAGACAAATTAAATGAAGATATTACCAAAGCATTTGTGACTGCAATCATTTTCTGGAAGAAATTGAGTATTATCTGACAGAATTGCAGGGGTGCCAATACTTTTGGCCAGCCCTGTACATGATCTTATGTACATAGTGGCAGTGGTTAATGAAACAAGAATCATAGTGTAGCTGTCAGTAATACCGCCATCAGGGGCCCTGCTATGATCCATCCCTGTGCTGTGACACTTACTGTAGGGACAGACGTCGGCAGGAGCTAGGGAAAGACTTAGAAAACAGAAGTTCAGGGAAAGAGACTGAGCCTTAGAACTGTAGGGAAAGCATAGGGAGGAATTGAGAGAAGAACTTGGGGTGGTTGCAGAGTCATTTACAGCAAGAATTTGTAGCATAATTCACATTGCAGCACTCACTGCCATTATACTGCTGCTCATTACTTATATCTGTGTCATCAAGGTGGAACACAACAAGCCTTTTGCAGAGCAGTACAGCAAAACAAAAAAGTGAAATATCATACACTAATATCTACACGTATCTGTAACAAAAAAAGCCTTTTAAAAAGCTATTATTATAAGGGGCTTATTCCCTGTTCTTACAAGGCATATCATTATTCAATGCTATTGTCCCAAAGAAAACTGAATTATCATCCAATAATATCTGCACTTATCTGTAATAAAGGCCTTTAACGTGGGGAAAGACATAACGACCATATTCACCATTTTAACAGTATAAAGTTGCAAGCAATATTGAAAAACAGTATTGTCCATAAATTCAATAATTCTTAGTGGTTATCACTTATTTAAAGGTGTTTATTAGTGTCAAAACACATAAAAAGAACCATATTCGCCATTTTGTTAACAGTATAAAGTTGCTGGCCATTTATAAATAGTACTGTCAATAATTAAATATTTCTGAGCTACAAATCTCTGCCTTTATCACGCTTTTTTTTTATTGGTGTTCATTAGTGGGTGAATAAATAAGGGGCATATTTGCCGTTCTCTTCAAAGTAGAAAATAACAGGCCTTTTTGCCCTTGACAATTAAGTTTGTTCATCGAACAGTATGTCAGACAGAGAAGCGAGAGGCCATGCACAGGGGAAGGCCTCAGGCCTAAATATTTCTGGCGCAGCCACAGGTCATAGCAGAGTAAGGGGGCGTGGCAGCAGGAGTCAGTTACAGAGGCCTGAGCTCCCAGTGTCAAGTAGTAGTCGTGTCTTGACCAGCAACCCAACAGTTGTAGACTGGTTGACTCGGTCGTCCAATTCATCCCAAGTCACATCAGACACTCCCAGCCAAGAGTCGGTGAGTTCGTCAGACACAACCCTTAGTTGGCATGGCCCGGCAGCAGGCCCTGTGCCCTCACCTATCCTCAACCTGCCTCTGTCCTTTTCTGTTCCCTCAGCTAGAGAACTACTCTATGCTGTGGGCTCAGATCCACTGTACAGTGAGGAGGAGGTACTAGAGGACAGTCAGCAGCTACTGCTCAGCCAAGATGTGGAGGAGACAACCGCCGCTTCCTGCGGTAGGCGGGCAAGTAGTGATGAGGAGAGTGGTATGGGAGCTGGTGTTGAGAAGGACATCAGTGACCTGCAGACAATAGTGGATGCCGATCTAGCCGATCGTAATTGGGAGCCGGGTGACTAAGGGGCCTCATCGTCATCAGGAGAAGAGGGTTTCAGCTTGCGCATGAGGCAGCAGGGGTGGCAGCAGTGTGAGTTCGGGAGCTAAACATGCCCGGGGTAGACCACCCGCTTTGCAGAAGCCTACCTGCCTGAAAAGCAGTGGTGCAGGGGTTCACGGAGGCAGTGGCGGTAGCAGGCAGTTATTGCGGAGCGTTGGGGGTAAAATCACCTACTCAGCGGTGTGGCAGTTTTTTGTAAAGCCGCCGGGGGAGGTGAACATGACCATATGTTCAATCTGAGGGCAGAAGGTGAAGCGTGGCCAGGGTGCCAATGTTGGCACCACAGCCCTGCGCCAACATATGCAGCGCCACCCTAAAGTGGCCTGGGAGAGCTATGGCTACAATGTGGTGGTCCAGCCTGCCGCAGCAACTGCTGCAGCACCCAGTGGCACGCACCCCATTTCAGGCAGTCAAGGCTCCACCACCTCAGCTTGTGTCAAGAGGGGCTGAGCCATGCGCCCTGGATGGTGCACGTGTTCAATCTGGTTGTCAAGCGTTTCCTTAAGTATTCCACCCATCTTCAAGACATCCTAAAAATGTCAAGGAAACTTTGCATGCACTTCATCCCACTCGTACACCGCCAAGCACACCCTCCTTGAGCTGCAGAACGGCCTCCCACAACATAGGCTGATATGCGATGTTTCCACCCGTTGGAATTCAGCCCTCCATATGTTGGATCGACTATATGAACAGAGAAAAGCCATAAACGATTTCTTGATGATCCAAGCGGACAGAGGTACTCCCCTGTGTAACTTTAACGTTAGCCAGTGGCAGCTCATGCGTGACACGTGCCGTTTGCTACCTCCCTTTGAGGAGGCCACTTTGTTAGTCAGTCGCAAGGACTATGGGATGAACAACGTCATTCCACTGATTCACTTCCTGGAAAAGATGCTTATCAATCTGGCTGGTCAGGGGACTGGAGATGTGGCGTCTACATCTCAAGGCCACATGAGCCCTGTGGGGGCTGAACTGGAGGATGAGGAGGACATTGGAGCACAAACAATGTGTATTAAAATGGGTGGAGAGGAGGAGCAGGAGCAACCAGAACAGACAGAGGGAGATGAGGAGGATGAAGCAGATGACCCAGACACACTGTGGCAGTATGCAGTGGAGATGGATAATAATAATACATTTTATTTATATAGCGCCAACATATTCCGCAGCACTGTACAACTTGTAGGGTTCAATTACTGACAAAAAAAGATACATTACAAAGAAATAGTCAATTCACACACTGGGACTGAGGGCCCTGCTCGCAAGAGCTTACAATCTATGAGGTAGAGGGGGTGACACGAGGTAGCAGGGGTGGCAACAGATGTAGCATTGCTTATACAATGGTCAGACAATTTTGTAATAGAGGTTGCTGTCATTACACATATATAAAGCTGTATGAGCAGTCACCAGTCGTGTCCTTTAATGTGCAGATGGTGCCTGGACATATAAAGCTATTCTGATATGGCATCATATCCTGTGAGGTAATGTTGAAGCATAAACAGAGGGTACGTTTTAGGGATTCTAACTACGGAAGGGTTTACATTAGGAGTTGTGATAGGCCTGTCTGAAAAGATTTGTCTTCAGTTTACGCTTGAAGCTGTGGAAATTGGGGGTTAATCTGATAGTCTGGGATAGAGCATTCCAGAGAAGTGGTGCGTCTTGGGAGAAGTCTTTTATACGAGCGTTCTGATAATAGAGGATGTTAGTCTTAAGTCATTGAGTGAACGGAGAGTACGGGTTGGGCGATAGACAGAGATGAGGGAGGAAATGTAGGGAGGTGCAGCATTATGGAGAGCCTTGTGAATGAGGGTGATAAGTTTATATTGTATTCTGTATTGAATAGGCAGCCAATGTAGTGACTGGCACAGACCGGATGCATCGCTGTAGCGTCTAGACTGATAGATGAGCCTGGCCGCCGCATTCAGAATAGATTGTAGAGGGGAGAGTTTAGTAAGGGGAAGACCGATTAGTAAGGAGTTACAATAGTCAAGGCGAGAGTGAATCAGGGCAACAATAAGTGTCTTTAGTGTATCTGTGGTAAGGAAAGGGCGGATTCTGGAGATGTTTTTGAGGTGAAGATGACAAGAGCGTGCGAGTAATTGGATATGGGGGGTGAAGGAAAGGTCTGAGTCAAACAAAACCCCGAGGCAGCGGGCATACTGCCTGGGAGTTACGGTAAGGCCAGAGACTGCAATGGAGATATCAGGGACAGATCTGTTAGATGGTGGAAACAGCAGTAGTTCAGTCTTTGAGAGATTCAGTTTCAGATAGAGCAAAGACATGATATTTGAGACAGCAGCGAGACAGTCACTTGTGTTTTGTATTAGTGCAGGGGTGATGTCACGGGATGACGTATATAATTCCAGAAGAGAGAGAGAGGTTAAATATTTTAGTAAGGTAAGTCGTGACGGCAGGCGACAGAGACTGGAGAAGGTGTGAGGGGAAAGGGTCACTACTGCAGGTCGTAGGGCGAGAAGAGGAAAGTAGCTGAGATACTTCCTCCTCTGTAACAGGTTCAGAAGATGAGAATGAACAGTCTGAAGTGCGGCTGGTGAGGGGGTCAATGCCACCTGGGGATTGGGCAGTTATTTCCTGATGGATCTTATCAATTTTATCATGGAAATAAGAGGCCAGGTAATCTGCGCTAAGGTCTGTGAATGGCATCTGCACCTTAGGGGTAAGTAAGGAATGAAAAGTTTCAAATAGACTTTTAGGGTTACAGGAGAGAGAAGAGATGAGAGTGGTGAAATAGGCTTGTTTGGCTAGGTGAAGGGCAGAATTATAGGTTTTAAGCATAAATTTAAAGTGGAGGAAGTCTGCAGGTGCACGTGATTTTCTCCAAAGACGTTCAGCACACCTAGAGCACCGCTGAAGATAACGTGTCTGTGGCGTGTGCCAGGGTTGCTGCCTCCT
This sequence comes from Leptodactylus fallax, assembly GCA_947044405.1. Taxonomy (NCBI): domain Eukaryota; kingdom Metazoa; phylum Chordata; class Amphibia; order Anura; family Leptodactylidae; genus Leptodactylus; species Leptodactylus fallax. The sequence continues at coordinate 689,832 of CAMRHE010000527.1, forward strand.
GCGTCTAACCTTTCGAGTGGAGGGGGGAGCCGCCTCATCCAATGCACTCTTAAGGCTTTCATTACAGTGACTGGTGGCCAGATTGGGACAGGAGAGTGAAGAGATGGGGGACAGAGAGGACTGTAGAGTATCTGAGAGGTGCTGGGTGTTAATAGCAGAGAGTCCTTCGGAGTCACTTGGGCAAATGACCGATGCATGCTCACTTCCTTGCGCAGTGACAGCCGAATTGTTACCATTCAGCAGAGAGATGACTACTGGCTCTCCACCATGTTAGACCCTCGCTACCGGGGAAAAATGGGGGCCTTTTTACACCCGCTGAGAGGGAGGACAAACTGAACTACTATAGAGACATGCTATGTAGCAAGTTGGCCGCTGCCTATCTGCGCCATCATCCATCCTCTCGCATGTCCGGCCGGGGGGGGCCCTGAGCACTCAACTTGCACTGACATGGCAGCTGTGGGAGGGGGGTGGGCGTGGCAGGAGCAGTATTGGCTCCATCAGCAGCAGCCTAAGTCTAGAGTCACTGATGAGCAGCTTTCTTCAGCCGCATAAAGAAGAAGCTGCTCATCAGCAGCTAGACACAGAGCAGAAGTTGAACCAGCAGGTGGTGGTATACTTAGAGTACACCCTGCCACCCATCATCAAAGATCCGCTGGACTACTGGGCAGCCAAACTGGATTTGTAGCCGCAACTGGCCGAGTTTGCCCTGGAAAAGCTGTCCTGCCCGGCCAGTATTGTGGGTGTTTAGTGTGGCGGGGGCCATAGTTACCCCAAGGAGAACGCACCTGTCCACCCAAAATTTGGAGAGACTGACCTTTGCGAAGATGAATCAGGCGTGGATCAGCCAGGATTTCCACCCACCAATTCCTGATGCAGCAGATTAAATGATCCATGCTGCCTCACCACACTCTGCCACTGGGTGACTGTATGGCCTCCTAAGGCTGTTGCTACCTACACATTATATCACCTTGCCACTCTGTGGCCTGCTCACATTGCTGCCACCTCCGCACTCTGCCACTGGGTCACTGTATGGCCTCCTCATGCCACAGCCACTGGGTCACTGTATGCCCTCCTCATGCTGCTGCCACCGGGTCACTGTATGCCCTCCTCATGCTGCTGCCACCGGGTCACTGTATGGCCTCCTCATGCCACAGCCACTGGGTCACTGTATGCCCTCCTCATGCTGCTCCCATCTTCACATTGTCACCAGCAACTTGGCTAGGTGGCGCCGTTTCCTCCTCCATGTTCTCACACGGTTGGTCCTGCAACAATGTCCACCTCATCCCCCACTGTTTCCTCAGCCTCCACTGCAGGGACAATTCACAGTGCTCCTCCAGCATACCACATGTGCAGGGCACAGCGGTGTCACACTGTTTTACACCTCGTTTGCCTGGGCGAACAAAATCACACAGGGGAGGAACTGGGTCACTGTATGTCCTCCTCGTGCCGCAGCCACTTGGTCACTGTATGGCCTCCTCATGTTGCTGCCACTTGGTCACTGTATGGCCTCCTCATGCCGCTGCCACTGGGTTACTGTATGGCCTCCTCATGCTGCAGCCACTGGGTCACTGTATGCCCTCCTCATGCTGCAGCCACTGCTGGGTCACTGTATGGCCTCCTCATGCTGCAGCCTTTGGGTCACTGTATGCCCTCCTCATGCCGTTTCCACTGGGTCACTGTGTGGCTTCCTCATGCCGCTGCCACTGGGTCACTGTATGGCCACCTCATGCTGCTGCCACCTCCACATTATGTCGCCTTGCCAATCTGAGGTTTCCTGATACTACTGCAAACTCCACATTATGTCACCTTGCCACTCTGTAGACATATATGTGGAATCGACAGACGACGGTGTAAAAGGAGTGCGCTCTTTCACTCTACAGTAGGATGTCTCTGCACAGTTCTTTCTATCTGGCACTAACATGGACCTGTAAGGCTGGGTTCACACTTGAGTTAGATGGTCAGTTTTGGTCCAGTAACTGTCCAAATAAGTGAATTGAGCATCAATTCTAAGAGCAACGCCTGTCATTCAGACTCACAGTATTGTTTGAGTACCACAGTAGGTTCCTTATGTGTGTTACTGCAAGGCACAGTGTTCTACACCACTATACAGGCTCTCTGAAGCTAGGAAATACAGTGCCTTGCGAAAGTATTCGGCCCCCTTGAACTTTTCAACCTTTTGCCACATTTCAGGCTTCAAACATAAAGATATAAAATTTTAATTTTTTGGTGAAGAATCAACAACAAGTGGAACACAATCGTGAAGTGGAACGAAATTTATTGGATATTTTAAACTTTTGTAAAAAAATAAACTGAAAAGTGGGGCGTGCCAAATTATTTGGCCCCCTTAAGTTAATACTTTGTAGTGCACATCGAGAGACTGAAATTCTTCCTTGGAAAACAGCTTGAGCTCAGTGAGGTTGGATGGAGAGCGTTTGTGAACAGCAGTTTTCAGCTCTTTCCACAGATTCTCGATTGGATTCAGGTCTGGACTTTGACTTGGCCATTCTAACACCTGGATATGTTTATTTGTGAACCATTCCATTGTAGATTTTGCTTTATGTTTGGGATCATTGTCTTGTTGGAAGATAAATCTCCGTCCCAGTCTCAGGTCTTTTGCAGACTCCAACAGGTTTTCTTCCAGAATGGTCCTGTATTTGGCTCCATCCATCTTCCCATCAATTTTAACCATCTTCCCTGTCCCTGCTGAAGAAAAGCAGGCCCAAACCATGATGCTGCCACCACCATGTTTGACAGTGGGGATGGTGTGTTCAGGGTGAGGAGCTGTGTTGCTTTGACGCCAAACATATCGTTTTGCATTGTGGCCAAAAAGTTCGATTTTTGGTTTCCTCTGACCAGAGCACCTTCTTCCACATGTTTGGTGTGTCTCCCAGGTGGCTTGTGTCAAACTTTAAACGAGACTTTTTATGGATATCTTTGAGAAATGGCTTTCTTCTTGCCACTCTTCCATAAAGGCCAGATTTGTGCAGTGTACGACTGATTGTTGTCCTATGGACAGACTCTCCCACCTCAGCTGTAGATCTCTGCAGTTCATCCAGAGTGATCATGGGCCTCTTGGCTGCATCTCTGATCAGTCTTCTCCTTGTTTGAAATGAAAGTTTAGAGGGACGGCCGGGTCTTGGTAGATTTGCAGTGGTCTGATACTCCTTCCATTTCAATATGATCGTTTGCACAGTGCTCCTTGGGATGTTTAAAGTTTGGGAAATCTTTTTGTATCCAAATCCGGCTTTAACCCCTTCATGCATTTTCACGTACATGTACGTGGGAGAATGTGGTTAGTTACCACATCCCCACGTACAGGTACGTGATGGTGATCGAGCGGGCTCAGAAGCAGAGCCTGTGCGATCACCACGGGAGCCTGGCTGTATTTGACAGCCAGGCTCCCGCTGCAACAGTGGGGACCAGTGATAACACCGATCCCCACTGTTTAACCCTTAAGATGTCGTGGTCAATAACGACCGCGGCATTTAAAGTGTTTGCTAGCGGCACTGAGTGCCGCGGGCGGCATCGGGAGAGGGTGATAGCTGTAACTGACAGCTAACACCCTGCTCCTTAACCTCCGATCGGCGCTCAACGCCGATCGGGGTTTTTAACCCCATCTTGCCGTCCCCCCGGCACCCCCCATAGCGAGATCGGGGAGTGCCAATATCTATAATCTGCAGCCTGGGGTCTGCCAAGTGACCCCAGGCTGCCTGGAGACCCCACTACCTGGTTGATCCTGCAGAAGTCAGCGCTGTGTTTCCATAGCGCTGACTTCCTGTATAGACTGCAAGACACTTGCATGCTTGTGTCTTGCAGTCTATAGTACTGAGCCAGAGATCAAAGTATCTCTGGCTCAGGTGTCCTAATGGGACACATGAAAAAGTGAATAAATAAATAAAGTATGTGGAAAAAAAAAAAAAAAAAAAAAAAGAATAAAGCCCCAAAAATTACCTTTTCCTATATAAAAAAACCTAAAAATTAATAAAAACAATACATATTTGGTATCGCCGCGTCCGTAACAACCTGTACAATAAAACTGAAACCATATTTAATGTACACGGTGAACGTCGGGGAAAAAAAAAACGCAAAAAAAACGCCAAAAGTAATTTATCGCCATCTCACCTTACAAAATATGCCATAAAAAGTGATCAAAAAGTCATATGTACCCCAAAACAGTACCAATAAAAAGCACAGGTTGTCCCGCAAAAAATACGCCCTAAACCAACTCTCTAAACTGAAAAATAAAAATGCTACGCATCTTAGAAGATGGCGATGCAAAAAAAATGGATTTATGTCCCGAAATGGGTTTTTGTTCTGCAAAATTGGTATTGCATAAAAAAAAACAGTATAAATGAGGTATCGACGTAATTGTACCGACCCGCAGAATAAAGATAACATGTTACTTACGCTCTACGCTGCATGGTGAAAAAGGTAAAATGCAGTGCCAGAATTGATGGGGTTGTTTTTTAATCCACCAAGAAAGAGTTAATAAAATTTATTTAATAAGTTGTAAGCACCTAAAAATTATGTCATTAAAAATGGTAATTACTTACCGGTAATTGGATTTTCCAGAACCCACGACAGCACCCAGAGAGAGGATCCGCCCCCAGGGACCGGAAACCTACGGTATAAAAAGGTGGAGCCTCTCCTACCCCTCAATTGTTTTATAGAAGCGAGAGGGAGACTCCAGTTAACTTGTAACTCATGACCCTAAGGTCAAAACTTTTTTTTTTTTTTGCTTGCTACACCTAGTGCCAAACAAAAGTCCATCACCAAGAAAAAAGGGAGGGATAAAGGACGGTGCTGTCGTGGGTTCTGGAAAATCCAATTACCGGTAAGTAATTACCATTTTTCCCATCACCCACGACAGCACCCAGAGAGCATAAAATAGGAAAACACTAGGGAGGGACCACCGCTTGTAAAACTTTCCTTCCAAAAGAAAGATCAGCAGAAGCCCCAATGTCCAGCCTATAATGGCGAAAAAAGGTAGAAGGTGAAGACCAGGTTGCCGCATTGCAGATAGATTCTATGGAAGCAACAGCTCTCTCGGCCCACGAGGTGGCAATCGCCCTAGTAGAATGTGCCTTGAGCCCCGCGGGGGGGAGAAGGCCCAAAGAACTGTAGGCCAGGGAGATTGCTAGTCTCACCCACCTAGCCAGACTACACTTAGAGGCCACCTTCCCTTTGTTGGGACCTGAAAAGAGAACAAATAGGGAAGTAGATTTCCTCCAAGAGGAAGTAGAGGACAAATACTGGATTAGGCAACGTCTTACATCCAAACAGTGGTATTTCTGCTCTTTAGTACTACTTGGGTTAGCACAGAGGGAGGGGAGAACTATCTTCTGAGATCTATGAAATTTTGAGGCTACTTTAGGCAAAAAAGCTGGGTCTGGTTTAATTATTACCCTGTGCTCTGTAATAACAGTAAAGGGTGGATTAACTGATAGAGCCTGCAATTCTCCTATGTGACCTGCCGAGGTAAGGGCCACTAAAAGAATCACTTTCAGGGATAAATTTTTAATAGGGATAGAGATCAATGGTTCAAAGGGAGGTTTAGTTAAGGCAGACAGAACTAGGTTCAAGTCCCAGGGAGGAACTCTGGACCTAACCACCGGTCTACTTCTAGAGGCCGCCTTGATGAACCTAATCACCCAGAGATCGTCAGCCAATTTAACGTTTGGCAGAGCACTAAGGGCTGAAACCTGGACTTTTAAAGTGCTGGTAGAAAGCCCCTTTTCTAGTCCCTTCTGAAGGAACTCTAGAATTGTTTTCTAGGTATATCCCTAAGCTCCCCCGGAGAATCCCCTAGAAATTCAAAAACCGGAACCAAGTCCTAGCGTATATTTTAGTAGTGACCGGTTTTCTGCTTTTTAGAAGAGTGGAAATGAGATTCTGAGAACCTTTAGAAGCTAGTAATCTCCACTCAAATTCCAGGCCGTCAAATGTAAGTGGCTGGACTCCAGATGGAGAATGGGGCCCTGACATAGAAGGTCCTGGCTGACTGGGAGAATCCAAGGGTCCGAAACAGACAGGATCCTTAGCCAGGTAAACCAGGCTCTCCTCGGCCAAAAAGGGGGGCAATTAGAATAACCCTCGCTCGATCCTCCCTGATCTTCCTCAGAACTGCTGGAATGAGATAGAAGGGAGGAAAAGCGTAAGCTAGATTGAAATCCCACTTGTAGGACAGAGCATCCACCCCAAAGGGGGGTTCCTCTGGGTTTAGGGAAAAAAAAATCTCTCCACCTTCTCGTTTGACCGACTGACAAAGAGATCTATTTCCGGGACTCCCCAAAACCTGGTTATCTCTAAAAAGATGGATGGGTTCAATTCCCACTCGCTCTGATTCAGATTGTGACAGCTCAGGAAATCTGCCCTGAAATTGTCTGACCCCCTGATATGCAGAGCGGACCAGGAGAGAACCAGAGGCCCTGACAGATGTAGAATCCGGGCCATTATTTTCATAAGGGGAAGGGACCTTGTACCCCCTTGCTTATTTATATATGAAACTGCTGTCATATTGTCGGACATGATCCTTACATGGCGATTCCGAATACCCTGACCTACGACTTTCAAGGTCTCCAAAAATCGCCATTAGTTCCCTCTGATTTGAGGATGCCTGAGAGACTCCTTGACCAGCAGCCCTGGAACACCTGATCCCCCATGTGGGCACCCCACCCCCAAGGGCTGGCATCCGTGGTAATAATTAGGGGGTCTGAGATCTTCCATGGAACTCCAATTTCTAGGTGACCCCTGACTAACCACCAACCCAGGGTTTCTCTTGTTGGCTGAGACACCCACATAAATTTGTCGAGAATTTTCTCTTCCTGACACCAGGCTGCCAGGATTTCCCACTGCAGGTCTCGGGAGTGGCTCTGAGCCCAAGGTACAGCTGGAATACAGGCCGTGAGAGTCCCCAGGATGGACATAGCCTTTCTTATAGTGACCCTGGGGGACTGGATCAGGGCTTTTACTAGGGACAGAACTCTCTCTATTTTCTCTGGAGGGAGAAAAGATCTCTGAGCCTTGGAATATAGAATGATCCCTAGAAACTTTTTCTGTTGAGAAGGAACTAAACTTGACTTCTCAAGATTCACCATCCAACCTAATTCCTCCAGAATGTTCAGTACTACTCTGACCCTTTCTAAATATTCTATTCTGGATCTTGCCACAATGAGAAAGTCGTCTAGATATGGAATAAACAGAACGTCTTTCTCTCTTACATGCTCCCACATTTCTGCCACCATTTTGGTAAAGACTCCTGGGGCTATGGAGATTCCAAAGGGAAGAGCCTGATATTGGTAATGCTGAACCCCCCCCCCCCCCCCATCTCTACTGCTACTCGCAAGAACCTCTGGTGACCTGGAAAAATTGGAACATGGTAATAAGCGTCTTTCAGGTCTATCACCGCCATCCAGCAATTGGGAGCTAACAATCTCACTGCTGACTGACTGCGCTGTCTCCATCCGGAATTTCTTGTAAGACAGAAACTGATTTAACCTCCTTAGATTTATTATGGTTCTGTAAGAGCCATTGGGTTTCCTTACCCAGAACAGATGGGAATAAAAACCCCTTATGAAATTTTCCTCCAGGCAGGAAGGAATTTCCTCAGTCTCCCCTCTACCCGGGGCCTGGCGTCATTGCCTATTGGGTCTTGGATCTTTATTACGGGGTGAGTTGTTAAATAAGAACCCCTTGTGTTTCTTATTGATTCTGCCCAGCTATTATCTCTGGACTTGACAATTTTCTGCCCTCTGTATGCTGCAAAGGGACGAAAGGACCTCCGTGTCCGACCAGAGGAAGGCAAAGGAAAAACTTTTTTTTTTTTTTTTTCTGCTGCCTTAGCTAAGATGTCATCCAAGGCTGGTCCAAAGAGATATTCACCGTCACAGGGCAGATTGCACAGCCGGGTCTTAGACCCTACATCACCTGTCCAACTCTTCAGCCATATAGCCCTCCTGGCAGAGTTGGTCAGGGCAAGGGAGCGAGCTGATAATCTTACAGCGTCAGCTGAAGCATTTGCCAAAAAATCTGCAGCTTTTCTAATAGTCGGCAGGGCTGACAGAATCTGCTCTCTTGGGGCCTTATCCCTTAATTGATCTTCCAGCTCCCCTAGCCAGATCATAAGGGATCTAGCAGTAGAGGTAGCCGCTATATTGGGCTTGAGGGACGCTCCTACTGACTCCCCAGAACGCCTTAGGAAGCTTTCTGCTTTCTTGTCTAAGGGATCCTTCAGGGTACCCATGTCCTCGAAGGGCAGTGCCGAGTTCCTAGAGGCTCTGGCTATGGCAACATCAATTTTTGGTACATTATCCCAAGAGCAGCAAGCTCCCTCTTCCAACAGGTATTTACGCTTAACTCCTCTAGGGATAAAACCCTTCTTGCTAAGCGATGTAATATTTTTATGGACTGGAAAGTGTCTCCTTTGACGAACCTCCAAACATAATGTCCTGTATAGAACGGGAGGGTCTAGAGTCCTCAATCCCCATAGTCGCTCGAATGGCTTTGAGCAACTTGTCAGTGTCCTCAACTGGAAAACACGACTGTCCTCCCTCTACATCAGATATGGAGGAAGAAGAGACCTCATCGGATAATTCTCCACTTCACCTTGAACAGACTCCTCCTCAGAAGAGGAGTCTTCCTGTATCGTAGATCTGATACCTTGTAAGAATGAAGGGGACTCCTCAGCAATAGTCCTATTAATACATTATGGGCAGAGCTTTTTCTCATAAGAAAGTCTAGTTCTACATAAGGCACATTCCTTATTCTTAGGTCTATCCTACAAAAGACAGGGGAAACCATTAATCAATAAAAAATAAAAGGTTGGCACGCAGCCACTTACATCCCCGAGAATACCAAGGAAGGTGGAGGTGGACCTTCATCTTGCCCTCCATCTTGGGGTCTTCCTCCTGCCGGCGGCAGCTGCTGTGGAGGCGGCTGTGGCTGCTCTTCCATACTATAGAGACTCGGTGCATGGAGGGCCAGGAACTGCTTAGCAGCACCACTTTCCTTCAATCTGCATTATATGGCCATTCAGCCGCTAGGCCACGCCCCTTCCACCAGAAGCCACGCCCACTTCCTGCCAGGCTGGCACCTCCATGTGTCTCCCTGCAGGCCCGGAACTCCTGCGGCCTAAAGCAGAGGAAACACACTCCTTCTGCCTGGATATCAGAAACCCCCGCGCCCGGAACACCAGCGGCGCATAGCTGGGGGGATGGCACCTGACTACAGACTGGGCCACAGCCACCCCTGGAAGAAGAGAGGCAATCCCTACCAGGACCAACTCTTTCCTATGCCATCAGGTAAGCCTGCCTCAAGCAGACACGTAGGTCTCCCTCCAGGGACAGGAAACAACTGAGGGGAAGGAGAGGCTCCACCTTTTTATACCGTAGGTTTCCTGTCCCTGGGGGCGGATCCTCTCTCTGGGTGCTGGGAAAAAATACATCTCATACTGCAAACAACAAGCCCTCATATGGCTACATCTCCATAGAAATAAAGAAAATATAGCTCGTACAATGTGAAGACAACCCCCCCCCCCCCCCAAAAAAAAAAAAAAATTGCCAAATCATTAGAACATAACTGGCTGCGGCAGGAAGGGAATGTATAAACTGTGCGAGCATATATGAGGGTACAAACCAGATTTAGAGCTTACGAGGGATAATAAACCAGAAGTGACCCCCAGAGTGACCTCCCCAATAATAGGAACTACTGGGGAAATAGTAGGGAATTTAGTGTACCCAATTTTCTACGCACAGCTTACATATTCACTTTTCCCCATCCACTGTGCAGTCACATCTGGGATACTAATGCTCATTACACCCCTTGATAAATTCTTTGAGGGGTGCACTTTTCAAAATGGGGTCATTCCCTAGGGGATTCCACTTTACTGGTACTTTAGAGGCTCTGCAAACATGACATGTCATCCAGATGCCAAACATCTGAATCTGCGCTCCAAAAGCCACATAGCGCTCCTTCCCTTCTGTGCCCTACTGTGTTCCCAAACTGCAGTTTATACCAACATGTATTACACTTGTTGTACCCAAAATAACATACTTAATGTCATATGTGGTATAAACTGCTGTATGGGACACAGCTGAGCACAGAAGGGAAGGAGGGCTATTTGGTTTTTGGACACCATTGCACTTTTGCAGAGCTGAAATGCCAGTACAGTGGAATCTCCTAACAGGTCACCCCATTTTGGAAACTACACCCCTGAAGGAATTTATCCTGGGGTACACTGAGCATTTTTAACCCCCAAGTGTTGCTATAATTTATTATCCATAAATGAATACGGAGCTGATGGTGAAAATGACAATTTATCCAGGAATACGACATTTCAGTGCGTAATATGTTGTGCCCGGCTTGTATCAGAGATGAACGCTCCAAAAGCTGTTGTGCCCGGAATCCTTGCTCACCAGTTTTTGGAGTGTGTGTCTATGCAGACATAAACTGGGCACAACATATTGGGCACTGAAATGTCGTATCTATAGAAAAATTTCATTTTTAACTTTTCATTATCAGCTTCGCATTCATTTCTGGAAATTAAAAGAATGCAATACTTAAGGGTTAATAATGCTTGCTACCCCACTTGATAAATCCCTTGAAGGGCATAGTTTCCAAAATGGAGTGACATGTCTGTGGATTCCACTTTACTGGCAATTCATGGGCTCTGCAAAAGTGGCATGGTGTCCAAAAAGCAAACTGTGTGCTCCAAAAACCAAAATAGCGCTCCTTCCCTTCTGTGCCCAAACAGCAGTTTATACCCACATATGGCATTAAGTACGTTATCCTGGGTACACCAGTGTCATACATGTGGGCATAAACTGTGATTCGGGCACACTGCAGAGCGCAAATGTGAAGGAGCGCTATGTGCTTTGGAGCGCTATGTGCTTTTGGAGCGCATATTTAGATGATTGTTGTTTTGGACGCCATGTCACATTTGCAGAGACCCTAAAATTGCCCCTACAAAATAGGGGTCACTTCTTGGGGAATTCCAATTTACTGGCACCTCCAGGGCTCTGCAAAAATAACATCGCGACCAGAAAGTACTCCAAAAACTAAAAAACACAGTGCTCCTTCCCTTCTGAGCCCTGCTGTGTGCCCAAGCAGCAGTTTATACTCACATATTTAATTTTTTTTGTCCCCGGGATAGCCCACTTAAGTTTTAGGAGTTCATGTCTCTGATGCCACAAAGTGGCCGCAACGTATTAGGCACTGAAATTGGATATTTCTTTAAAAACTTTAATTTTCACTTTGTACGTTAATTTTTGGGAAGCATTTTTAGGCTCAAAATGATAATACCCCTTGATACATTCCTTGAGGGTTGTAGTTTCTAAAATGGGGTTACTTTAGGGGCTCTGCAAATGCGACATGGCACCTGAAAACTATTCCAGCCACATCTGCCCTCCAAAAGCCAAACGGCGCTCTTTCCATTCTGAGCCCCACCATGTACCCCTACAGCAGATTACAACCACATATGGGGCATTTCTGTGTTCAGAAGAAATTGTGTAACAAACTGTGGGGTGTTTTTTTTTCTTAACCACTTGCAAAAATTAAAAATGTCGCTAAATGGACGGTTTATTGGAAAAACGTAGTTTTACATTTTTACGTCCCTAAGTCAGTAAAATCTGTGAAACAGCTGTGAGGTCAAAATGCTCACTCTACCCCTAGATAAATTCTATGAGGGGTGTAGTTTTCAAAATGGGGTCACTTTTTGGGAGTTTGTATTGTATCGGTACTTTAGGAGCTCTGCAAATGCGACATGGCACCTGAAAATTATTCCACCAACATCTGCCCTCCAAAAGCTAAATAGCGCTCTTTCTATTCTGAGCCTTGCCACGTACCCATGCAGCAGATTACAACCACAAATGGGGCATTTCTGTGTTCAGGAGAAATTGTGTAACGAACTTTGGGGAGATTTTTCTCCTTTGTCCTATTGTGAAAATGAAAAATTTGAAGCTAAATTGACGGTTTATTGGAAGAAAAAAAAAAAAAAAAAAAAGTAATTTTTCATTTTACTGTCCCAATGTTAATAAAATCTGTGAAACAGCTGTAGGGTCAAAATGCTCACTATACCCCTTGATATGTTCTGTGAGGGGTGTAGTTTCCAAAATGGGGTCACTTTTAGGGGGTTTCCACTGTATTGGTACTTTGGGGGTTCTGCAAATGCGACATGGTACCTGAAAACTATTCCACCAAAATCTGCCCTCCAAAAGCCAAGTAGCGCTCTTTCCATTCTGAGCCCTGCCATTTACCCATACAGCAGATTACGACCACATATGGGGTATTGCCGTGTTCAGGAGCAATTGTTTTGCAAACTGTGGGGTGCTTTCTCTCCTTTAACCCCTTGTGAAAACTTTGGGGATAAAGTAACATTTTAGTAATGTTTCATTTATACATCCTAGTGTTAGCAAAATCTATGAAACAGCTGTAAGGTCAAAATGCTCACTACACCCCTTGATGAATTCTGTGAGGGGTGTAGTTTCCAAAATGGGGTCACTTTTTGGGGTTTTCCTTTGTATTGGTACTCTAGGGGGCTTTGCAAATGAGACATGGCACCTGAAAACTATTCCAGTAAAATCTGCTTTTTCAGACTCAGTGTCACTCCTCCCCTTCCGTGCGCTGCCATTCGCCCAAATTTCCCAAATGTTATTTTGAACTATTTGAAGGGTGCAGTTTTGAAAATGGGGTGAGTTATGGGGGTTTCTAACATATAGGCCATTATATTCTTCTTCAGAACTGAAGTGGTCCCTAAAAAATTAGTTTGGGAAATTGTCTTGTAAATCTGCAAAATCGCTATTTCACTTGTAGCCTTTTAACATCCAAAATAAATTACAGGACGATTAGAAGATGATGCCGATATATAGCACAGATATGGTAGATAATATGTATTAATGTATTTGGGTGGTATGACTGTCTGAAAAGCAGAGCATTTCACATTTTGAAAACTGTGATTTTTTTTTTTTTGCCTAAATCAAATAAGACTGCCTTTAAAGGGAGCGCCACCAGGACTGCAATAACACGTAGCACGTTACTCTCCATGTCAATTGTATTTTTACAACCAGTAAGCCAAGGTTCTCAATTTACTTTCCATTAGCATACAGGTGACATGCATAACATGAGCTAGGCATTACTGCAATGAAAGCTGACATGCAGTTATTCAAAGTGCTATATAAACCCAGCCTGAGAGAAAGCACTGGTGTGACCCCACCTGAAATGCATAGTAAAGTGAACTACTTTTTACTTTACATTTCAGCTGCAAGTCATTGACTTAGACAACCTAGTACACCATGCATAGTAAGTGCGCTAGTACCCAATACCAGTTACGTGATATCACTGCAGGACAAGTAATACAAGTTCCCATGATGCTTTATCACTTTAGAGAGCCACTAGCAGAGTAGCACTTTCACAACTCCAGATTATGTCCAGTCTGCTTCCCATTCATTTAAATAGAATGCAGATGCTTGTTTTCTTTTAGGCTTTCAGCTACTGCTTAAAAAAAAAAAAAATCCATGCTTTATCTTTAGGTTTCTCCATGACAAGTTCTAGTGAGGTGAACAGGAGGCAAAAAGTTTCTATTGTGGAATTGACAAAAAAAAAAAAAAAAGCTACCAATTTGAGTTTCAGCTTGCACAAATTCTGCCATGTGAACATATCCTTAAGAAAGGTACATGTTGTATACTATAGTAAAGTTAAATCTATCACTGGCAAGGGAGTTACTCTAGGACTACCACTACTCCCCAAGTGACTGCATATTATGTGCAGAGGCAGAAAGTATTAAATCCTATAAAACTAGCATCAAGGATGTCACAGGAAGGTCTACAGAAACTGACAGCACATACAATACAGTGTCAGATTGGGCCTGATTGCTGGTCACATGGCACAGCTGAGGACTAGAAGAGCATAAGCAGTACACAGAGCCACCAGTAAATTAATCTTCACTGAAGTGCACCTCATGTATCCTCCTAACAAGAATTTAAGAGAATGCCACTTTGAAGAGGCACCAGAATCCAGCCTAGCAGATAAGGTTAAGGTGACCTTAACCTTATCTGCAGGGCTGGATTCTGGTGACACTCCCTTTAACACAAGTTGTTTCTATATGAACACAACCAGAACAGTGGGGACCTCTAAGGGTTTGAACATGCATGTATAGGGTTAATATTACTGCATTTACTGACACTAGCAAACTTAGAAGCATCAAGTCATCAGAAAACTTTAAAAAAAATTTTTTTATACAACTCGATTTGAGAGGTTTTAGTTTTAAAGTTTTATTTTAAAAAAAAGTGCTAAAAATCCTGCAGCTCTGACACTGTCTACTAGGTCATATAATATGCTGAGGATTTCACAGCTAGTCTACTCCTCTGTGCAGTGACCTCTACCCAGGTCACAGAGCATACCTAGAAAACTCCCATACAAGTGAATAGGGTCTGCTACAGACCATTGTGTTTATGGCCCTTATATAGTAAGCCTGTTTCAGGCCTAGTGGTAAAAGCTAGAATTGCAAGTTTTAGGATTACATATAGATTTGGAAGACTAACATCACCAAAAATTCTTAATATGTTTAAGATTTAGATAGGTCATTTTTAGCAACATTCCCCTTTAAGTTTCAGACATCCTGTTTAAGGCAATTTTCACACTAGTTGCCCTCAAATATAAATGGAAAGCCTACTGTTTACCAGTTATGTAGCAAGAATCAGAAAGTCTCCCTGAAGACAGTGGGAACAAAACCAAACATTTGCAACTTAGAGGAAAAACCAATCCCCCCCATATTTAAAAAAAAAAAAAAAAAAATATATAGCTCATTTTGCACATTGCTATACGTTACACTGCTCAAGTCTCAACCTATACATATTTATCAATGTCTAATGAATTCGCAAGAACACAAAGCAGACAAGTCATTTTAATAGTGCATAAAATTAAACACATCACAGGTTAAAAAAGGCTCACAATAGTTATGCGGTTTACAGATGGATACCGTGCAATTTTTCTCCTACCAAACTAAATAAAATTGCATCGTGATCCACCCGACAACAGCAAAACAAGCACAAAATATCACAACATAACCCAGGTGATAGTCCTTTTTCTTCCACAGGCCGGGACAAGTGCAATACTTTTACAACACACACAAGTAATGCAACAAATCCCCACCCACGGAGGAGCCAGAGGATAACAAACAAGTCTTACAGAATTGACTCAAGCAGCAGGTTACCACCACTGTCAGTTTTGCATGGATTTGCACAGCAATTGTAACAAGCTGGTGCAATCCAGCCAAACTAACAGGAGCAGAGAATATCAGTAGGACAAGATGGTTACTTCCTAGAGCACATCTCTGGCAGTACTGTAAGTGCCCATATTACAGTAGGAACTATACAAAAGCTACCTGCACTATGAGCACTTTGGCACAGCCTGGACTGTTCATTGGTTAGAGAACTCCTGGCTGATAAGACAACTTTGCAGTACACAGATTTACATGCAGACACCTTGTGCCAAAAGGAGCATTTAGAGCAGTAGATTCTAAGCTATGCCACTAACTGCACTAGATGCACCTTAACACAAAGCTGCAAGAAGACTGTACACAGGTGTCCAGCTACAATTGATTCAATTGCCATGGCAATGCTGGAAGTGCTTAGAGTGCAGTAGGTACTAATTGCTACCTGCACTATAAGCACTTTTGCATAACCTAGACTGATCACACCGCTCACAGCTGCCGAATGAAGTAGCGCTCAATTACCTGGAGAGGAAGAACAAAACAAGGGTCAATATGAAACATCACAAAACTGTTAAGTATCCAACTAGACATCAATCATACACATGGTGTAGCATACTGAAACAGTCTGCTTAACTTGTGACAAATAGTCTGCCATATCACAGCTATATTAAGGAAGCCCATAGAGTATCACATAATTGGACCTGTTTAGCTGTAAGAATAAAGATTACGTTACAATATATTAACACTAAAGTTTACAAGCAGTAAGCTTTAACCATGTCTAGCACACCATGCAAATAAAAATCTGGACTCAAACTGCATCCAGTTTTTTTTTTTTGGGAGGGAGGGAGGAGTTCCTCAATTTTAACATATGTTTTAACTGTACTAAACCTTGTATGTGAATGCACTCCAAGATCACATGGCACTTTGCAATATTCTTTAGACCAGTTGAGCAGTAAAGTAAAAAGCTGCTATGTGACCATAGGGTGCATTCATACTGTGGTTTACTGCAGTTATCGCTGCACTAAAACTGCATGCATTTTGGTGTAGCATCTCCATTAAGCCATGTTTCAACTGTACCGTCAAACCACAACCATGTGCAGTTTTAACTGCACAGTGTGCCCGCCCCCCTAAAGCAACATGGCACTTAACTGCTTAACGTCACAATATCCTGTACACCAGTTTTAGCTAAAAAGCTATGTTGCCTTAGGGTGCAGTCAAAACTGCACATGGCTATGGTTGGACTTTATAGTTGAAACATGATATAATATAGAAGCTACTCCAAAGACTGCATGCAGCTATAATGCACTGTAAGGTCACTACACTATTGCTACAGCTTTGCAACATTCTGTACACCAGTTAAATCAGTAAAGTGCCATGTGACCTTAAGATGTGCTCACTTCAGCTAGAAGTTGTCCCAGATTGCATGCAGTTTTCCTATGCTTTGCCATGATTCACTTGTAAAGTCAAATTTACAAAGAACCTCCACTACAGTTTTGCCTGTACTCAGCTAGTGTGAACACAGACTAAGATCAATAGCATTTTACTGCTTTGAATGGTGTGCAGAGTACCGCATGCTATGTGACTAGAGTGCATTCACACTGCTCTGAACATGCAGTTTTCATGTGTTTTTTGGACCTTGCAAAAAAGCTATAAATGTTACATTAAGAAACTCAAAAAATGCACAGTTTAACCGCAGTGAGAATGCACCCTAAGGTCACAGTACTTTCCTGCTACAATATTCTGCACACCAGTTTGGTCCCCACATACTGACCTTAAGGACCACAACCAGCAATGACTTTGGTGTTATCTATATCCAACGATTCACCCACTCCATGTAACCAGAGATCTTTAAGACAAACACAAGTAAACCCGAATCCCTCACCATGACCACATGGCTACCTGAATCCACTCCATATAGTATTTATATACAAGTTCACAACCCAGATTAAACCTATATACTTGCTATGACTTTAGTACTACAAGGATTGTGTCCATAGTGCTGTCTTTCCTAAAAGCAGGACTACTGTTAATAGACTAGACTTAGTGTGAACAGGGGGTGAAGTAAACAGCAGCAGAGGGTGCCATGTTCCCAAAAAACAATGGCCATTGACCCCAGCAGAGTGTTCTGCAGGGCTAGTATATTCCAGCCCATGGCCAGGCACCTTGGAAGCTAGCTTCTGTCCTCCCTCCATCCACCTCCCCGGCCATTACCTGCAGCCTCAGCAGCCTCCTACTCCGGACTCCACACCACGCGTCCCTGTCCCTCGTGTTCAGATTAAAGAGAAGAGGAGGAGTGTGGGGGGTGGTGGAGAGGGGCATGATGGGAAATGAAGTCCCGTCAATTCAAATGCCATAAAAACGCGCCAAGCCTTAACCCATGACGCGCTGGATTACAATACAATAGTATTACACCCCCCCCCCCCCCCAGACACCGACAACCAGCTTTACCTTTTGCGCTCAGCATTTAAATGGCCGGTGCACGTGTAGAACGCCGACGTTCTATCGCACCGTACACACGTGACACAGGAGGGGCAAGGAACGCAGACGCGGTTTTAGGACAGAGAGAAAGTAATGATCCCGAGCACACAACAATAGAGTAGTCGGAAGCTGACGTACAAATATAACAGTGCTAACCTACCACATAGCAACCCCCCCCCCCCCCCCCAGCAGCTAAATAAAAAAAAAAAAATGACTACAAATCCCATGGTGCAGCCCGGGAGAGACAGGCGCCATGGGGACAAATAAGGCCTGAGGGACAAGGGGAAAGATATATCGCAAAGTGATCGATCGCCATGTGCTTTGACCCAGTCCAGACAATGCACTGAGGAACCAACATGGAGCATGCAAAAAGCAAGTAAAGAAGAAGACCTCCTCCACCAAGTACAGGGAGAGCCAGCTAAACAAGCAAGTCCAGGCCACAAAGTGGTGCACCCCCGGTGCCTGGACACGGGGGCAATCTCAGCTACGCACTGCCTGCAGTCTCACAGCCGCAGGAACATGGCTGGTTTGTGCTGCAGTAGCCCCAGGCGCCATGTGAGTTATAAAGTGCAACACAGTCGCAGTCCATGCGACAAGAAAGCGCCACACTTTCAACACGTCGCCCTTGCCTCTCCACACACATAAATGGAGGTTCACTCCTACAGGTGGTGGGGGCTCCCACCTATAAACAACGCACTAGCTCACAGCCTTGTTTTGCAAAGTACGTAGCGAAAGGGGACAAGCACAGCCAGCCCTGCACCCACCTTACCCAAGCAGGCACCACAGCATGCCGCACACACAGAATACACAGCACCCAATAAAAAAACATAAACATAACGTTACCTCATGCCCGGTGCTTAAAAAAAAAAAAACCTGCAAGGAGGAGATAAAAAATAAGGGCTTTACAAAAGTGGCGCGAAGAGAAGTCCATCACGTGACTGGAACCCAGGGCGGCTCCTTCACTTTACCTCACAGCCTGGGCTAGGGGGGGGAGTATATCCGCTCAGGCAATTAGCATAATAAATGATGTCCTACAGCTGCCAGATAAGGCACATAGCAAAAAATAGACAATCCATTATCCCTCAAGCAAATACACAAGTATGTGGTAAACACCTCAATACACAACTAGGGGTCATTATTGAATTTCTGACACAGGCAATCCTCAGCTTCTATAGACTCATTCACACTGGGTCCTGCGGTGCGCTTTATTGTATTGCAAACAGGTACCAATACATTATAAGTTGCCCTTAGGTTATTTCATTCTAATAAGGTCAAGATGTAGAAAACGCCACCACACCATGAGCAACATATCGCAATGTGCGAATAGAAATTCATATAATTTATTTACATCTGGACACTGTAAAATTTAATGAATTAAATAAAAATGCAATAAAAATAACTTATATGAACTTGTGTATGTTTTACGTGTTTGTATTCATATTATTCACAAAAATGTATAAA
Source organism: Leptodactylus fallax (assembly GCA_947044405.1). Taxonomy (NCBI): domain Eukaryota; kingdom Metazoa; phylum Chordata; class Amphibia; order Anura; family Leptodactylidae; genus Leptodactylus; species Leptodactylus fallax. The sequence continues at coordinate 708,976 of CAMRHE010000527.1, forward strand.
AAAAACGTGTTTTAAATTGGGCTGAAGTAAATTTGGACTAAACGTAAAAAATGTCTCATAAGATGGCAATTTAGGGGGCCATTTTTCACTCTTTTGTTTACTTAGTCAGTTGTACATGGTCACATATATTACATTACTAAGCGCCAGTCGAATATATAGCAAGTCAGTCGTACTTAACATGTATGTCAGAGGCCACAGGTTGTGGAAACGCAGCGGAAAAAAAAACATGGCGTCCCAGCAAAGCGAATGAGTTTTTATTTAATATTATCCACACACTGCGGGAAAAAATGCGTCAGAAAATACAGTGTTTTTGAAAAATGCAGCATGTTAATTTTACCTGTGGAAACAAGTGTTTTCCCTATAGATTTCTATGATGGGGACAAAAAAGAAAATTACATCGGGAAAACTATTAAATATGCAAGCTTTTTTTTGAGTTTTTTGCACAGCATTTTTTTTTCTGTGTTATGCTATGAGTGGCCTTAGTCTATATGTTACAATTATGATCAGTTTTTTCTTTTTTTCATCTGATCAGTTGTTTCATGATCATTCGTTCCTCTCTCTCATATATGGTATTATTTTTGTCGGCAGCATATCCATTGTTTACGGGTAACTAACCAATTTTATGTTACGATAAAAGATGCGATTTACAATAAATAAGCAAATAACTGCTTTTTTGTTTTATCTTAGAACATGGTCACATAGGGCAGTGATCAGGAGCAAATGTTCATATGACCGATTAGGGGATTATCACCCCTCAAAGGGCCCTTTAGGCTCAAGACATGTACACATGCAGCTTTTGTTGCAGATTTTTTTTTTTTTTTTTTGAGCCAAAGCCAGGTGTGGATTCCAAAGGAATGGAGTCTATAAAAGAAGGGTATATACTTCTCCCTTGTGTTGAAATCATTCCTGGCTTTGGCTCAAAAACCCAAAGCAAAATATGCATCAAAAAAAGCAACATAAACTACATGTGTATTTCCAGCCTTAGTCACAAAAATCATTTGGCTGGATTTATACATAGTGATATTTTTTCATAGGAAATAAATATTTTTTTATATACCTTACAATTGTGTAAATGTGTTACTTTAAGAAAAGTGATTCTTAGATTGTAAGCTCCTGTGAGCAGGGTCCTCACTCCGATTGTGTGAATTGATTTATTACTCTGTAATGTCTTATTTTGTCTGTACATGAACGTTATAATTTGTAAAGTGTTGCAGAATATGTTGGCGCCATATAAAAAAAATTATTATTATTATAAGTAATCTCACATGCTAAAAATTTTATTCATGGGTCAACTGTTCTACGAAATTATTTAAATGTGATGTCAAAAAGTCAATATTAATAAAAAAAATGCATACAAAAATTGCCACGTTCACACAACAGTATTCTGGTCAGTATTTTGCTTCAGTAAGGAGTGGAACCTACATGCAGAAAACATATAATGGAAAGATTTGCATCTCTTCCATGTTTCAGACCCACCTCCAGTTCCGGGTTTCAAATATATGTGCAAAATTTTGACCACTGTGAAAGTGGCACAAATGTATATGTGTACCTGGCCCTCCTCCTAAAAATGTGGTTTTTAAGCAGGTGGTATTTTTATACTCAAGGCAATGAAAGGCAGAAAAAAATACAATCTGATTGGTTGCTCCAGTCTTTGTTTGCGCTGCTGTTTATACATCTAGACATGAGATATTTATCTGACACTCATCAGCCAATCCTGATTTGGCGAGATCTGCTGACAATCTGCTGTCTGTGGGGGTCACATAAGAGTAACTGGCAGATGGTGCTAAAATAAGCTGGGTCTGATATGATCTGTAGATGAATATCTCATGTCTATGGCCAGCCTATATGTCCAACTCCCAACATTATGTGTTACAGTCCAGATATTGTGTAAAATTCAATTGCAATTGAGGTTATTTGAGGTCATATTTAGGATGTGCAGTAGTTTGGCAGTGAAGGCTGGTCATTATAATGAAAAACAAATTGTAACTAAAAAATAAAGTAGTATTGAGAAATGATTGCATGCAAATATTTTGCATATTTACATTGTTACACAAGTTAAGAATATTTAATAAAAGGTTAACAAAATGGAATACAATAATAATATAAATATTGTTCGTAAAATAAAATTAGCTGCATTCTGCTGGATACTACCATGTTAAAGAAATAAATATACAAAAATACAAATAAAGTATTAAAAAGTATTTTTCCTTGTTAAACTAATAACTATAAAAACAACAAAAACTAGCTCTGGTGTTTCTTATTTCAGTTCTTTTTATATATATATATATATATATATATATACATAATGTCTAAAAAAATATATATATATTTATATTTTGAAGTGTTAAATGTCCTAACTGAAGACCCAAAATTGAAGAAAAATCTCATTATTATGGTTGCCAGGAGTAAAAATCAACTTAACACCAAGTAATAGTAACAATGTAGCATTTTAATACATTTATATGTGATTGGTTTGAGGCTGCACATACCAAAGTTTTCTTAAAGAACCTGATTTTCTTTAAAACTGCATATTCAGAAGTTCTGCAAATGGCTCCATCATTAAAGTACACATGATGTGCTCACACAGTTTAATGATTCGTGGAGATTGCATAACATGTTTTCTTGTGTGTTTTGTGAGAGTGGTGTGTAAGAAAATTACTATTTTTTTCTAGTGTTGGGGTGGGGGGAGGGGTGCAGGGGAAATCTGAAGAACAAAGCATTTCCTCAAGAGTAAAACGTGCTCTGAATGAATTATTAACAGCCTGGAATGGACCACGTGATCTTCTCATACTTTAAAGAAGTGGTCATGCTGAGGCTAAAAGCTGATGACCCTTAAACTCCTGTTGTGTTTAGTATATCCCTTTCCCCCCATCCCCCTTTACACCACCAGTACTATGTAGCACAAAACACATGAAAGAAAATGGAGGGAGATCATCTAAAAGAAGAAAGAAACTACTTTCTAACATATGCAATAACTATCTATTTAGCTATCTAATAGGTATCTTTCTAGATTGGTTGATCCGTATTTATTTTATTGTCTTGCCACCCACTTTTTTTCCTGAAAAAAACAAACAAATGTTTTCCTTCCTGGCATAATGACTATTTATCTGTAAGCCATCTATCTACCTATGTCTTATTTGTGTCAAAACTATCTATCTAAAAAGAAAAATCTCTCCAGCATCTTGCAAAAAAATTGAGCTGTTTTATTGAAGCCAAACTGCTCATTTTTTAAAGTTGTTGGCAGATATTTTTTTTATTGTGACATATACCCTATCTGTCTGTCTGTCTGTCTGTCTATCTATCTATCTATCATCTATCTCATATCTGTCTACCTATCCATCATTTATCTATAAATGGAAATATGCAGTTATATGTCTACAATATCTATCTATCTACCTACATATCTCATATCTATCTATCTATCTATCTGTCTGCATATCTCATATCTATCTATCTATCTGTCTGCATATCTCATATCTATCTATCTATCTGTCTATCATCTATCTGTATACCTACATATCTCATATCTATCTATCTGTATACCTACATATCTCATATCTATCTATCTATCTATCTATCTATCTATCTATCTATCTGTCTATCTATCATCTATCTGTATACCTACATATCTCATATCTATCTATCTATCTATCATCTATCTGTATACCTACATATCTCATATCTATCTATCTATCTGTCTATCTATCATCTATCTGTATACCTACATATCTCATATCTATCTATCTATCTATCATCTATCTGTATACCTACATATCTCATATCTATCTATCTATCTATCATCTATCTGTATACCTACATATCTCATATCTATCTATCTATCTATCTATCTATCTATCTATCTATCTACTGTCTATCTATATCTATCTGTATACCTACATATCTCATATCTATCTATCGTCTATCTGTATACCTACATATCTCATATCTATCTATTTATCATCTATCTGTATACCTACATATCTCATATCATATCTATCTATCTATCTATCTATCTATCTATCTATCTATCATCTATCTGTATACCTACATATCTCATATCTATCTATCATCTATCTGTATACCTACATATCTCATATCTATCTATCTATCTGTCTATCTATCATCTATCTGTATACCTACATATCTCATATCTATCTATCATCTATCTGTATACCTACATATCTCATCTCTATCTATTTATCATCTATCTGTATACCTACATATCTCATATCTATCTATCTATCTATCTATCTATCTATCTATCTATCTATCTATCATCTATCTGTATACCTACATATCTCAATCTATCTATCTATCTATCTATCTATCTATCTATCTATCTATCTATCATCTATCTGTATACCTACATATCTCATATCTATCTATCTATCTATCTATCTATCTATCATCTATCTGTATACCTACATATCTCATATCTATCTATCTATCTATCTATCTATCTATCTATCTATCATCTATCTGTATACCTACTATTCATCTCATATCTATCTATCTATCTATCTATCTATCTATCTATCATCTATCCTGTATACCTACATATCTCATCTATCTATCTATCTATCTATCTATCTATCTATCTATCTATCATCTAACTGTATACCTACATATCTCATATCTATCTATCTATCATCTATCTGTATACCTACATATCTCATATCTATCTATCTATCTATCTATCTATCTATCTATCTATCTATCTATCTATCATCTATCTGTATACCTACATATCTCATATCTATCTATCTCAAATCTGTGTCATAAATATGTATATATGTACGTAGTTTACAGTAAGTGTTTGTAATGCCCTAATTGTCCTGTGTTTTATTAGTGGTATATAAATGAAGGTCATTATAATCAGTTAATTAGCGTTTTAGTTTTTATCTGAATATCTTGTCAGCATTATTCAGCCATATATTTTCCCTAGCAGAAGTTGAAATAAAAATTAATTTTTGGTTATAATCTGTATAGGAAATGTTCAAACATGGTAGAATTTCTTCTATACATCTGAATGGGTTTTAAACCATGTACATGCTGATGAAACAACCTATTCAGGTTTTTTAGAACAGTTTTTCAGTCGCAGAAATTTTTGCAATAAATCATAGTTGTTTAAAGGCATGTAAATGTAAAAGTTATCTCTTTGTAGAAGCTGATGTTAAACATCACAATCTAAATGTATCCATTGATCCTTTATGGTTTCTTACTCAGTCGACATCAGTCAAATACTAGTTAAGGCTTAGTCACATGTCCGCACTTCATATATGTGTGCTGTCCACAAAAAATGTATACATGTCCATTATTTTCAATATCTTCATTCAGACATCATTTTTTTTTTCAGATCGGTGGCAGGTGAAAAAACATCAATAATCACCCCATTATATTTGCAGTTTGTGTGCGGTCTGTCATTCTTGTGCCAACAGGAATGGGTTTCCATTAGAAGAATGAAGGAAAAACTTGCTTTTCAGGAAAATTTCCTGGTTTTAATCTAATGGGTTATAATCTGTGTTATGGCAGATAATAGACTTTAGACAGAACACTTACACAGCCATGTGAATGTAGCCTTAGCCATAATCATGTTAATAGGGTATTAAGGTATATCACATGGAAGGAACAAAATATGGAATGTATTGTATATATTATAATATAATATATGCATAAATGTATGTATGTTATTTTGTATGTAATGCTGAAGTATATGTAGATCATAAATTGTGAGGTATAAAGTAAGAATCCTTATAAACATGCTTTACAGCTGGCCATACATTATAATGTTATACTGTATGTTTTTGGTCAGCGTTTCCATAAACATTTTCATTTTAAGGGTGCATTCACACTACCGCTAGTAGTGTCCGCTGCTAGCATCCGTTACAAAATGTTAACAATGGACACTAACAGATCCGTCATAAATCTTTTAAAAATCCCATTGATTTCAATGGGATTTGATCTGTTGTCCATTAATATCCGTTTTCAACAAATTAAATTTAGTGAACATAATAACACAAGGTGCAGGACTAAATAATGGACTTATGAAGGAGATTAAGTGTAATGGACAGTCATCAGTTATACTGTCGGTTATTATCCGTTTTTTTCTCAGAACGCAGAACAAAAAATAAGCAAAAAAACGGACAGTATAAAAACTGACAATAGGGACACTAACTCAGGTTAAATGGATCCGTTTAAAAATCGGACGCACTAACATCAGTGAGTGTCCGTTATGATAGGCATTGTTTGTTTTTTTAACGGACTCTATCAGAACGGACATCTAACAGTAGTGTGAACGCCCCCTAACTATTTCATACATGTTTAATCCCTTGTTGCCCCTGCTAGTTTTTGTTTCTTTCACCTTTTTATTATTCACTGTGTTTCAAGAACTATATCCTTTTTATTTTTTTCTTGACATACCTGTATAAGTTCTTGTTTTTTTGCATGACAATTTGTGTTTTTTTATTGACACCATTTAATATACTTTGTAATATACTAAGAATATTTTACATGTTTAATCCACCTTTTTTTTTTCCGCATTCGCTGTGCAGTAAAAGTTCAAAGTTTTCTTTATTACAGCACTACCAAATATAACTACTACTATTAAAAAATCCTGGGACCCATAACTTTTTATATATTATTTTGTCAGTGGACATGTGTGGGGGGCTTACTTTTTGCTGTAGCTTTTATTAGTACTTTTTGGGGATGCATAAAATTTTTTGGTCATCATTCTATTAATTTTTTTTCAGGGGTGTTACCTAAAAAGAGCAATTCTGTCTTGATATTTTAATAAATCGGACATTTCCAGATGTGGTGATACTAGTTATGTTTTTTTTGTTCAATGGGAAAGGGGAGATTTGAATTTTTAATATTTGCAATATTTATAAAAACTGTGTTAAACTATTTTTAACTTTTTTTTTTTTAGTCCCTCTAGGGGATTTGACTATGAAATACTTACAGTATGTCTTGCATTGTCTTGTACCTGTGGCATCTTCCTACTACACCCTGGGTATGGGAGTGCTAAGATGGCGGGCCTGGGGGCCTTCACTAGGACCCCCTGCTGCTTTGACAACCAACAGTTCTGTTACAAGGGGCTGACTGGGAGACAAAAGGAACGTCTTCCATCTGGCTAACTTTTCAGATGCCTAAGCTGCAATTGCTATGGTGCACGGCATCTAAGACTGGTTGCAAATGATCACTGTAAAATTGTCAGTGTTCACTGTGCATCCAGGATAAAACTGGTGAATTACATCACTATTTCATCACTTTTCCTTCAGAGTTTGTTCAGTTTGTCATTTTTCTCTTGAGTATGTATCATCTCTTTTCATCAGTTTTCATTCATTTTTCCCGTCTGTCAGAAAAAAATCAAGTTTTCTTCAATGTTTCTTAACATCCGGTAGAGAAAATGATGATTATAGAACAGGTTCTATTCTGCTCCGTATTATTATAACTGAATAGATCCGGAAGCCCCATAGACGTGAATGCATCATGGAATGCCCTCAGATGTCACTCCGGGTGTCATCCGACTGCATTCTGCGATAAACTCGGCCCCCAACTTGGATACACACTCGGTCTTGTAATAATAATAATACATTTTATTTATATAGCGCCAACATATTCCGCAGCACTTTACAAACTGTACAAATTGTACATGAGCCCTAAGGAGTTAGTCGTCCGTGTTTGGAGTTATTCTCAACAGTGGCTGCTGACCCTACTCCATAGACCCCTTTCAGCATTATGTTGTGCATTTACATCAAATGTCGGGAAGGGTTTAATCATTTCTTGAAGATGCATAACTAATACTTTCCAATGCACTTTAGAAGATGCACTTTAACTAATACTACAATTGCCTACTAACAATCAGTGTAAATTTGGAGCTATGATCTATTTTTCAATTAGTACAATGGATTTCAATGGATTGTACCTTATTGTACAGGTATTATAGACACAACTATCATTACAGTGGCTCAGGAATCATACAACTCTTTCCATCTGTTGGGCATTAGAAGATCTACTTGTCACTACTCAAATTAGTGACATAATTTTCAAAGAAAGTTAAAGTTTCAATTATTCGTTAGTAATTTTAATAAGTGAACTTATTTAGAGTACATTGGGGCAGAAAAACTAATAAATCTGAACCAGAATTCTAAGAGGCTTAGACACTTTCTAACAGTTTGTGCACCTCCTATGGCATGTGGGTGTGGATAATATGCTAATATGTGAGCCAGAAACTGCACCAAAATTTCAGCCATTGCGCCAAATTTTTGTGCCAAAATTTTGTCAGAAACTAAAACAACTAATAAGAGGTGTAGAAATTAGATTAGTTGGATTAATCAGATTGTTAAACAGCACTAGATACTTTGGGAAAATCTGGCCCAGTTTAAGACGGTGTAGTTTAATTTTGCACTAAAAGTTAGATAGTTTTAGGTTATCTGCACCTTTGTATACACAACGTGCATATAGATATTTTACAAGTATAAACATAGTAAAGAAAAAAACTGTGGTGTTTACAATCCTGTTAAGTATACACCAATATCATACCATTAATTTAAAATGACTATAAAACTGATTCTCTTTACTGAGATACAACATACATTTTTCCATAGAGTATTATCCTAAACACTCAATACTAGCTAGATCTCCAGAAACATCGACCCAGCACCTTCCATAAGTAGTGCACAGGCATCTCATACATCCAGTCAGAACCCTACTCTGTGCTCAGTGAAATCTACAGATTGGTGTCTCTATTGTCCAATTATCCAAGTCATGTAGGGTCAGACATTGGCATACAGAGTTGCCACAGATGACACTAGAAAGTAAGTTTTTATTTTTTCCTGGATAACAGCTATTTAGTACATGAAACTCTTATCTTTATACTGTACATTTAGTAAGCTGTATACAATCCTACACATTAACTGATCTAGCTGTAATTATGTAACAAATAATTAATCTTATCACAAATATCTGTAAGACAAGATGTACACAAGTATATTTTCGCTCATTTGAGTCTGCTCTAAATTTATTCTAAAATTACTTGTAAATTATCTTGAACATTTAGTATTTTTTTTTCCAGTAGAAGGGATAAATATTTATAGTGGCACAACCCCTTTAACAGAATTTACTTAAAGGTGATGTCCAGTGTAGAAAACCCATTTTCAAATATCATATAAGCAGAGGCGCAACTTAATGCTCTTAAGTCCCAGTGCAAAATTTGTAATGGGGCTCTTGTGCCATGTAGAATAGTGGTGTATTTTATGTGACAGACGGACCTTTGGGGCACCCTCAGAGTTCAGGGACCATTACCACTGCAATCCCTATAGTTATGCCCCTGCTCCTGGGCCCTGGGACAAAACATGTAACAGGGTATCCACTTAAAATGTGTGTTATCGAAACCCAAACTGGGTTCAAAATCCTGATTGTCAAGTGGTGCCAAATTATTTATAATCCATATTGATATATATATATTGTGAGCTCACAGAGAAAGAACCAGCCTGACACGCTCAGTCGGTGTTAAGCAAGTTGTGCTTATTAAAAACATAGCATAAGCTTTTATAGAGAACAGTAAATAATTATTTATTATAACAGAGCATGCGTGAAAACTGGTTAACCTGATTGACCATTGGCGGGAGGAGGGTCTTGACACCCCCCCCACTCATCTCAATAATCAAAGTATATTAGTACTATGAGCTGCATAATGCAAAGCATGGCTGGGACCATTGCACATCTGAGGGGAGAAACTGCGCAGCTACGTGCTGGGGGCTGTTTGCGTAAGTAGGGTTAATCTCCAGCCTTCTCGAAGGACAGCTCACAGAAAGTTTATAAACAAGCAAGTCCACTAGGACATGCTGCCCTAGACTGGGTGTCTGGCCTTGCTCTCAGTGTATATCCTTATCATCGAAGGCTGTAAGCTTCTTCTACTAAATGCATTTCTATAATTTTTAAGAACAGCAAGCTAATGAGTAGTTAAAGAGACAGACACTTAATTTCTATAACATAATCCCACCTGTTTGTGATTTTAACACAACAGTATGGCTCAATGCCTGTACTTTCAGTTTCCTGAACTGCTGGACTTTTTAACCTTCTTCACCAGATTCCAGGTCATGTGGACATACTATTGTGTCAAACATCACAACATTCTGACTTCCCGCACACATTGAGTGGGATATACACGTCTGCAGTGCTGGTCATATTCACTTATGTCTCTTTCTTACAGGCAGTACATTTCTCTACAATACATATGATCAGTCTGTACATTGCATAGAAGCATAACAGGATTATGGGTGCAAATCCATCAGTCCAATAGTCTTTAGGTTTTCTTCTCAGGATCCATATCATATCCTTTAACAGTTTATTGTCCCATTTGTCTTTAAGAACATTATTCAGTAGGGACACCACCATGGCAACAAGGTTTTCCTTGTAGTTTCACAGCTGTACTGGTTGTCACCAGGACCTGGAAGGGACCGTTGCATCGAGGCCCTTCTCACGTGGCTCTTTATCTCAATCCAATCTTTGGGTTGTAGCTTATAGGTTCATCTTATATCCTTCCACTAACTCAGGATCTGGAAGGAAAGAGGAAACTCAAGAGTGTACATTAGTCAAATGTTCTTGGCAATCAATCACATAGTCAGTCTGCACACCATACTACATCTGGAACAATTGCGAAAAATACAATCCAAATACTCTAGGGGCTGAGGCCAATCCTTCTGTCAGGAGTGTACCTTACAGAAAAACAAATACAAGTGACAATATTCTCCACTTCTCTGGGGACGGTACGGGTAAGGAACACTTGCTGTATCCCCACGGCCTCCATTATTTCTCTCGTTATCTGTCCTGTATAGTGAGTTCCATTATCACTTCCGATGGTCTCGGGGATCCCATACCTGCACGCTACTTCTTTCAGTAGTTTATCTGCAGTTCCTTTTACGGTGGCTTTCTGCACCAGAAATGTCTCAGGTCATCCTGAAAAGAGATCAATACACACAAGCATGTACTCATACCTTCCCACCTTTGGTAACTGTATATAGTTAACCCGCAATCTCTGAAACAGGTACAAGGACTTCGGGGTGTGTTTCTAAGAAACCTTTCACCTTCTGGCCTACATTGTGTTTGACACATGTTATGCAGGCTTACACGTATCTGACTGCAGTGATGCTAAATCCTGCAGCTACCCATCATCTGCTCACCAGGTCACACATGGCTACTTCTGAGTGATGCACTTGAGCTGCTTGCGCCATCCTTGGGAACAATGCTCTCGGTAACATACTCTCTTACCACTGGCCATCAGGACTTGTTCATCTTTTTTCTTCCTCCTTGCAGTTTCCAAATCTTCTTTTCTTCTGGGCCATTTTGGTCCTGCAGTATTTTTAGAACCTGAAAAGAGAGCTGAGAGTTTTGGTCCAGTATGGTGACCCCCTGTGCTGAGGCATGTTCCCTAGGCTTTCCTGCAGCTAGTTTGGTGGCAGTATCTGCCCACACGTTACCTCTACTTTCTTTTGTATCAGCCTTGGTGTGTGCCTTGACTTTGATTATACCCACCTGTTCGGGTAGCAGCAAGTCCTACAAAACCTACTAACTTGCCTGGACATCCTTTTAGGCTTTAAACGCACAGATTGGACGATAGTCCTGTGCTAAACCGAAAGCCCATTAGGCTTACCCTCAGCCATTTTACACTGTTTCAGTGAGTGCTTTTAGGGGGATTATGCTTGTTTCACCTCATGTTCAGGGACCATGGCATAGAATAATGGTGTAGAATTTACCATCCTTCCCAAATCGAGAGCCATCTATAAAAGAACTCAAAATCAAGGTTAGCAAAATCAGGGTTAGCAATAGGTTCATCAAAGTTTTCTTATGGCATAAAAACATATTGTCAGCAGAAAATACTTGTGCCTTTCTCCCCCCCTGAACCTATTGGTAACAGGTGAAAAGGGATTTTTAGTGACGTGCAACGTGCAAAAGTGACATGAGGAGGCATAAGTAAGGCACACTGTAGTCTGAATTGTCCAGCCACTGGAATATATTTAAGCTGGACCTGGGACACTCACAAGAATGAATTCATATTATAATCCTATATTACCAAAACTCAAAATCTGCATTAACAATGGTTCTTGGTCTTCCACATTTTTTCTTAACCTTGTTATAAACAATCTTCATGTATTAAATTACTTTGCGTTCTGACTCTCAAGGACAAAATCAAGTTATATTATCATGCAAGCAGCAGTTTTAAAAGGCCAGTGGCTTGTGTGTGTGGAGGGGTTTTTTTTTCTCTTTTTCTTTTTCTTTTTTTTTCCTCTCTACTACTTCTACACACTCCAGAATTATAAACAATAAGGTTAGTAAATTCTCAGAATATATCAACAGAGAAAGCCCCTGTTCACATAACAAAAATTATACACAAAAAGACATTACAGCATAGCATTACAACATTGTCACATAACCGTCTTTTGATTAAACAACGTACACATACATGTTCACAAATTTGGAAATATGGGACACGTTATTCATTTTCTAAGTCTTCATGACAATCTTTTGATCATGGGGGACGATTGGGGCACGGTTCATAACAAAGTAACAAAATGAAGCAGATTTTACTGTCTACATCTAAGGCAATAGTAGTATGATGTTGTACCGTGTTAGCCATTGAAAGTAGTGGAAGAGTGAAGAAATCAGGCGATACCTTTTAGAGGCTAACTGAGTATATTTATAAGTAAGCTTTCAGGAGTACTCGCTCCCTTCATCAGACATGGTGTGATACAAGAACTGAAAAGTCACAGATTTTTATACACATGGTTTTCAAAGCAAAGGACTCTAAAATGCTTTGAAAACCATGTGTATAAAAATCTGTGACTTTTCAGTTATTGTATCACACCATGTCTGATGAAGGGAGCTAGCTAGTACTGAAAGCTTACTTATAAATATACTCAGTTAGCCTCTAAAAGGTATCGCCTGATTTCTTCACTCTTCTACATCTAAGGCAGGCAGGTTCGGCCAGCTGGTTAACCGTCTATTTAAACCAAAGATGATGCTGAAGCGCTTCCACCTGCATACAAAACAAAACATTGGCACCAAATCCTTTATGTGTTCTCAATTGACTTAAATCAACCCTTGTCCACTTGAGGGACCACGGACGGGTCGTCCATGTTACCACAGGATAAAGACCAGCTCTTGGAGGATGCAGGTGTGGTTGGGGAACTCCACAAGCTGCACAGAATTTTCTCCAATCAGGGTTTTGTTGACCGCAATCTCTGCAGGTCCTTCTAGACTGCTGTTTGCTGGTGTTTTCTCTGGGTACTTAGGAGATTTTACTACTTTTCATTGCTCTTTCTGAAACACTTTTTCTGAATCACTTTCTTCAACTCCTTCTCCTTAGAATCACTTCCCTCTTTTTCCCTATTATTCTCACTATCAAAGCACTGATAATAGTACTTATTACCTACTTCTGTCTCTCTACACCCTCCTTCCTGCACTTCCTCTGACATCTTCTGCCACATACATGCTCCATCTATTAACCCGTGGTCTCTTAACCTCTATGTTGTCTCACTATCTTATCTCACTTTCTTGGTACCTTTCCATTGCATCAGCATCTTCTTTTACTCTTCCAATCTCTGTAACTGGAATTTCTCTATTCTTGGGATCAGCTCCATACCACCCAGGCAAATTCTCCCACACCGAGTGTTAATGAGTGCAGCTCCTTGTTCAGAACCTGGAAAGATATATCCCGGACACACACAGTAGCCCTGGGTTGCTACATTCTCCTCCACTACAATTTGGAGAAGACGGAAGGTGGGGCAACCTATCCTTCTAACTTTTCACATGATCCAGCCCATTAATAAACCAAATGGGAGGCCAAAAACACAGCACAAAATCTCTTGTTGGTTATACATTGCTAAAACACAGAGAATGTGCGATTAGTATCATTAACATAACATGATTGGGTATAAAGTTATAACATAAGTTTTAACACATAACTATTGGATAAAACACGAAGAAGTTTCAGAACATGATGGATAACAGTTTTCAGTAAAGGAGGGGGATGAGCTCTGGGCAGCGCCTAAGAATGGAATGTAAGATGGAGACAGACAAGCGGCATCACTCACATCTCCCACCTCTGTAAATGATATAACCCATACTCAGGGTACATTAGAAGCTGCTAGTCAGATCCTGAGGACTTTTCCAGAAACTTCACCTCATTCCCCATGAATATGTTTATACTATTTACATACCTTTTGGTCTAACACCCTTAGAGGCATCTCTTCACAATCACGTTTGGCAGTATAACCAACTACCCTACACCTGTAGTGCCACTGTCTCAGGTTTGTGTCTCCTTCTAGCAAATGTCTTTATAAACCAAATTATGTAGATAATACATGAACACATAGATACATAAACACAGCAATCATATTCAGAATATTCCCTGTAATATTCCCATAATCCCTTTGTGCCTTGAATTCTTGCACTAGGGATTAGGCACCTTAGAATAAAGATTCTCAAACCCCATGCTGTGGGCTGCTTTGGCAATGGAGCGGGTGAGGGGCCCTACTCTTCCCCTCCATGGCCCCCAACATACCCACGCTGTGGAGATCCAGAATCTTTCACTGCCACCTTTTTGCTCTTTTAGCAGATACCTTACTTCAGGTGATAACAGGCAAGACAATAAATTCACATAACATAGTACAAGACATAATTTCATATGTTTGAATACTTTCTTGAATATTTTACACATATATATTACACAATATTATACACATATATATTGTCATTGTACCTTACTTTTCCATTTAACCATAGGCTAACACTTTTAGCAAAATATTTTCCCTTTGGGCATAAATAGTCATCATACCCAGGCTGCGGACTCCGAAGGCCCAGAGCCAAGTTTCACTTTGTAATAATTGACATTTAGTATTATTGGGTAACAGCATCATGTTTAGCTTGTGATTTTCTGCGTGTCCATCACATCAGATACAACGTCCTTGGAGTTACTTCACAGTCAATTAATGTTTTGGTTATTCCCTGCAGAACATCTGCAGAGCGCTACAACAGAATACAGGAATACAATTCAAGCAGATAGCAGTTAATACTGACACCAAAATTACATATTACTATTTTTGTACAATTTTCAAATATTTTCCAAACCCCACCTTTTGTCATTACCACAGGTGTTCAAAACCCCTGAGTTGTACTTCAGGTTACCTTAAGGGCAAACTGCCAGACTTTAGAATTTTCTTCACTGGATTCCAACCAAAAGTTGAACCCCTGTGGAACATCACAATATCGTAGTTTCTTCTTTTTAGGGGACATTTCCTGAAAGCGGATTTAATTTCACAAAAAGCATAAAAGTTGAATCCTGGCATTGATATAAACAGAATGAATATTACAAATACAGGTTGACATACATATATATATAATACATAATCCAATAAACATCATACCGATGGTGGACAGTTTTTCTCTTTGCACTATATCAGATTCTCTGAGTGTTTTGTTAAGGTAAATAATATCTCACACAGAACTCAGAGGTAAGATGGGTTATATTAAACAATAATACTTAGAAGGGTGACGTCTCCCTTCAAGCCTGATTCTTGGAGTGAGGTGGGGGTGATTCATTATTTCCTGAACTATCATCCCCTTTGACCTTCCTTCTTGGAGCTCTGCACTGCCTTCTCACATGTCCTGGTTTCCCACAATTGAAGCAGTAGATCACCTTTCGATTACCCATCCCATAACAGGGGTCAATGCCAACCACTGCAGGTTTGCAGGGTCTACTATCCAACTCTACCCCCTGAGCAATTTTACACAAAGTGGCTGGATCCATTGTCCTCCATTCTGGCCTGGATTTTTGTACTGCATTTCTTACTTGCCTTACAAGCCCCTCCATGAAGGCAGAGGCTAACAACCTCACATGTATCTTGTTATCTGCTTCATACCCCATATCTTTCCATGCAGTGCACACTCTGTTGTAGAATTTTCCTACACTTTCCCCTCTGTCCTGTGTCAGGTCTGTCAACTTGACTGATAATTCACTTTGTCTGTCTCTTGCCCATTTCTCCAATAGAGCAACATAGTCTTGTCCTGAAACTTTAGTTGTCAAATAGTCCTTTTCCATTAACATAACATCACATAACATGGTACTAGTCATTTTAGCTTCAACCAACTGTTTCATGTCATTCCATGTGGCCCCATAACTTGTCTGTATTTGAGACAGTGCTTTTACGAAGGGCAGAGGTCTAATCTCTGGGTCTGGCAAGGTTTTGAGCAACCTCATCATGTCAGTCGGGGACCATTTGTACACCTGATATTGTCTCACTGGAGGCTGAGCCATTTTACACAAAGACTCTACAACCACATGTTTCATGTCCTCGCTCTCCCCCTCCACTTCTATCAATAATTTCAGGTGACCCCGCTGACTCTTGCAACTCTCTGTTGTTATCCATATTTGTCAGTTCACCTCCCAGTACAGTATACTGGGGAAAATCATCAGAAAACCTAGGTGATACATGTGTCTTAACCATTTCTTTTTGGGGAGGTTTCATTTCAGTCTCTTGTAGAGAGTCAGAGAAATCAACCTTAGTCCAGTCTGTCTGTCTTGTTGAGCTGTCGGGTTTTCTTTCCTCATGTCTGTCACAATTGTCACAAATGTCACAAACTTCTGTCACTATGATTTTCTGGTTCTTATCACTTCCAGACTTTGATTTAGTTCTGGTTGTCACTGTGGCCACTACACCTTGGGATGTTTGCTGAGGAGTCACAATAGGATTGCTGGGTGAATGTCCCGTCTGTGACAGGATGACCGAATTTATACAATTATCCCTCCAAATGGGATTCTGATTCTGCTGTCCACACGCCAGACACACCCAACCTCCTGAATTATTTACTGAGGATGGTACATCAATATCTACCTCTGATTCTTTGAACACTTTAGACCACATCCTGGCTTGCCCATTCAAGCCACTGTCTTTCAACCACTCCTTGTATTGCTTCTCAATTTGCTCCCATTTCTCTGGGTAAAGTCTACCATCTTCTGGCATACCCACCCCCTTCATGAGCTTATACATATTCTTTATGGCTTCTTTTCCCTCCCTCTGCATCACAATTTCTGCAGGGGTTAAGCCTGGTTTGGGCTCACTACTGGAGAAACCCCCCATCTTTGCTGCTTTTGTGTTTCTATACACAACCACACTCTGGCCAGAGAATTTTCCAGCAAAGGATGCACGTTAAAGTCAGACCCAAACTTTTGTCCGATCAAATATGGGGGTTCTCTCCCTCTCCAACTCTCTCCCGGGCCCAATACCACCAAAAAAAAATAAAATCACTTTCAACACTTCACAATATCCAAGGGTGTTTCACACAAATAAAATTCCCTTCTGATCAGGTATGTGGTCTCTCCTGTTTACCAATTTCTCAAATGATGTTTCCTTCCAGTGTTCTGGGTGTGGTACAGCAGTATCAGCATTTAACACTACAAATACAATAAGTCCAGTACTCAAAAGAGTTTCTCCACCAGCTTAGGCATAGTACATATATAATTCATACATGGCATCTATCCAAAACAAGGAATATGGATCTTTAACAACCATTTGTTACACTCATGACCTTTTCTGACCAAAACAAACCACCTGACAATCACCTTTCATATCTGAGGGAAAAAACAGAATTCTTTTTACAAAGGACCAACCAAATGTAACTTCCCTTTTACTTACCACCAACACCCAACATCTTGAGCTGACATACAACGGAAGGGACAGAATTTTACCAAGAAACACTCTTACCGTTTTGCAGCGCTGCTATTCTGTCCATTCAGATGTGCCAATAATCTCATGATAGATCTCGGGCTTGGTGGGTTAACGGGTTGGTCCTTGATCTCAGCAGTGCCTCCATCTGTTATCGAAACCCAAACTGGGTTCAAAATCCTGATTGTCAAGTGGTGCCAAATTATTTATAATCCATATTGATATATATATATTGTGAGCTCACAGAGAAAGAACCAGCCTGACACGCTCAGTCGGTGTTAAGCAAGTTGTGTTTATTAAAAACATAGCATAAGCTTTTATAGAGAACAGTAAATAATTATTAATTATAACAGAGCATGCGTGAAAACTGGTTAACCTGATTGACCATTGGCGGGAGGAGGGTCTTGACACCCCCCCCACTCATCTCAATAATCAAAGTATATTAGTACTATGAGCTGCATAATGCAAAGCATGGCTGGGACCATTGCACATATGAGGGGAGAAACTGCGCAGCTACGTGCTGGGGGCTGTTTGCGTAAGTAGGGTTAATCTCCAGCCTTCTCGAAGGACAGCTCACAGAAAGTTTATAAACAAGCAAGTCCACTAGGACATGCTGCCCTAGACTGGGTGTCTGGCCTTGCTCTCAGTGTATATCCTTATCATCGAAGGCTGTAAGCTTCTTCTACTAAATGCATTTCTATAATTTTTAAGAACAGCAAGCTAATGAGAAGTTAAAGAGACAGACACTTAATTTCTATAACATGTGCTATTTATGAACTGGTATCTAATGCAGCCTTTGGGCCCCCTCTGTTTTCAGGGCAACTGCTACCTCTGAACCTCCTACAGCTACACCCTGCATATAAGGGAATTTTCATTCTCATCTCATGGTCAGAATAGAGAGCCATTACAAAGAACGACTCTCACTCCGAAGGACTTGTCCTGTCCTGCTTTACACATACAGCTGGAAATGTACAATACTGTGTAATTCTTCATTTCCCCAGTGTTGGTGCTGCCGAGAAATTTAAGAGGTTTTCCAGGACTTTTAAATTGATGACCTATCCTTAGGATAAGTGACAAGAGTCTAATTGATGAGGATCTGACCAAAGGGACCCCAATGATAACGAAACCGGGGTCTCATGTCCCCTATCTGAATGGATTAGTGATAGAACAATTTTGTTTTCCAATCACTGTCAGTCCCATATACTTTGAATAGAGCAGCAGTATATAATGGACAGCGGATCATGGACCCACTGTGCCACCTAACCGGTTTGAGTATGAGCTACTCCTGAGGGCATTGTCTAAGTAGTCCCTTGGTTTTCACCCTTTAATCCTTATACAAGGATTTGATCTTTGCTGCAGTGGACCACCAGATCCCTACCTCTAGGAGTAGTCCCATTGTAGGTGGCAGCTGACCCAAAGGCCAGAGAGACAATGGTGCAAAGCTCCAAAGGGTCAGACAAAAGCATATTTGAGTCAGGTCCAAAGGTCAGGGGCAGACACTGGAGATGCAGGGTCGTGTGAAGCCAAAAGGTCATACACAGAGAACAGCAGGTCAGGAACAGAATCACTAGTTGAGTCAAATAAAAAGGCAAGGTCAATATATAATCAATCAGAAACAGAAGGAGAAACACAAGCAGTAAACAGTCGCAGAAACTAGAATACCAAGAACCTACGTTGCTCAGGAAGAGTGCAGAGGGCTGAGAGGTGTACTAGTTAAACTCTCAAGTTGTTGAAAGGGAGAGTGCACCTATACCAGTGATGGCGAACCTTTTAGAGACCGAGTGCCCAAACTGCAACCCAAAACCCACTAAATTATCGCAAAGTGCCAACACGGCAATTTAACCTTAAATTAACCAGGATCTGTTTTATAGTAACCGTGCAATGTTATTACAGCCTGTAATAATATCACATGTCTTCTATAAAACAGATACTGTGTGATATGAATAGTGAAGGGCCCCCACACAGTACAATGCGCTCCACAGTGGCCCCCAGACAGTACAATGCGCTCTACAGTGGCCCCTAGACAGTATTATATGCTCCAGAATTGCCCCCACACAGTATTATATGCTCCACAGTGGCCGCGACTCAGTATTATATGCTTCACAGAGGCCCCACACAGTATTATATGCTTCACAGTGGCCCCCACTCAGTATTATATGCTTCACAGCAGGCCCCGCACAGTATTATATGCTTCACAGAGGCCCTGCACAGTATTATATGCTTCATAGAGGCCCCACACAGTATTATATGCTCCACTTTGGGCCCCCTACATTATATGCTTCACAGTGGGCCCCCACACAGTAGTATATGCTTCACAGTGTCCCCCACACAGTATTAGATGCTTCAGTGTCCCCCATACAGTATTAGATGCTTCACAGTGTCCCACACACAGTATTAGATGCTTCACAGTGTTCCCCACACAGTATTAGATGCTTCAGTGTCCCCCACACAGTGTTAGATGCTTCACAGTGGGCCCCCACACAGTAGTATATGCTTCACAGTGTCCCCCATACAGTATTAGATGCTTTTCAGTGTCCCCCACACAGTATTAGATGCTTCGGTGTCCCCCACACAGTATTAGATGCTTTAGTGTCCCCCACACAGTATTAGATGCTTCAGTGTCCCCCATACAGTATTAGATGCTTCAGTGTCCCCCATACAGTATTAGATGCTTTAGTGTCCCCCACACAGTATTAGATGCTTCAGTGTCCCCCATACAGTATTAGATGCTTCAGTGTCCCCCACACAGTATTAGATGCTTCAGTGTCCCCCACACAGTATTAGATGCTTCAGTGTCCCCCACACAGTATTAGATGCTTCAGTATCCCCCATACAGTAGTATATGCTTCACAGTGTCCCCCATACAGTATTAGATGCTTTTCAGTGTCCCCCACACAGTATTAGATGCTTCGGTGTCCCCCACACAGTATTAGATGCTTCGGTGTCCCCCACACAGTATTAGATGCTTTAGTGTCCCCCACACAGTGTTAGATGCTTCAGTGTCCCCCATACAGTATTAGATGCTTCATTGTCCCCCATACAGTATTAGATGCTTCAGTGTCCCCCATACAGTATTAGATGCTTCAGTGTCCCCCATACAGTATTAGATGCTTCAGTGTCCTCCACACAGTATTAGATGCTTCGGTGTCCCCCACACAGTATTAGATGTTTCAGTGTCCCCCACACAGTATTAGATGCTTTTCAGTGTCCCCCACACAGTATTAGATGCTTCAGTGTCCCCCACACAGTATTAGATGCTTCAGTGTCCCCCATACAGTAGTATATGCTCCACAGTAGGCCCCCACACAGTAGTTTATGTTACTTACCCAGTCCCACGAAGAGCGTTCTCCTTCTTCTTCTGTTCGCAGGCGCTGATGAATGACGTCATCGCGCCTGCGTCGGGGCAGTGGTCACACTCTGCAGTCAGTGTAAGCCGCTGTTCCGCGGACCGCTGCCTACAGTGACAGCTTTCATCTGCATGTACATATGCCCATGCAGCTGAAAGAAGCGATCGCTTCCTGTACTGGATTCCCCGTTAGTGAGCGATCATGGCGACGGCACGCGTGCCAACTGAGAGGGCTCTGCGTGCCCCCTCTGGCACGCGTGCCATAGGTTCACCATCACGGACCTATACTATGGGCAGGACCACTATCAGCAGCAGGAGTAAATACACAGCAGCCTGGAGAGTCAGGAACCGCACAATGTTAATTAGAGGTAAGCTGAGTATGCTGGGAGAGATGGTAGATCTACTTGAATGCTGCACTGTTCAAAAGGGGGGCATGAAACCCCCATTTTCGTAATCATTGGACTTCCCAGTGGTCAGATGACTGCTGATCAGACACTTATCTTCTATACTGTGGATGGGCACAGCATTGTCTAGGTCTGTGTAAGCAGCTTATAGGCAAAAATCTTTTCTTGGAAAGGACAACCATTACAAAAGAACATTTTTCTGTGCAAATTTGGGTGGTCAACTCAAGGAAGTTTCACTGTAGTTATTTATAACTTACTGTAAACTGTGCAGTTGTCTACATTGTATATACTTCTATAAACCTTTATACAGTATATCCACCTTAGAACAGGATGTTACAAGTTGTATATTAAAAGCTGACTAACTTTGCAAACACACTACATTACTTATATTGTAGTGACCTGAGCTGGCTCGTACTACAGTACAGCCTGTGTAATAGTCTAAAGCTATGTTCACAGTTCTGGTTGTCATCAGGAACAGTCAACAAGCTTACCATTAGACACATTAGTAATAGTTTCATTGGTAAAGCAAAGATTTTTGGTAAGAAATCTCCCATTTTCTGATCTACTCTCTATTTTGGAGACCAAGTGTCATAACAAGCTGTGATCCTACCCATTTCTATGATAAAAGGTAAGAATTAAATAATCGAAAAGACGATTTCTAACATGTTGGGAAATCTTTCTGTGCAATTATCAAGTGTTGCTGACTATCAGAATTAGATATATTTGCATATATTGTGCAGTTATCAGATTACTGTTACTCCTGATGTAAAGACTACACTTTCTAGAGTAAGCACAATACAAATACTGAACCTGCAAGGGATACTGTACGTGTTCAGCTGTGTCACCTGCAGAATTGTGACTACAGCTGTAGACTATATACATTACAAAATAAGTGTTTACAAAGTTACTCAACTTTGCCATAGAATTCTGTAAGTAGACTGTAAAATGATGTTCAATGGTGTACATTTACTTTAAGAAGTTAAACTTAAATAGAATGTGTCAAAATTACCTTTTTTTAACCAAGTTGTGTTAAATATTTTTTTTTATTTTTGCATGTCACTATATTTAAAAAAAATACTATATCCTGCAATTCTCACTGTGGTCACTAATCCCAATAAGACTGAAATTTGCCAATTCTGTAGGCGTTTTCTTTGCAGTGACCTAATTTACATCACAGACAAGACAGATAGCGTAACAATAGAACACCTCTATAAGCATTACAATAGAAGTATACACTTCTATAGATAACATCACATAACAGCCATCATTGCATCTACTACTGACAATAGATAATCACAGCTTATCTACTCCCCTTTTTGCAGAGAGCATGCTTAGAAAACTCTCCCATAGACCTCAATGAGTCCAGTCTATTGCTGCCTATGGCTATGACTATGCTGTAAAGCATATCACTAAACAGAGCAGAAAAAAGCTTAGGCAAGATGTCCGCCCCATAATCATATACAGAAAATAGAATTAAAAAATCTTCAATCAGAAAATAAAAAACAGATTAGAAAAAAAAGCTATATATTTCACTTATGTTTTTAATAAATAAAAAATTGGGGCTACTTTATTTTTAATATACAAGCGGATATTTTTGTTGTTATGGACATTTAAGATGGAAACACAATATCAGGACATTGGTGTGTTATTATTAATGTGCAAGCTACAGTTTACAACTTTCTGTGTTTTCCCCATCCTTAATATTTTTGCCATTGCACTTTGAGATACATAAAATCATTATTTTGGGCACACTTGTAAAGCATTGCAACATACAAAAGGTTGATAATATCACTATTATTACTACTATTATCATTATCTATATGTCTGGAGTGCAGATTTCCTAGCAGGCACCTGTGGTGTATAATGTTTGCGAGGTTAAATAGAAAAAGAGATGTATAACTGGGTGCAGGTTGTAAAGATGGCAATATTAGGGCATAGATCTGTTAACAAATTTGCCTCAGTGTGAAAGGTATCAGTGTAAAAGAAAAAGGGTGTTAAAAACAGATGCAAAATCTGTTTTTTTCCACGGCCGTTTTGCATTCATGTGGGATCCATTCTCATGGATCCCTCATAGACTTGAGTCTGTTGATGGATCCATGAAAACATACAGAACAGGACTGAAAAAGGAACGTAGGATGGGGGGAATGTGAATATTGCTTGTTTTTTTGTTATTTTATTTTAGCCATCCACTGGCCACCTTGGATTTTCCAGTTTTCCTGGAAAAAGACATTTATGGTGTTTACAACCAGTTATCTGGTGGTCTAGGCTATCTGAAGGGCTAAAGACAATTTTTCTGGTGGTTTAGGATAGATAAGGGGCCCCTGTTTTATGATCAGTTGTTGACTAGATGCACCAGTGGAATTCCTAAAGTCCCCTAGACCTTCCCTCTACACCTGTCCCCTTCCCCAACCCACCCCTACTACCTCTCTCTCTCTCTCTCTCTTCATTTTCTCTTCCTTTTCGTGCTTTTTCTGTTCTGTCATTTCTGCCCATTTCTTTCTTTTTGCCTTTAGCCATTGTTGAACCTGTTGTGCTCTGTTGAGCACACCATATTTTGGTGTTATCATTGTTGAGCGTGACCCCCCCTCCTTCCCACCAAAGTAGCACAACCACCGGTGTTAATGCCTGCAATCACGGTGGACTCTGATCGCGGGAATTGTTAAGTGTGACCTCCCCCCACAGTCCCTAGGGCCGGTCCCAACCCACTATAGCTACTATACCGGGTCTCCGTTGTACAGCGGAGACCCACAGTTATTGCCCGCGATCAGAGTCCATTCTGATCACATGCATTGTTTAGTGTGCCAGTCCGTGACCTCCCCTCCCCCAAATCCAACTCCCAAAGCAGAGCAACTATCCCCGGCGCCAGTCGCCACCGGCCCCGTACCTTTCACGTTGCAGGTCGGCTCCCGAGTGGCGAGATCGCGGGAGCCGACCTGTTCCTTTGACAGCCGGCTCTCAGGCCTGTCATAGGAATATTACTATTGAGGCTGGTTTATGACTGTGAAACACATACACATTAGGTATCCCTGTGTCCGAAAATGCCTGCTCTATAAACTTATAAAAATATTTTACCTCTATGGGACTGAGGGCCCTGCTCGCAAGAGCTTACAATCTATTTTGTTGCACAACCTTTTGAGGCAATCACTGCAATCAAACGATTCCTGTAACGGTCAATGAGACTTCTGCACCTCTAAACAGGTATTTTGGCCCACTCCTCATGAGCAAACTGCTCCAGTTGTCTCGGGTTTGAAGGGTGCCTTTTCCAGACGGAATGTTTCAGCTCCTTCCAAAGATGCTCAATAGGATTTAGGTCAGGGCTCATAGAAGGCCACTTCAGAATAGTCCAATGTTTTCCTCTTAGCCATTCTAGGGTGTTTTCAGCTGTGTGTTTTGGGTCATTATCCTGTTGCAAGACCCGTGACCTGCGATTGAGACCAAGCTTTCTGACGCTGGGCAGCACATTTCTCTCTAGAATCCCTTGATAATCTTGAGATTTCATTGTACCCTGCACAGATTCAAGACACCCTGTTCCAGATGCAGCAAAGCAGCCCCAGAACATAACAGAGCCTCCTCCATGTTTCACGGTAGGGACAGTGTTCTTTTCAAGATATGCTTCATTTTTCCGTCTGTGAACATAGAGCTGATGTGCCTTGCCAAAAATTTAGATTTTTGTCTCATCTGTCCATAGGACATTCTCCCAGAAGCTTTGTGGCTTGTCAACATGTAGTTTGGCAAATTACTTTTGTCAGATTCAAGTTATTTCTGTGACCATTGTGGGTTTTTCTTTCATTAAACGAGGGATACCAACAATTTTGTCCACGTGTGTATGTGAATAGATATTTGCTGCAGTAAATTTACAAAAATGATAATAAATATATAAATCTATAGGTGCCCGGACAACAAATACTAATACATACAATCATACTGGATGACCTACAGGACTGATTTGTGAATGACTCCCATTGCTTACTGTCCCATTCACACAAGAAACCCACTCATTTTTCTCTTAGTGGTTACATGACTGGAACATGAAAACATATGCACAATTTTCCTTCCTTTGTTGCATAAGTGCATGAAGGAACATTTCATCCTCTTTATAAAAGGATTTTTCGTCCTGAGAAAAAAGCCTTAGTTTCCAGTTACTCATTGACCCAATCAACAGGTCACGACCTATACCTGGGGAACTTGAGTTAGTGAGTGCTAGTTTCCGTCAAGAAGTTGATTGTCAAAGGCGGATGCTGTTTTATTACAAAAAACTGTAGTGTGTAACAGGACAGATTACTTGTCTTTCAAGTATGATTTAGTGGAAATTCTGGATTCCCCTTTAATTTTGCATTTAAGTGATGATTTATGATGGTATTAAGTGGGAAGTGTTTTTTTTTTACATTTTATTGCATACATATACATTTTAGTTTTTTTTTTTATTTTTGTAAGGGTCATATAAAGTACATTTAGCCAACTGTTACTTTTGGAATGGTATACCTACAGTCCAATAAGCAATTGTTTTAAAACAGGATACTCGCACTTTATTGATGTATATATTTTATTATTTATTATAGTTTATCTTCTCTAATAATTTTAGTTTTTAATTTAATATGATTTATTTTCTTCTATAAGAAATTGTTAAAAAAGAATCAAGTAAGAGGTAAATTTACATGAGCCAGTACCAGTCTTAATCTTCAGGGTACAGTCACATGCTGCAGATTTAATGCCGATATTTATTAAATTTGTTGTTAAACCCTTTCTAACACAAACGTTTTTAGTCTTTTTTTTTTTCTTGCAGGTTTTTCCTCTTTTTTTTTGTAATGTATAATGGCTTTTTTAGAGCAAGTTGTATTTGGTTGTGTTTCATATAATGTATTGATAAACTGCAAACAAATTATTTGTGGGGTGTAATGAGGAAAAAAAATCTACATTTCAGTTCACTGTGTAATGAAAATGCCATGTTAATTTATTTTATCTAGGTATAGTGGTTGAGTTTAATCACAGGATTACTAAATTTGTATAGTTTTTTATTTTCTTACTACTTTAAAAAGTAAAAAAATCAAAACAATATTGCTTTGTTTTTGCATATTCCATAACCTATAACTTTATTTATTTATTTATTTATTTATTTATTTTTTACTTTTTCATGGCTGAAGCTGTGTAAGGACAGGGCCTCACGTAACATTAAATGCTGTGGCCACGGTGGAAATGCCACTGCAACAACTGCAGCGTTTTACATTCACCAGAATCCCATCCAGACATTGCGAAAAAATACACACAGCAGACATGCTGCGATTTCCGAAACCATTATAGGAAATCTCTGCAGACTTTCTGTGAAAAGCACTGCGGGAAAAACCACAATGCGTTGTCGCTGCTGTTTTCTCCGCAGCGCTTTTTTTGCTGCGGCCCGCTGCGTGGGGCCTTAGCCTAAGGGATGTTTTTTTTTTTGCATGCTGAGCTGTTATTTTTATTGGCATCATTTTGGGGGACTAACAACTCTTTGATTACTTTCAACTTCATTTTTAGGGAAGCAAGGTGACTAAAAGCAGCAATTTGGTTAATGTGATTTTTTTTTTTTCATTACAGTGTTCATCTTTTATATTAATAGTTCAGACATTTCCAGACACATGGGGGATGGTTTAATATTTGAATATTCAATTTAATTTTTTTTAAATTTTGTTAAAAATTTTATTTCCTCTAGGGGACTTTGGTATCCAATGTTTTTATCACTGTACAGTTGCTCCTGTGACATCTTCTTATTAAGCAGTAAGACAAGATTGCTGCAGTGGCAGACCTGGGAGTCTTCCCAAGGCCCCCTGCTGCTTTGACAAATGAATGGCACTTGCAGTCTTATTATGAGGGGGAGGAGCAATAGAGGGTTATACACAGTCACACATTTTTAGAAAAGGAACCTCAATAATATAACTTTGAAGTATCCTCACTACAGGATTGAGGAAAATAATTAAATGGGAGAAAGGAAGAGGGTAGCAGAGAAATCAAACCCCATAACTGACAAAGGCAGAAAACTCACATTGAAGGAGGACAAGTGGTGGCAAGGAGGAGGAGATGGAAGAGGATGGGACATGGAGGAGAGTTAGGTTGCGTTCACACAGCATAAATGGAAGTGGAATTCCTGTTATTGTTCCTGCTTTGATCTCTGCCTCCTACTGAAAACAATGGAAGCCAGACTGAGGATCGAATTTGGTGCTAATTTTGAGTCAGAATCCACCTCAAAATCAGCATGAAATTCCACCATGTAAACATACCTTTAGGCTAAAGCCCCACAATGCAGACAGCTGCTTTTTTGTTGCAGATTTTACTGCAGTTTTTTAGCTAAAATCAGGAATGGTTTGAAAAGGAATGGGAAATATAGAGGACACACTTCTGTTAAATCCTGGTTTTGGCTCAAAAAAACACAGCATAATCTGAATTAAAAAACAAAACAGCTTTTCCGTAACATGGGTCCTTAGCCTAAAGGGTTTAACCACTACAGACTGTTTTCCCCTTCCACAGGATAGGGGATAAGTGTCTAATTTCTGACAGTCTGACCACTGGGACCCCCAGTAATCATAGGAATGAGGACCCACAAGCTTTCTCTATGTGAATGGAGCACTTAGGGAAAGTTGTGCACGTTCTCATGGACAGCCCTTATACACATAGAGGATAAGTGCATACAGTGGGAAAATTACTTTAAGGAAAAGAATGACCAGTTGCGCTTGCGTCTTCTGGTTCAGGGCTACCTCATCAGCAGCCACAGCATATGTGCCCAGCACACAAAGCCCAAACCTGGACCTCTTCCAGTGCCATGTTCCCATTGGTGAGATAGCTTTCGCCTAGGTGACACAAGCACACATACTTAGGGTATGTGGTAGGGCTGACACAGAGAAATTACCAAGATGGGATGAGAACATATAATTATTTTATTTACATTATAGCAATGCTTTACTAATCAGTCTTCCTCTTACTAAACTTTCCCCTTTCCAGCCTTTCTACACCTCCTCACACTACACTAACATTTCTTATCCTAAGCTATCCTTCCTACTCTATTTCTCAGGACCTGACCCCTCCATCCTGAAGTTACCCTGTACTCTATGCACTTACTATCTGTATATTCACAGATACCAGCTGGTGACAGCTCATACAGCTTCAGTTATATGACCTTATTTATTAATAGATGTCTGGACCATTGTATCAAACAAGCCCTCTTACCTCTTGTGTCTCCCTATTTCCTCATACATTGTAAGCTCTCATGAGCAGGGCCCTCACTCCTATTGTTTGATACAATAATTCTTCGTTACATTGTAATATCAAATACAGTCTGTTCATGTACCCTTTGATTTGTAAAGTGCTGCTGAATACCTTGGCGCTATATAAAAAAAATTATTATCATTACTAAAATATAGAGTGTGGACCACTGGAACAGGGGACGTTTACTACTTGGGCAAATCAGAGAAGATGTCACCAGTGAGCCACTGGATTTATGGAGGAGCTGTCAACTCTCCTGACATGTATGTTTTAGTAAATACTTGTATTCTACAAAAAGTATATAGCAGTCTCCATGTAGCCCAGGTCTTATTGGAAAAATGTTTCCATTCTCCATTTCAAGAGGATGTATCTATATACAATCTGATACTGTTGGTGATGATTTGGCAGTGTCAGTATGTAGGTACACAGCCCTTTGACAAGGGGAATAACAAATTAGATTTGCTTGTACAGAAAGTGGTATTGACTATAGACACAGTGTGATAGGGTGGTAGTGGGAAAGTTGGGTGCACAACTTTGGGGATCAGTTCAGGACCTGCGGTCTACTTAGTGGGGGTTATTTATCATCTGCTTCTTTTTGGTGCGCCTTTTTTTAGACTAGTTTTACTGTGGTGTCTGTCTACTTGTTAAGTGTTGTACATGTGTTAGTTAGTATAGATGAATCTTTATATGCTATGTGCACTTTGCCCCTTTATTGTCCAAAAATGCGTAATTGCCTCCTTTTTGCTTAAAAAAAAAATGCGCAATTGCCCCTTCTTAATGCAGTCTGAGATGACAGCCCTTTTACGCTGCCCATGTACTGGAGGGCATTTGTGCCTTTTTTGTCATAAATACAGCATGAAAATGATCTCCATTTAAGCCATTCTTGACAAAAAGCAAGAGTGGTGAGGGCAGCATAACATGTGGGAAAAAAAGGCTTCATAAATAAAGCGCAGGGCAGAAAACACCACAAAAAAGCACAATTTATGCCAAAAAAGGTGTAAGTAGCTTAATAAATGTGGCCCAGTGTATCTGCGGGGATCATTCGCTAAAATGCAAACAACCCAGTAAATATGACTGCACTGTGAACTTTACTGTGCTTTGCTAGATGTTACCACTAGAGGTCACTAAATCCCTGTTTTTCATTAATAGTATGAAAGCACAAAACCAGATAACAGATTTCATCAGTGTAGTCAAGACCTAAACCAGTTTTATACAGCTGACATCACCAAGTGGTAAAACAGCCAACAATATGTCATGGAAAAGCCATACATAGTACTATTATACATGCCAAAATAATTAGAAATAAAACTAGTCCAATAAAAATGTATTTGGTTGTGTTATCCACTCTGGTCCTGGATTACTTTGGTTCTGCCTCTTAAGACTGAACGTTTTTCTTACACCTTGATATCTGCAAGTCGCTGACTGCTGTGTGACTGGGGGACAGCAGCAACCTATCTCTACATGTCTACAATATAGTTGTGCCTATGTCATCACACCTTTGGAAGGTGAGCACCTGTTCATTATTCTTGGAAATATTCCTGACAGTTCTGACTTTGGTGTTCCGCTTGTGTTTCTTTTCCTTTTGCCCTAGTTGGGCAGACATATGATGTCCTGTTGACTTCTGTGCATAATGTTAGTATGGACGCCATGTCACTGCATCAATTTTACATGTAAGTTTATAGCAAGGGCCACAGTGGAGGACCAGAGCATTGCAATAAAAATATATCACGTTGTCCAAGTGAGATTAAGCAGCACATTAACACATAAAACAAAAAAGCAATGAATTCCAGGAAAACCTCTTTATACCCATAACTGGACATCCGAGTACTACAAAATGTATTTTCCCATTGGTCATATCAGAGAATTAGCAGTCACATATGGCTGAGACATCTGCTCATCCCATTAGCTGCAGTTTGGATTTCACATGAGAAGTAGAAATCAGATATGGCAGCTGTATGTGAGTAGAAGATTGCAGCCGACAGAAGTAGCGATGTGATTTTTATAGTCTATATATTTATCAGCTCCTCTAGCATGGTCCCTGTTCCTAAGATTGATATTATTATGTACCAGTGTACACAACTCTCACTGCGTTAGTTTTAAACAATATGTCAAGCTCCCTTATAATAATAGCCAGGGTCCCCCATAAGGCACTTTTTAGATGGCCATAATATATATAATTTTTAGTGACCTTATTATAATTGTAGTACTTCCCACACTTCTACTAATCTACCCTTAAAGAGGACCTTTCAGCACCTCCACCATCTCTAGTTCTTTCCATCCTTTAATAAATACCCCTGCACTGAGAAGTTGGATTTTTTCTCTCATCCCCACCATTCCTGAGTAATTGGTGCTGTTAATTTTGGTGTCTGATATCTTACTTAGGCTCTGTACTGTCAGGAGGGTGGGATCTGGCAGGTGCAGGCAAGATTCAGAGTTCGAATCAGAGGCAGACAGTGTAAGAACTGTGAGTTATGCCCCCTTGTCTGGCACCATTTACTTGATATTAAAGAGTTTAGTTAGCTCATCAAGCTCTGAAATTAGCTGTGCTGATTGCTCTGTAATGGTGGGGGCTAGACAAAAAAATCCAACTGCTTCGGAATAAATGGAGAGAAGCCTATTAAATGATACAAAGACCTGGACTTGTTGAAATGTGAAAGGTCCTCTTTAAAAAAATGACAGTGAACGTGTACAGAAGACTTTTGTTTGCACCATCCTGAAAGAGGATAAGCCATCAATATTAGAAAGGTAGCTAAACCCCAAGAGGATATTGGCCCCATCACTACCCCATATAGTATGATTGCCCCATACAGTATATTGACCCCATCACTGTCCCCCATACAATATAATGGCCCCCATACAGTGGCCCCATCACTGTCTACCATACACTGCCCCAGTGATATTACTTCAGTATTTACCTTTCTGCTCCCCAGCCACGCTCTTCCTCTACTCCAGGCACACTGCTGTGACATGTCATGTGCACTTGGAGCAGGAAGGAGCAGAAGGGACAGGAAGCAGAGAGGTAAGTGCGGAATACCACTGGGGGCACTGTATGAGGGCCAGTGACAGGATCTCTGTATCCCATGGCCTATGGCCTCCTGCTCTACCCGTAAGAGAATCAGGTCGGGGCTCCACTTCCCCACTTTTTAACAACCAGATGAGCAGAAAGTGAGAACCTGCTGTATTACACCCCATGGTGGCCCATAGTCGCACTTCTCAGTTGTGTATTCAAGAGTTAGAAAATAGTTGAAGAAAGCTTAGGGAGCTGGGATTTGTAGTTCCCCAGCAGATGAGTATTATCAATTTGTCAGCAAAAGTGCAAACAAGGCAGATCAGATAGTATTTGTAGATGCAATTAAAATTGGGCAAAAACGAAAAGGCTTAAAAGGGTATTCCCAACAGGGACATTCATAGCATTTCCATCTCTGAGACCCTGTCCACACTTGTGTAGCTCTCTCCATTCATTCTATGGGCCTGCCAGGACTTATTTAACACATTGATGAGCCCAGTGAAAAAGTTTCATAAGTCGCCCCCCCATAACCACCTTTTAGACATACCTGAACCACCCAAATGATAATGCTCCCTCAGTGACCTATACAATATAATGTAATATAATTAATACAATTTAATGTAATATAATTATCACAGTCAAATGCTCCTGCAGTGGCCCCATATAATGGCTCATCACACATTCGGGTGTGTAGCATGATGCTACTTACAGAGACTTGGCTCACTGAAGTTACTCCTGACCCTCTGGTCTCCTTGGATGGTTTTAAACTCCTTTGGGCAGACAGGACAAGGGAGAGCGGTAAGAGGAAAGGTGGAGGCTGGCAATGTTTGTGAATGATAGGTGGTGAAATCCTAGGCACATTGTGATTAAGGAGCAAACTTGCTGCAAGGACATTGAACTATTAGCTGTGAGCATAAGACCTTTCTATCTACCAAGGGAACTATCGCATGTCATCGTGATAGCTGCATATGTCCCCCCCTCTGCGAAAGCGGACGCTGCCTGCGAGGTCCTACAAGCCACGCTGAGCCATTTACAGTTGAAACACCCCCAGGCTCTCTTTCTTGTGTTGGGTGATTTCAACCATGCCTCTCTATCATCCACACTGCCCAGTTTCACACAGTATGTAACCTGCCACACAAGAGACAACAAAACACTGAACTTGTTCTTTGCCAACGCGAGGGAGGCATATAACTCATCAGCCCTACCGCCCCTGGGAAGATCGGATCACAATCTAGTGCATCTCCGACCTGTGTACAAGCCACTTGTTCGTAGAGAACCAGCTGTCACCCGCACAGTGAGGATATGGTCCGAGGAGAGTGATGAGGCTCTGAGGGATTGTTTTGACACAACCGCATGGGAAGTTCTGCAGGATTCTTATGGAGAAGATATAGAAGGACTCACACACTGCATAAGGGACTACATTAATTTTTGTGTGGACAACACAGTACCCACAAAAGTGGTGAGGTGCTTCTCCAGCAACAAACCATGGATTAACTTTGATATAAAAACACTACTTAATCTCCTTAAGATGGCATTCAGGAGAAGAGATAAGGAGGGGTTGAGGGAAGTACAAAAGGAGCTGAGGCATCAAATCAGGCAGGGAAAAGCCAGTTATAAGGAAAAAATGGAAAAGCAAATGGAAAGAAAAGACATAAGGGGGGTTTGGGAGGGGCTTAAGTCAATTTCGGGTCATAAAGTCTGTCTGCCAGATTGAGGCAGATGTTAATTGGCTTAATGAACTAAACCTATTCTTCAACAGATTTGATCACACACCAGCTCCTCCCACCCCAGCATGTCCTTCAGCTCCCCCCACCACAATGACTTCACCCCATGCAGCTACTTCCCAACGGACCAGTAAATCCAGAAATCCATCTTTATCTGACCACAGTCTGACCTTCACACGGGCCCAGGTGAGGAAGGAGATGAAAAAGATCAAGGCGAGGAAAGCTGCAGGGCCAGATGACATCAGTACAAGGCTAATTAAGACTTGTGGGGACCAGCTGTGTGGTATAATTACATATATGTATAATATGAGCCTGAGGCAGGAAATAGTCCCTGAATTATAGAAATCTTCTTGTGTGGTACCAGTTCCAAAGAAACCTCACCCTATGGACCTCAACGACTACAGACCTGTAGCACTGACATCCCACCTGATGAAGATCTTAGAGAGATTGGTTCTCACACATCTCCGCCCTCTAGTGAGCCCCGCTATGGACCCTCTCCAGTTTGCTTATCGGCCGGGCATTGGGGTAGATGATGCCATCATCCACCTTCTGCACAGGGCTCTGTCTCACCTGGAGAAACCAGGGAACACAGTGAGAATAATGTTCTTTGATTTCTCCAGTGCTTTTAACACCATACAGCCCAGGTTACTGAGGGACAAGCTGGGCCTTGCTGGAGTGGACCACCACCTCTCCAACTGGATCCTAGACTACCTCACAAATTGACCTCAATACGTGAGAGCCCAAGACTGTGTGTCAGGTACCATGATCTGTAATACGGGGGCACCTCAGGGTACGGTTCTCGCCCCTTTCCTCTTCCTCTTCATCTAGCTGCTACCTACAGAAGTATTCTGATGACTCTGCAATAGTAGGCCTCATCACAGACGATGATGACAGGGAGTACAGAGAACTGAACCGGGTTTTTTTGGACTGGTGCCACCGGAACCACCTGAAGATTAACGCGAGGAAGACCAAGGAGATGGTGGTGGACTTCCGTAAATGCAGATGCCCTCCTAAACCAGTGGACATCCTGGGGACGGGCATTGAGATTGTGAACACCTATAAGTACCATTTGTTTGCTCCTTAATAATAAGCTGGACTGGGCAGATCATATGGAGGCCCTGTACAGGAAGGGCCACAGCAGGCTCTACCTGCTTAGGAAGCTGAGAGCCTTTGGAATCCGGGGGGCACTTCTTAGGACTTTCTTCAACTCGGTAGTGCATCAGCCATCTTCTTTGGAGTGGCCTGCTGGGGTAGCAGTATATCAACCAGGGACAGAAATAAACTTGACAAGCTGATTAGAAGGGCCAGCTCTGTCCTGGGGAGCCCACTGGACCCAGTGCAGGTGGTGGGTGACAAAAGGATACTGTCTGTGGTGAGCTCCATGCGGAAGAAGTCCCATCCCATGCATGAGACTGTGATCGCGCTGGGCAGTACTGTCAGTGACCGACTGCTCCACCCTAGGTGTGAGAAGGAGCGCTATCGGAAGTCTTTCCTCCCCACCGCGGTTAGGCTGTACAACCAACACCGACCTAAGCGGAGATCATTACACACAGAGAACTGAAATATCTTTCTGCCTGTTAAATCCCCCCCCCCCTCCTCTGCTACTTCCTATCTGTCTGTCTACTATCAATGTAATGCCTCTTACCTTGGAACATTCCTGCATATGTTGTATTTGTATTTGTATCTGCTTATCTTATCTTTGCTGCTGTAACACACTGAATTTCCCCATTCTGGGACTATTATTATTATTAATCTCCCCTCCTTGGCACTCAGACATTAACTTGTCCCCTCCAAGTGGTCCCCCAGACATTAAATTATAATGTCCTCCTCCAGTTTCCTTTCCAGGATATATTGTCCCCCTACAGTTGCCCCCACAGTTTCTTGTCCAGCTCCAGTTGCCCCCACAGTATATAATGTCCCCCTTCAGTTTCTCCCACGGTGTACATTGTCCTTCTCCAGTTACCCCCAGAAGAATGGATCAAACAACTCACCTTTTCTTCAGTCTCTGGTCCATTACAGAGTCTTCAGGAAACAATAGGCACAGTCTAAGTGGTGTCACTACATCGTACCTATTGCTCCTAAGATACCGGGACCAGAGACAGGGGCCAAATGCTGATGCAGGGAGCCAAATGCAGGGCTGTCCTGGTGTCCCAAGAAGCCCCCGCTACCATAGAGCCAGGTGCAAGTGATTAAAGCGGCGCTGGGGTCTGCTTGCCATATAGGTGATTGGAGAAAGACTGATTTAGTCCAGCTTCCTGCTTACTGAAGTCACCTTGTATTTTTACTATACTGTTCATATATCCATTTGAAAAAAAAAAAAAAAAGAAACAATGTATGGTAAGAAAACGGATGCTGTGGAAAGGGCATCCATTTTACATAGACTTCAATGAGCATACTCTACGTTGTTACAGATCACGGACATCACACACCCGGGCCATGAACATCATTAGTGTGAATAGACCCTTAAACAGATGTGCATCACAGGTCATATACATCATCCATAGAAGCCCCAGACCAGGTAAGGGAAGAGATCAATTTGACAATTGTTTTAATTTATGTAATTTTAATAATCAAATGCAGGATTATCCAATTTTCTAGATTATTGGATGCTGGATTAAAGGAAATGTACTGTCTTCTAATCTGTTTCATGCAGTGTAACTATTTCTGCACAGGTCAAGAATACAGATTTCAGGATGTTTCTTATAATAGTCTGTAGAGAAACAGATGTCCTAAGACATAAACATCTCCCAGGCCCCCTCCTTTCCTCCTAGGTCTCCTCATTCATCTCTACTCTTAGAGCTCATGTGACCGTCATGTGATGTTTTCATAGTTCCAGGCACTATCTCCCAGGATTTGGAAAATCCAGGTGTAAAGCTGATTGGCTGCTGCACATCACATGCTCAATGGTCTCTAGGCAGGGGACGCAGACTGTTTTTGGTTGCTAGGCTGACTGCAGCACAGCTACTTCCTGTGCAGGAGACTCCACTGCACATGTGCGGGTGTAAATCTCTGCTATTGATTTTTTGAGAGGAGCGAGACCCCAGGCTGAGCAGGAGGGTGAGAGGCTCATGGTTTTACTATTGTATTACTCACTGTCTGGGACTGAAAACTACATGAAGAGTATGTAAATTTATGTATAGACACACAGCAGGCACAGATATGCATCCATCTCCATGTTCAGCAACCGTGTTCAAATTACATTACAAAGGAGTTCTCATCCAAATTTCCTGAACTCCTGCATGGCAAAAATATTTATTTATGCTATATTGCATCTTGTATTTTTGTGTAATTGAATTGCTTGGTATGTGGAAAAGCTTGGTGATATATTCTGCAGGGCTTATGCACAAATTGAAGAGAATTTATTTCGGAAACATTCCCATCTGCGTTGAAGACTTCATCAAAGTGTGTGTTAAAAATCGCCGGATAAAAACGTGTGACAAATGCAACTTTTTCATCTGGCAGTTTCAGTTTAAAAGAATGGACACCCAACGGATCCCGTTATAATCACTGGGGTCCGTCGGGCACCGTTAGTGTTCGCTACTTTGCTGCTTTTTGCCGCTATTTTATCATGTCCTCAGACCAGAACAAAGGATGCAAATGTGAACATAGCGTAAGGCTCCGATTGGTTCAGGATGCACCTATGTTATTATTAAGAGGCTCCAGCCTGTTAATAAATTGGAACAAAACTGACACTTCTGAATATCAGAATAGAAATCTATGCTAGTCAGGAACTGGGATAAATTTCCTATGTAACTCATGCCTGCTTTCTGGAGTGAGTTATAATAAATTTGTCGGGCTGACCTGCATTCGGGTTTCCGTATGGGGGTTCCGGGACCCCCGGAGCGGAAACCTAATCTGCTTTAAAAAGCGGTTACCCACGGACCCCATAGACTATAATGGGATCCACTGGGTTTCCGCCCAAGAAGGGCGAAAAATGCAGAGAGAAAATTGCTGCTTGCAGTGCTTTTCTCTCCGCATCTTTCATGTGGAATGGGGAAAAGAATCCCCCAGCAGAGAGCAGGTGTGAACCTAGCCTGAGGCATCCCTGCCCCATTCTCTGACCCATTCCAGAAAAGGGGATGTGGTACATCATTGGTGTAAGAAAGGGTCATGCGCCAAAAATGCACCACATTAACACCCGTGTATGCCAGAAAACTAGTTTAGATGGGGTCAATAAATCCCCCCCATTGTTTTTTTTTATTTGTGTGTTCTGCATTAACATATGACAAAATGTAACTTGGTGCATAACTCTGAGGCTGTGTTCACATGTTGCAGCCTTAGTTTGCCTGTGGTGCAGGCAGTGGTGAACCTAGCCTCTTTGCTGCCTGAGGCGGACTATAGAAATATGCCTCCCCCCCCAAAAAAAAAAAATTGAGTTTCCATGCTACTAGTTTAACACACTGTTATCGTCGCACAATATACACAATACACAAAGTTATAAAACAGTTTTTAAGAATTCTTCTCCCTGCATTACTTCAGTATCAGCTCAACAACATGGTATTAACAATAACAATAACTTCACACATCTTCTGCTTGGTGGATGGACGAGCCCACATGTCCCGATTCTCTATAATAGGAGCGCCGCAGATAGCTGAGTACTGGACTTCGGCTATTTTTGGCACTCCCATTGAAGTGAATGAGAGCCACGCGGGTTCGTCCATCCACCAAGTGACACACCTATATATGGCTGCGGTCAGGCTGAATTCCCACCCAGTGGGGGGAAAAGACCCAATTCTCAGGCTCAGTCGGGATCTCAGCTGACAGACCCCCTATCAATCAGGTATTTATCCTCTATCATTTAGATGAATACAGTGCAGTAACATTTTGTGACTTACAGGTGACATTTCTGACTAATCCTTTACATTTCCCTTCTCTTCCCTTTGGACCGCCATGACCACTTCTTCCAGCCGTGACTTGTCTCTGTAAAGTTTGCAACACAGACAACTTTGGCTCCTCACTTTTCCAGGCATCCAACCCACACTGTCCTCACCTGCACACCCATCCTGCTGCTACCCCAATTATAAAATATATGATATAACCCCCCCATAATAAATAATACCCCTAAGTGCATCTTTAGATTAATAATGTCCGTGTGTACCCTGTATAAATAGTGTCCCTTATTAATAATGCCCCAGGTGTTAACTAATTAAAAGGTTTTCCAGGTCATTAATAAACTAATCAGTGGGGCTCAAAAACCCAGGACCCCCCCTGATCAGCTGTTTGAATGGTACCTGTGTAAGCGCCATGACCGCTTCTCTGTTTACACAGTGTCATTCATCTCATAGCGGCCATGTAATGTAACTACAGCCTCGTCCTGTACATGTCTACAGTTTGTGACAAGGCTGGAATTACATCACACGGCCACTATAAACAGACAGTGTATAATATAAACAGGTGCCATAGCCCCTGTTTATAGCGCCCCATTTACACACACTATAATGTTCCACAGCAGCCCCTGCACACAGTATTACACAGTATTATGTACTGCAGCGGCCCCTGCACACTGTATTATGCATTGCAGTGGTCCTTGCACACGGTATTATGCTCCATAGTGGCCCCTGCACACGGTATTATGCCCCGCAGTGGCCACTGTACTCGGTATTATGTTCCACAGCAACCCCTGCACACAGTTTTATGCTCCCTAGTGGCCCCTGCACATGGTATTATGCCCCATATTGGCCCCTGCACACGGTATTATGCTCCATATTGGCCCCTGCACACGGTATTATGCTCCATATTGGCCCCTGCACACGGTATTATGCTCCATATTGGCCCCTGCACACGGTATTATGCTCCATATTGGCCCCTGCACACGGTATTATGCTCCATATTGGCCCCTGCACACGGTATTATGCTCCATATTGGCCCCTGCACATGGTATTATGCACCATAGTGGCCCCTGAACACGGTATTATGCTTCATAGTGGCCCCTGCACACGGTATTATGCTCCACAGCAACCCCTGCACACAGTTTTATGCTCCCTAGTGGCCCCTGCACATGGTATTATGCCCCATATTGGACCCTGCACATGGTATTATGCTCCACAGTGTCCCCTTCACGGTATTATGCTCCATAGTAGCCCCTGCACTGGTATTATGCCCCAGAGTGGCCCACCCATGATCTATTATTATACCCTGGGGTCTTTTCAGACCCCAGAGTATAATGATTGGAGACCCAGGGGAGGTGACAAACATAAAAACCAGTGTTACTTACCTATCCTGGACACCGATGCACTCCTTGCAGCTTTCGGCCCTGTTTAATTGCGCACACACGTCACGTGATCAGGCCGGCGACGCGACCTGATGACGTCACCAGAGGCCCCAAGCCTGCTCGAAGTAACACCGATTGCAGGAGAGATAAGTAACATTGGTTTTTATGTTCCCTCACCTCCCCGGGTCTCCGATTATTATAATCCGGGGTCTGAAACCATAGTATAATAATAGTAGTATTTGAGGCCCGCGGCCTCACTTAACGATGCCCGCGGCTGCTCAGAGCGGCATCCACTTCTCTTTCTGCATCCCATAGCAGAAGGGGAAGCAGAGGCGGCCACGAGCAGGCGCGGGGTAGGTAAATAAATAGGCCGTTACCTGCTGGGGATACTCCAGCAGGTTACGGCTTATTTATAGATAAAAAAAAAAAGTTATCTGCACCTACCTGTGATGCCTTGATGGAGCTGCCTCCTCTTCTTGTCCGTGCCGCCTATGCTGAGATACAGGCGACGCGGACAAGAAGAGGAGGCAGCTCCATCAAGGCATCACAGGTAGGTGCGGATAACTTTTTTTTTTTTTATATAAATAAGCCGTGGCTGAGCCACGGAGTCCATGGTTCAAGACTCCCTGCTGAGTAGGCCCATTCATCTGGGCCTAATCAGCAGCGGGAAGCCCCAACGGAATGCCGATGCACTGCATCAGCATCCCGTTGTGGCTAGACAGTAGGCGAAAATGCTGACAGCGGAAAATGAAGAGGAATTCCTCTTCATTTTCCGCTGTGTGAACATAGCCTAAATGGGTACCTGAGTTTTCATAAAAAGTTTAAATATGTTTAAACTGCTGGGCAGTCTGTTCTTTGACTGGTTAAGTCTTCATACATGGTGTGCTATAAGTTTTTCTGCTGCTAATAATTATATTATGGCTGGAGCACATTTTGCATTTGTCTGTAAGGCTGTGAACATGAACAATAAGGAGCAGTCTACCCCCTTCCCTATCTATTACTGATGCTACTGGCTTATTTACACATAATTCTGGCAGGAGTAACTGTACAATAGCAAAGAAATAGCTGTGAAAAGCCCAAATGTCCATAATATAGGAAAGATTGAAATGAAAATACAGGAAAAATACATGCAGTCAAGCAGCTAAAACACTGTGAAAAAAAACAATCTATGAGCACAGCCAGGAAAGCTGCTTTCTGTCTGTTAATAATATCCGATCAGTAATCACACAAGCAGCCAGAAGTAGATACAAGGACATAGAAGACTTTTCTTTCTTTGTAAGCTGTGAGATTTGCAGAATGTTCAGTCTAGTGCATAGAGCCACAGTTTGCAGATGCAAGGAGAATCAGCCTATTCACTCTGTAAAGACAGAACAGAATCCTACTCCTCCACTCACTGTGAACCGGTCTTGTTTATCTAATGTATCTATGGACAGACCTTGGCTAGCAACAGGGAGTGAACTGAAAGTTAGCAAAAAGGGAGACACCTAGTGGCAGGAACTTTAGAGAGGTTTTTCAGTGCATTACATTTTGGTCTAGAATCACATGGTCTATGATATGAGACTACGTTGTCTAAAAAGTTAGTGACCATTTAGGATTTTTTGTGGAGGGTAAAAAAATAAGACCATGTTGCTTAACATTATACAGTCAA
Organism: Leptodactylus fallax; assembly: GCA_947044405.1. NCBI lineage: Eukaryota > Metazoa > Chordata > Amphibia > Anura > Leptodactylidae > Leptodactylus > Leptodactylus fallax. The sequence goes on from CAMRHE010000527.1 coordinate 750,269, forward strand.
ATGGGTTTTCAATAGAAATCTATTAAAAAAAATGGGTGTGAACAGCACATTTCGAGCCCATCACAAAGGCACTTTGCATCCCAGGCTCCATTTCTTGTTTGTTTCTTTGCTGTATAAAATAAATATTACAAAACTAATTTTTTATACCATAGTTTTGCTATTTTAGAATTTTCATGACATTTTTTTCTTTAAACTGCTGGGGGTTTGTTTTACACACAGGTCAATTGATAAAAGATGGCAAACAGTAAAAAACATTGGGTTGAAGAGCTATTCGCTCCACGCTTCAGTGCAGAAGATTTCTTACATGAAAGTTTTGAACCAGAGCTGCTAATATCGGAAAAACTGGCGATAGAGAGAACTAGAAAGCTGGAAGGAATCTATAATGCTGCATTATGTGAATTTCAGGAAAAGGAGAAAAAGAAGAAGAAAAGAGAGCTCTTTTCTAAAATGATCACCCGAGAGTCTTCTGTACAGGAGCAGGCTGTTCCCACCCAAAATGCCACCTGTGAATCCTGTGAAAAAGCGGACAATGATTCTGCTGCAACCAGTAAAAGCAGTGGTCATTGTATATGGAACGAAAAGGAATTAAATCTCTTAAGATTCGAAATGAATAAAAAAACATTCTGAGGCAGCTCATTTCAACCTTCAGCTTAGTGCTTGCAAGCTGGAGATATCTGAATTGAAGGCCAAACAAAAGGAGACTGAGCGGGAGTTGGAGGCTCTGAAAATGGCATTGGCAGGATCAAAAAGAGCGAATGAATGTAAAAATGTCTTGATTAATCGACTGAAGAAAGAGGGAGAGAAAAAGGAGGCAGATCTGCAGGCCCTGAGGAAGGACTTGGGTAAAAAATGTGTGCTGGTGCAAGACCTTACAACAAGTTTGAGTTCAGCCACATCGGAGATACACCATCTACAGCTCCAAAATACAGACTTACAGCAGGAGCTACATACTTTACAGCAACAGCAGGAACTTAAAATCATCATTGCCTCAGAAAAGGCAAAACTTAAGTATGATGCAGAAATAAGGAAGTTACAGCAGGAAAAAGAGACTCTTAAAGAAGAGAGACAAATAGAAAGACACCAACGTGTTCAAGATGTTGCTGAATTGGACTTCTTAAGGAGACTCTACATCCATGAGAAGTGATTTGTTTTGTATTTTTGTTTTTACATATAAAATGTATCTAACAAAAAAACATATACTTAATGTCAATTTTTTTTTCTCTATATCCATTAGGGTATGTTGGTACTTGGTAGTAATGGCTGTGGATGCCTTTTAACTGATGCTTTTTATTGTTTATTTGCATTTTAAATGCAAAATTAAACATTTTTAGAGGTTTTTTTTTTTTTTTAGGTTTTTTTTTTTACAGTTTTGCTCCTGTAGAGTCTGTGTAACTCCTTTAAATAGTTGGCTGTTCTGGTACTTCTGACATAAACCCAACAGCCCACTGCTTCAGTCTATGTTGCTCTCTCTGCTATTCCTCTCTTCTGTTAGGCTGCTTTCATGCTACCAAGTCTGTCTGATCGCTACTGTACTAAACTGATATAAAGCTGTTAATATAGTAGCGATCAGGCCGTTATAAATCAGTTATGATGTGCACACAGGCAAGTTTAGTCCAGTCAAGTTGGGACTCGGTTGTGTAAAAGCAGCTTTAGTATTAGAGATCCCAGCTGAGAGGGGGGAGGAGGATGTACACAGCAGATCTGAGAACAGAGAGGCATGAATGCATCCAAGTCTGCAGGGAGGGCAGACCATACAGGCTGTACTGGGGAGGAGGGTAAATCACACATGTTGTGTATTTGTATAAAGAAAGAAGAGAAAACCCATGGTGGCCTCCTGGGAAAGAGAAAGGGGAAAATCATGCACTCCTCTGCTTCAGAAAAAATGTTAAAGGGAATCTGTCACCAGAACCCAGTCATATCAACCCAGCCATACAAATAGGTTATGGTCACCTGAATCAAAGGGTGTTTTCCCTTCCACTGCTGAGATATCACTTTTTTGTCAATATGTAAATGAGCTGTCATGAGTAATGAGGGCACCGCCATTTAACTCTTTGTAGCAACAGCAACACCCTTAGGCACGTTGCACACGACCGTATGCGGGCCGTGGGCCGTGATTGAAAGGCACGGGCGGCACGCGGATGTCATTTGTGTGCCACTTGTGCTTCCGCGCGGCCTCATTTATTCAATGAATGGGGGCTGCAGAATCACGGTCGCAAAACCGGACAGGAATAGAACCTGTCCTGAGTTTTGCTGTCCAGACTGTCAGCCCGCACATTTATCTGTGTGTGGGCCGACAGAAATGAATGAATCAGTGTGCTATCTGGGAAAAACCCAGATAGCACACTGACCTAGCCCACGGATGTCTGCAAGGGGCCTTATTGCTTCAAAGAGCTTGTTTGCATATTGATAAAAACAGTGATATATGATGGCACCGATTCACAAGGGGAAAACACTGATTAATTCAATTTATCAATCTGTGGGGCAGGGTTGATATGCTCAGTCCTGGTGACAGACTCAATTAAAAAAAAAATAAAAAAATATATATATAAAAATTCAAATCAATCCCTTTCCCAATATTACATATATAAATAAATAAAGTATAAATGTATGTATGAAAATGGCCAAAGTATAAAAGTATTTTTCACATGAGTCACATGCAGTTGCTGAGATATTAGCTTTTTCATGATACTCTTATGAGCTGTTTGGTGCAACAAGGGCATCACCATTGGTCTCATCGCACCAAAGATCTACTTCCCTTCTATGACTGGCAGGGCCAGGCAGTGCACATGTCAATCATAGCAGAGAGGGTGCTGGAAAACATAGCTGTTTAGTGCAATGAGATTCCTCATTGCACCACACAAGTGATTAGCATATTAGTTAAAAAGCTAATATCTCAGCAACTGAGGCACCAATCGGGAGCAGATTAAAAGGATTTTTCTCACATTAACCCTGGCTATCTAACTATGCTTATTGTTCAATACAGTTCAATACTGTTCTGGTGGCAGACACCCTTTAAGCATTTTTTAGGCCACTTTCACACAGCAGGTTTTTGATCAATATTTTGCAATAGTGTTAGTAGGCCAAAAGCAGAAGTGGAATCCATATAGAAGATATGATATGTATATTATATAGAGTTTCACCTATTCTGTATTTTGACACACTTCTAGTTTTGGCTTACATATGCAGAGTGAAAATACCAAGAGTGTGAACATGACCTAAGAGAACAAGCTCTTGATGTACAAGCTTGTTGTATATATGAACTTTGCACACCTGTAACTGTCTTTTTTTTTTTTTTTTTTTTTTATAGATATTATTTTTTTGGGACATGGCTGTTAACAACCTGTCAAAATTGACTGAGCCATTTTAACACATGAATATTCTTTGATCTAAACCATTCCACTGTAGCTCTCGCTGTATTTTAAGGGTCATACTTTGCTGGAAGATGAATCTCCTTCCCAGTCTCACGTGTTTTGCGGCCTCCAACAGGTTTTCTTCCAGGATTGCCCTATGTTTAGCTCCTTCCATCTTCCCATCAACTCTGACCAGCTTCCCTGTCTCTGCTGAAGAAAAGCCTCCCCACAGCATGATGCTGCCACCACCATGTTTCACAGTGGGGATGGTGTTCAGGGTGATGAGCAGTGTTACTTTTCCGTCACACATAGCGCTTTTGCATTTAGGCCAAAAAGTTCAACTTTGGTCTCATCTGACCAGGACACCTTCTTCCAAATGTTTGCTGTGTCCCCTATATGCAGGGGCTCACCTCTAATGAGGCGAAGTGAGGCGGCCTTAGGCGGCACTGTCCGTCACTGTCTGGGGGCGGCATTTTTTACTTTCTATTCACCGTAAACCAGCCCAGGAAAGGCCGCTTAAAAAGAAAAACAAAGCTGCACGATACCTGTCCTGGGCTGGTTTACGAGATCTCCACATCTCAGCTCAGGTGGCGATTCAATGACATCATCGCGCCTCCTACGCTAAGACGCAGGCGTCGCAGACAAGAAGAGGAGGCGGCGGCTCCATCAAGGGATCGCAGGTAGGTGAGGATAACTTTTTTTTATATATATATATATATATATAAATAGACCGTTACCTGCTGGAGTAAGCCCAGCAGGTAATGGCCTATTTACTTATCGATCCCCACTCCTGCTGTGGCCGCCTCCGCTTCCCCTTCTGCTATGGGACGCAGAAGGGGAAATCAGAAGCGGCTGTGAACAGCAGCGGGCATCGGTAAGTGAGGCCAAATACTACTATTATTATACTCTGGGGTATTTTCAGAGCACAGAATATAATAATCGGAGACCCAGGGGAGGTGATGAACATAAAAACCAATGTTACTTACCTCTCCAGTGATCCGATGTTACTCCCAGCCGGCTTCGGCCTTCTTTGTTGACGTCTCAGGCATCACGTGAGCCAGGCCAACATCATTAGGTGGTGACGCCAGTCTGTGCAACATTGAAGAGGGCCGAAAGCAGGGAGTGCACCAGTAACACTGGGTTTTATGTTTGTCACCACCTGGATCTCCGATCATTATACACTGTGTTCCAAATTTTTATGCAAATAATATTTTCTCATATTTTCCAAAATTGCCTATATGAATTGCAGTCATTGTAATTTTCCAGTCATCAACTATTCGAGTATAATTGAAAGGTTTTTGAACAAACTGCCTATGATAACAGTATATTTTAAAAAAAAATAAACACTCAAAATGCACTCAAAATGCATGTTTCAAATTATTATGCACAGCAGAATTTGCAACCTTTTCATTTTTATTAAGAACAAAAAAATGATCATTGTGAAATTATAAGCATTAGCAGGTTATTACAAACTGAAATCAAACAGTTTTCAAGCCAAAACTTTATTCGAGGCAATGTTACATTTGCACATAGGACCCCTTGTTCGAAAGAAGCTTCTGAACTCTCTCGTCCATTGAATTTGTCAGTTTTTGGATGGTTTCTGCTTCAATTGTTTTGCATGAGCACAGAATACCCTCCCAGAGCTGTTGCTTAGATGTGAACTGCCTCCCGCCATCATAGACACTCCTTTTGATGATGCTCCAGAGGTTCTCAATGGGGTTGAGGTCAGGGGAGCATGGGGCCACACCATAAGTTTGTCCCCTTTTATGCCCATAGCAGCCAGAGATGCAGATGTGTTATTTGCAGCATGAGACGGTGCATTATCATGCATGAAAATGATCTTTCTGCGGAATGCATGGTTCTTCTTCTTGAACCATGGCAGGAAGTGCTGTTTGAGAAACTCCACATACATTATGGAGTTCATCTTTACCCCTTCAGAGATCCTAAAGGGGCCGACAATCTCTCTCCCCATGATTCCAGCCCAAAACATTACTCCACTTCCTCCTTGTTGGCGCCGTAGCCGTGTTTGCATGGGGTGTCCATCAACAAGCCATCCTCCACTCCATCCATCTGAACCATCGAGCGTTGCACGGCACTCATCGGTGAACAAAACAGTTTTGAAGTTAGTCTTCATGTGTTGTTTGGCCCACTGGAGCCGTTTCTGCTTGTGTGCAGTGGATAGAGGATGTTGACAGGATGGCTTACGCACAGCTGCAAACCTCTGAAGGACCCTGCATCTTGTTGTTCGGGGGGACGTTGGAGGCACCAGCAGCTTCAAAAACTTGTCTGCTGCTATGACAAGGCATTTTTGAAGCTGCTCTTTTAACCTGACGTAATTGCCTGTTGGAAAGAGTCCTCAATTTTCCCTTATCAGCACGCACACGTGTGTGCTGTGAATCAGCTACATACTTCTTGATTGTGCGATGATCACGATAAAGTGTCTTGGCAATGTTGATTGTAGTCATGCCTTGACCTAAACACTCCACAATTTATTGCTTCTCAGCAGCCGACACATCCTTTTTCTTTCCCATTTTGGCTGAAAATGTAGGCTGCTTAATAATGTGGGACAGCCTTCTTAAGTAGTCTTGCCTTTAATTGGACACACCTGCCAAACTAATTAGCACAGGTGTCTGCAATTGCTTTCAGTGATATAAAGAGCCCTGACACACATCACCATCAATGAGTTTAACTGACAATCAAAAAAATTCTTACCTTATCACTCCTAAACACTTTTTGCATAATAATTTGGAACACAGTGTACTCTGGGGTCTGAAAAGAAATAGTTCATGGGTGGGTCACTATGTGCATAATACCATGTGCAGGGGCCACTGTGGAGCATAATACCGTGTGCAGGGACCACTATGGGGCATAATACCGTGTGCAAGGGCCACTATGGGGCATAATACCGTGTGCAAGGGCCACTATGGGGCATAATACCGTGTGCAGGGGCCACTGCGGGGCATAATACCGTGTGCAGGGGCCACTGCGGGGCATAATACCGTGTGCAGGGGCCACTGCGGGGCATAATACCGTGTGCAGGGGCCACTGCGGGGCATAATACCTTGTAATACTGTGTGCAGGGGCGGCTGTGGGCCATAATACCGTGTAATGCTGTATTAAACACCTACTCACCTGTCCCTTGTGCTCCGATGTCTCCCACTGCAGTCTGGTTCTGCTGCTCTGGTGTTTTCTTCTGGCGGAAGTCCCCACCGCACATGACCGCTGAGGTCGCTGACACGGGACATCACAGTGCTGTGGGGATGAAAACACCGGAGCAGCAGGACTGGAACGCACTGGAAAACACCTGAACACCTTCCCCAGCTTCATATTAAAAAAGTGGTTTTCCTGGACAACCCCTTTAAGGTGGCACTTGGGCTTTATTAAAGGGGCTTTCCAGCTCATTTTTATTGTTCTATCCTTAGGACAGATTATCAATAATAGATCAGTGGACCCCGCCTCTGATCAGCTGTATGAAGGGGCTATGGCGCCTGTTTATATCACACCCTGTCTGTTTATAGTGACCGTGTGATGTAATTCCAGCCTTGTCACATAGACGTGTATAGGAAGAGGCTGTAGTTACATTACATGGCCGCTATGAGATGAATGACACTATGTAAACAGAGAAGAGGTCACGGCGCTTACACAGGTACCACGGTTCATTCAAACAGCTGATCAGCGGGGGTCCTGGGTTTTTGAGCTCCACTGATTAATTTATTAATGACCTGGAAAACCTTTTAATTAGTTAACACCTGGGGCATTATTAATAAGGGGCACTATTTATACAGGGTACACACGGACATTATTAATTTAAAGATGGGGAGTTATATCATATATTTTATAATTGGGGTAGCAGCAGGATGGGTGTGCAGGTGAGGACAATGTGGCTTGGATGCCTGGAAAAGTGAGGAGCCAAAGATGTCTGTGTTGCAAAATTTACAGAGACAAGTCACAGCTGGAAGAAGTGGCCATGGCGGTCAAAGGGAAAAGAAGGGAAATGTGACCGATTAGTCAGAGATGTCACCTGTAAGTCACAAAATGTTACTGCACTGTATTCACCTAAATGATAGAGGATAAATACCTGAGTGATGGGGGGCTGTCTGCTGGGAATACAGCCTGACCGCAGCCATATATATAGGTGTGTCGCTTGGTGGATGGACGAACCCGCGTGGCTCTCATTCAACTTTGATGGCAGTGCCAAAAATAGCCGAAGTCCAGTACTCAGCTATCTGCGGCGCTCCTATTATAGAGAATGGGGGCCATGTGGGCTCGTCCACCCACCATGCAGAAGATGTGTGAAGTTACTTTCATTGTTAATACCGTGTTGTTGATCTGATACTGAAGTAATGCAGTAAGAAGAGTTCTTAAAAACTGTTTCATAAATTTGTGTATGTTTATTGTATGACAATAACAGCGTGTGACGCTAACAGCATGTAAACTCCATTTTATAAATATATATTTTTTTTTGTGGGGGGGGGGGGCCTCTTTCTATAGTCCGCCTCAGGCAGCAAAGAGGCTAGGTTCACCACTGCCTATATGGCTTGTGGCAAACGGCACTTCTTATGTCTTTCTTTCAACAATGGTTTTCTTCTTGCCACTCTTCCATAAAGGCCAGATTTGTGGAGTGCACGACTCATAGTTGTCCTGTGGACAGATTCTCCCACCTGAGCTGTGGATTTCTGCAGCTCCTCCAGAGTGACCATGGGCCTTTTGGCTGCTTCTCTGACCAGTGCTCTCCTTGCTCAATCTGTTAGTTTAGGTGGACTGCTATGTGTTGGGAGGTTTGCAGTTGTAGAATACTTTTTCCATTTTTGGATGATTGATTGAACAGTGCTCCTTTGGATGCTTGAAGCTTGGGAATTTTTTTTTATAACCTAACCCTGCTTTAAACTTATCCACAACTTTATCTCTGATCTGTCTGGTGAGTTCCTTGGTCTTCATGATGCTGTTTGTTCACTACTGTTCTCTAACAAACCACTGAGGGCTTCACAGAACTGGTGTATTTATACTGAGACTAAATTACACACAGCTGGACTTTATTAACTCATTAAGTGTCTTCTGAAAGCAATAGATTGCACTGCATTTTATTTAGGGGTATCAGAGTACAGGGGGCTGAATACTTTTGCATGTCACACTTTTCAGATTTTTATTTGATTAAAATTTTGAAAACCATGTACCATTTTTGTTCATAATTATCTGCTAGTTTATGTTGGTCTATCACTTAAAATCTCAATAAAATACATTTAAGTTTGTGGTTTTAAGGTGACAAAATGTAAAAAAAAGTTTGAAGGGTATGAATACTTTTGCAAGCCATTGTATATCTCATTGATTTAACTCTTTCTGGGAAGGAATAGAAAAAACAGCAATTTTGCCATTTGATTTTTTATGCTATAAATTTTGTGGCATTCTCTGTGCGGCTTAAATAACCTGATAAATGTATTCACTAAGTCAGTACAATTACATCTTGCTCACAGGGGCTTTGATGCCTCCAGCAAGGAGCCCCCTCCCTCCAAAACCCCTCAGATGCCGCAGTAGCTATTGACAGTGGCATTTAAAGGATAAAATGCGGTCTTTAGGAGCAGGTAGGTGACTGCGAGACCCCGCATTACCCTACCACAACTGACATAGAAAGTCAATTGCAGCGGAATAAGGCCCATTTGTGATGTAGAAAGTCTACAGCGGCAAAAGAAAAAAATAAATATACTTCAGTCACTAATGGGTCATTAAATATAAACAACAAAGGAGGGCCCGCCTAAAAGGACCCCCAACACGGTGTTGGCCTTAAAACAGGGGGGGGGGTTGGGGGGGGGGGGGGGGGGGGATGCTGGTTTAAAAACCCCGGCCTTAAAAGGAAGTGTCTGCCATCATTGTTTTCTTTTGTTCCTGGTTTTTTCTAAATAACGCACAAGGTGCTACTGAAAAAAAAATTGAGGCCAGAAGGCCCGTAGCACACAAGAACGAGGCATGGTGCTAAACACCGGCGGAAAAAAAACACAGCTTTTTATAGCGAATCCCATCCACACATTGCGAAAAAATACGTGCAGCACTCATGCTGCGATTTCCAAAACCATTGCTGTTTTGGAAAGTTGTCAGCCAGATGTCAATTATACCTAAGGAAATGCCGGCGTTTTCCCTATAGGTATAATTGAAGCAGAAAGTACACAGAGGTAACGTTTAGTAGGACTTTGGTGAATTTGAAGCGCGGGTTGCGGGCTGGGAAGGAAACCATGCATACGTTGCTGCAACAGTATGTAAAAAACAAAAACACACAAAAAACCCACAGCAAGCCCCAATGAGCGCTTTGCTGCGGCCCGCTACGAGGGGCCTTAGCCTCAAATAGCTTCTCCCTCTCAGTTACGGTAATTTTTATATAGGTTATTTTTGCGTCGCTGGGGGCAGGACTAGAACTTGTGACATAGGCACATGGTTGTGGCTTTTTATTTTTTTTACACATTGTGCCCCCCATAAGATCATAATAGACCACTGGGGGAGGGGAAGATGGCGGTGTCTTGCACCACACATGACCACTGAGTCCAATCATTGGCTTCAGGAAAGGACCTGATGAAGTATGTAAGTGATGTCATTGGGTCCTTTCACATGTGGTGTAGGACTTCCGCTGGGGAAGGCACACTGCACGCATGAATGGACAGCGGCGGTGGACACTGGAGCACCCAGGAACGCCCGCCTCTGTGATTTGTGCAATTCCTGGACAACCCCCTTTAACGTTAATCAGCAATAATCATTGTGAGTAAGGGATAACATAACAGTAAAGCCTTGCACACGATCGTTTGCTAGGTCAGTGTGCTATCCGGATTTTTCACTTAGCACACTGACCCATTCATTTCTGTGGGCTTGTGCACATATGACTGTGAATTACACGGTCCCGTGTGTGGGCCGACAGTCTGGGCTGCAAAATTGGACAGGAGTAGGACATGCTTCATGTGCTTCCACGGCTCCTATTCATTGATGACATCCGTGTGCCTCCTGTGCCGTTCATTCACGGCCGGCGGCTAGCACACCCGCCGAAGGCTGTTTGCAGCATCCCAGAGGGCTACTGCTTTTATGTGTTTGTCTTGTGTGCCTCTGGGTTTTATGTTTGTAAGTTCTGTTCATTGTTAAATGTAACGTGCAGCTTTCCCCTCGGCATTTTCCCCCCTGCAGTGTTCAAACCCAGACTTGGTTCAGCCCTGGCCTATCACAGGCCACAGGGCAGGGTTGTAAGGAGATATTATCTCCCTGGCGACGGTTGGTAAGTTAGTTCAGTGCATGCAGCAGACTAAACTTGGTGTGCAGAGCTGACTTGCCACCAGCCTCTGGACTGAAGGCCAACCGCCACTTTCACAGCCCCAGGAGGGATATCATCAGCCCCAGGCTTACCTGAAGACAGCCCAGAGCAAGGGAGTAAAGATTTCCAAGTGGCTGGATTCATTTGGTGCCGTGCCAGGAGGAGCAGGAGAGGACCCTGACAGGAGAGTCGTACTCGGGCCTAGTCTATAGGTAACCAGATCCCTGTCAGGGCTCCCTGTAACTCCATCCCCAGTGTACCTAGCTGGGAGAGGCACAGAGGAGGAGTAGAGAAAGCCATCCTGTGGAGCGTATACCATCTTTGGGTGCCCTCCTAGAATCAAGGCTGGGGGTTGGACACTGTAGGACTACTACCCCCATCTGGAAGCTGCTGTTGTTGACCCTCTGTTCCAGTTGCCTTAATAAACGGCTGTTTGGTTTACCTGCATCGCTGAATCCTGAGTCATGCCTGCATTACCATCAGGGCTCTTCCGACCAACACAACACCGGCTCAGGTAGGAGAGGTCCCCCTCTTCAACTGGAAGTGCCCCGGGGGAAAAGAACTACTACCACCACCATCCGGTAGTGCTGCAGGAGCCCCCTCGACTTTGTCCGGCCTTGGAGTGGGACTGGAGATTTTTGGGAGCGTGCTCGGCCTGCTAGGTGGCACAGCATCCGCCACTACTACTCCCATCCTCCGGTCTCATCGAACTGGGTTGCGGCAAGTTTACACGGCGGAAAATGAAGAGAAATTCCTCTTCGTATTTGGCCACGGGATTGCTGTGATGGAATGCCAATGCACGGCATTAACATTCTGCTGCGGCTTTCCTCTGCTGATTAGGCCCAGATGAATGACCCTAATCAGCAGAGATTCCCAAGACACGGAATCCACGGCAAAATCGAGCAGTACGTTGATTTTTCCATATCCTGCTGCAATCTCTGTCTCCCATTAAAAACAATGGGAGGCAGATTCGGGACAGAATCTCCCACTGATTTGGGGGCGGAATCCGCTCCTACATTTGAATCTAGCCTAACAATAAAATTGTGTGGATGAGATAAGTGACTTGACTTGGTTTTTTATCTACTGTATTTCATTTTTTTCCCTCTTAGGTCTCCTGCACACAACCATAGTGGTTTTTATTATCCACAAATACTGAAATGCAATCCACAAAACACGTCAGTATGTCATCTACAAACCCGGATGCGCAAAAAGACTTGTATGATTCCCTACACTTGTATGTGCCGCAAATGAGGGCAAAAATAGGGCATGTTTCATAATTGGTGGTCCTTGGATACAGCATGGGCCCATAGAAATGAATGTGTCTGTACTTTTATCTGCAATTGCAGATAAAAACTAGGTCGTGTGTATTCACTGCTGTGTGCTATCTGGATAGTACATGACTCCATTGAAATTAATGGATCTATTCCCAGGACCATTCTTTCTAACGGCCTGTGTGTCCCATCTGTTAAAATACATAACATGTCATATTGGGGATATAGGGCTGTCTTCACAGATGCCTCAAGTCTATGAAAACCGCTTACCCTCGGGTCTACATCGGCTGTGAAACACATACTGTTTCACATCTGAGTACATGGTCAAAGAACAGAAAGAGGGACAGAATGTGTGGCGCGCACTGCTGTAAGTTTAGCCCCACCCACTTCTACTTTGACTCTGCCCATTCCCATCCATTTCCCTTGTACCCCTACACAGTATAATGCCCCTACAATCACTCCTACATTAAAATGTCTTCCTCCTGGTGCTCCCACAGTTTAATGTCCCACTCATCTGGCCCCACAGTCTAATATCCCCCTCATCTGGCCCCACAGTCTAATGTCCCCCTCATCTGACCCCCAGTTTAATGTCCCCTCATCTGCCCCCACAGTTTAATGTCCCCTTCATCTGACCTCCCCAGGGTAATGCCCCCCCCAATTTAATGTCCCTTTATTGTCCCCCTCATCTGCCCCCCCCCCAGTCTAATGTCCCCCTCATCTGGTCCCCACAGTTTAAGGTCTTCCTGCTAGTAACAAACATAAAAAACACTGATACTCACCTCTCCTCGCTCCCCTGTTGCTCTGTCTGATTTCTCTCCTCCCGGAGTCTTCAGGGAGCTGCAGGCGTGATGTGAGTGTCATCATCACATTGTGCACACAGGGGGCAGAGCGTTGAGGCAGGAGCTGTCTGCGGACGGCTACTGCTTCACCACCGTATTCAACTCATCTGTGTCGGGAGAGGACGCAGGTGAATTGAAGCCGGGACATACCTCCCACTGAATCCAGGACGGTTAGGAGCTATGCACGGTCCAGTCATGTGAATAAGCTCTTAGGTTGGGGCTACACAGTGATTTTGGCAGTAACTCCCGTCATGAGACCCAAGAGTAACATGTCAGCCTACGACATTTTAGCAATTTCTAAGATCACTTGATTTTATGGTCTCAATGTAATTCTGTTGTTTTACAGTAGTGAAGGAGTCACAGGGCAACATGGCAATATTTGGTATGATGACAAATTGCTGTTGAGCCCTAGCCTAAGGCTGAGGCCCCCACGTTGCAGAAACTCAGCATCTTCTGTTGCAGATTTTGCTGCGGTTTTTTGAGCCAAAGCCATGAAAGGAAGTGTTTATATTTCTACCTTTTGATCAATTCACCCCTGGCTTTTGCAGCGAAATTTGCAACAAAAAAAAGCTGTGTTTCTGCAATGTGGGGCCTTAGTGTAAAAAGTGGGGACTACAAGTGGAAGATTTCTCCTACAGGGTGTGTAGCAACTGAGATACAATTTTAAGGGGATGCCTAGCTTGAAATAAGAAACTATGGACCGTAAACCATGTCAAAACGCGTTTTATTTTGAAGGTGTGAACACAGTCAAATTGGTGTAGTCAGAGCGTACAAGCAGTGTAAGACATGAAGGTCAGAATACAGAATATGGCAGTGACTCAGGGACTTCAACGTCTGACACACTCGTCATACTGAGTAATAAGTGAGTCATGTTGTTTCCCAGCAGTCTCTGACGTCACGGAGCCACAGGGCACTGATGGGCGAGAGCCTACCCACGGGCACTGAGGGGTTAATGCGCGGCGTGCGTACAGGGGGCGTGTGACGGATCTTCCCGCCGCTGGCGTGACGTCAGCACGTTGTGCGTCTTCGAATGAAAGGAAACAAACACTAGAGATTACGGAGCTGTTCCTGGAATAAGAGTGACAGTGCTGGCAGGAGGGGAGCGGGGCTCACAGGGTGAGTATGGCCGCAGGACGGGTGAAGGGGACCTGGGGCCCGGTGTCCCAGTGGTAAGGCTTCAGATCCCGCCTCCTGTAGAGACGCGGCAGGCCGGGCAGCCTGTGGCTCCCGCCCGATCCCATTGTGGTGAGTGAGGATGCGGTGGGAGCAGGGGCTTGAATGAATGACTGCTGGGGGGTAAATTGGTGGTAGGGAGGGCATCACGTGATGTATTGCTGTACGGACTGACAGCTGCGGTGTTCAGTGAGGGCAGGGGTATAATGGGGGTGCAGGGGCATCTAATATTACAGGGTGCAGTGCAATTTACATCAGGCTCCTTAATCAACTGGCCCCTGCACTTAGGCTAGGGGTATGAAATGGAGCCATATGTTGGCACATATATGTAATGCAGAGCTGTCACTCCGTATGTTACCATGGCAGAGCTAACATATGGCTGTGACTACACAGCTACGTGTACTGCGCCTGGCCGGACACCTCAACATCACACTCATGACACAGCATGGACTAGGTGTGACCAGACCAGGGGTAGGGACATGCCCGTCCACATAGGAGTAAGTAACCTCTGTGTAGCCACCCACTAGATGCTGTGCTTGTTGCTAGGTAACAGTTGGTGTATATTTGGGTTCTGTATACTGTTCATGGTGAACAGGAGAAGACTAAGAACTACTTTATTCACCGATACTGGCTGGCGATAGCTCATACAGCTTCAGTTACACAACTTTTTCTATTAAAAGATGGCTGGACCAATGTAACAAACAAGCCCTCTGACCTCATGTCCCCCTATCTCCTCATAGTGTCCTCACTCCTATTGTTTGATATGTTTATTTCTTTGTCACATTGTAATGTCTCACATTGTCTGTTTATGTGTCCTCTGATTTGTAGAGTGCTACGGAATATGTTGGCGCTATATAAATAAAGTTTATTATTAACTCATGGTGTAGGGTCACATGAGTTAAGGGAGTCCATGTCTAGTAGGGGTTAGTCACATGACAGGCCTTCACGGCCTGGGACTCAAATATTGATGATCTATTTTAGGTATTGGTCATCAGTGTGTGATTATTGGGGGTTCGACACTCAGGACCCCCACTCAGAGTTGGTTAAAGCGGTGGCAGTGCTTGTGAGCTTCACAGCCTCTTCAGACAGCTGGTCGGTAGTGGTCCTGGGCGTCGGACCCTTACCAATCACATTCTAATGACTTATACTAAGGATAAATCATCAACATGTAGGATACAGAGAACCCATTTAAAGGGGTATGGTCAAGTTTATAACTTGTGAACTATTCACAGGATGCATAAGTGTCTGATCACTGAGGCTCTCATGTTTTGGATTCCAACAAAGGATGGCTGTTCAGTGTCCCCTGTATAGATGAAGTGATGGGTTGAGCATGTGTATTACTGCTCCATTTATCTCTGAGGGTGGGTTCACACTTGCGGCAGCACTCCGTCTGCCGCAAATCCGACCTAAATTTTGGAAAACTGGAAAGGCAAAAGTTTGCGATGCTTTGCTTAAAAACCCATTCACTTGAATGGGTTTTTAAAGCAATGCACTGGTGTGCACTTACACTCTCTGCGCTGTGAAACTGTTTTTTGTTTTGTTTTTTTTTTTAGTCGGAAAGAAAGTCGGACATGCAGGACTTTGTCTGACGAAAAAAAAACTGGCTTCACCGCGCAGAGGGTGTAAGCACACACCTGCGCATTGCTTTAAAAACCCATTCAAGTGAATGGGTTTTTAAGCAAAGTGTCGCAAACCTTTCCCTATCCAGTTTTCCGACATTTAGGTGAACCCACCCCGAGACTGTTGGAAATAGTCCCATAGGTATGAATGGAGCAGTAGTCTGCCTATCACTTCATTCTTATGGGGTACACTGGACCCCTTTCGTCATGGTCATTGTGAGGTCACAGCAGTCAGATCCCTACCACTGAGACACTTGTCACTAGTTCACAGAAAAGCCAGGGATGGATTGATCAGAAGGAAGAAATATAAACAAAAAAATGCAGCAAAATCTGCAACAGAAGATGCTGAGTTTCTGCAACGTGGGGCTTCAGCCTTAGGCTAGGGCTCCACAACAATTTGTCATCATACCAAATATTGCCATGTTGCCCTGTGGCTCCTTCACTACTGTAAAAGAACAATTACATTGAAACCATAATTGTCACCATAAAAACTTGGTTCAAGCCAGTTAAAGTGATCAAACACCTTGTATAACTGTCAGCCAAACTTTTTCAGCTATTTCTCTCCTCATCTGCTCTGCTCCATTCTGTGTTGCAGAGACTTGCTGAGGTGTTTTATGTTCTCTAGGCATCTTATAGATGGCCTTGTTTAAAGCATTATTGCCCTGTGACTTTGGCACTTTAAAGGGTGGGTTCAGTCTTGCTAAGATTTCACATGCCCACAGATTATAACCTGACTGCTGCACATGGTAGATTACATGGAGTTTGGTGTGCCTGCAGTATGTTTTAGAGCAGGAGGAAGTGAGCAAATTAATATAGTTTTGTGGTAACTTCTTGATATTTAAAGTTCATGCTCTTTCTTGTTTTAGGAGTCCAATAATTGACATTTACTAATTGGCACCGCCCACTGGACTCCTACAAATAGAGCAGGGAGTTCAATTAATAAATGACAAGTTGTACTGAATCATTTCCCATAAACTATATATCAGTCTGCTCTTGCTGTATAATATGCTGCCTGCTGATCGGACTGTACTGTTCCCTTTAAAGTAGTTTCCCATGTTAGACATTTGTCATGACCTACAATGAATGATCAGTTGAAGTCTGACCACTGAGCCCCCTAGTGATCCTGAGATAAGTGCCGCTTAGTCATGTGTTCCTGACATACAAAATGACCATAATTGCCTGGTGAGCATTCAGACTCAATGAGCTTGACTGTTTATTTCCCATTTACTTTGATTTAGCATTGCTTTGTGCACATAGCCATACTTATTTTCGGCATACAGTCCGTAATTACAGATCCCTAATAATGGATGGCCTACAGGCTCATTAATTTGTATGGCCTCATGGTTTTTGCTGATCTGTGTGTGGACTATAGGACTAAGCCACCAAATATGGTGCAGATCCTATTCCTGTCCGTGTTTGAAACTTGGTCTCATATATTCACTTAATAGGATCTGTGAAAAACGCAAATGCGATGTGTGGTGTCCGTTCCTTTTTCTCATGGACCTGCATATGCCTACTGTTCTGTGCACGGGCCTTAACGTGTTCAGCCACCTTTGTGATAAGAATGTGAATGGGTACCACTTGTTTCAGGATCAGTGGGGATTTTAGCAGACTTATGGCATTTGATAAGTTATAAATGTTTATGCCCTATAATTTGTATGATACTCATCTGCACAAGTACATCGGGTCCCCATGTATGTGCTATGTAAACCCGGGAAGACTTCTGCATTCATAGTTAGCAATTTTCTTGCCTTCCCCCAGACAGATCATATTTTGTGCAGATGCTGAATGGTCAAATAACTCATTTAAAGGGAGTCTGTCATTGGGGAAACGTGTTTTTAACTAAAGCAATGTTGGAATAGACTTTATAAAGGCTATTCTACTCCGACCTTTACTTTTCTTCTCCTCGCTGCTATTTGTCCAAAAAAAACATTTTTATTATCATATGTAAATTAAGCTCAGGGAGCATCGGGGGCGTTCCCTCTGTGCTCCGAGCACCCCCGTGTCATTGCTGCAACCCGCCTCCAGCGCTGCTTTTTCACGCCCCTGCATCATCTTCTGTTCATTTTGGATTTGCTTTTTTGCTCCGTTGGCCATTTTTGTGGAGTACGCTGGTGTAAGACACGAAACAAAAATGGCTGCCGGAGCCACTTTGAGTTCAGGCAGAGCCAACTGAGCATGCTCCGTCGGCCATTTTTATTTAGTTTCTTACACCAGTGTACTTCAGGAAAATGGCCGACGGAGAAAGCAGATGCAAGATGAACAGAAGATGCAGTGGGCATGAAAAAGCAGCACTGGAGGCGGGTTGCGGTGATGACATGGAGTGCTCTGAGCACAGGGGGTAAGCCCCCGGTGCTCCCTGAGCATAATTTACATATGAGAATAATATGTTTTTTTTGGACAAACGGCGGAGAGGAGAAGAAAAGTAAAGGTAGGAGAATAGCCTTTATAAAGGCTATTCCAACATTGCTTCAGTTAAAAACACGTTTCCCCCAGTGATAGACTCCCTTTAATACATTGAAGACAATTCTTTTAGGGACAGCTGAGAAAATGGCTACACGAGTGAACCACATGACTACCGCTATTACTAAGACTTGCTGTAATTACATTTCCCATAAATGCAGACCTAGGGTCCCTGTGCTAACAGGTGGGGATAGCCTATGGATGTACTACAAATAGTTTTACCATTTTTAAGCAATTTCTAGAAGCTGGCCATCCCCTTTTAACAAAAATTGTCCTTTATATGACATGCAGCAAATCTCTGTATCCCTCAGCACATTGCAGAAAGGTTTGGTATTCTTGAATTAGCAGTCACTGCTCACAATTTCTCTGTGAGATCTGCAGGTTTTTCTTTCCTACCTGGCACATGTTTTGTGACCTTAGTAGGAAATGTAATCCCTCTTTGCTACTTCCTGCAGTCCAGTGATGATGACCTGTCAGTTGGTACAGCAATATCTCTAGGACCCTGATGTTATCTTTCATTGGGTACTATGTAGTAAGATTGGGGCCTGACTTTATGTGCATGATGGAAGAGAGAAACCAGATCTTAGAAGTGGCATCTGCAACTGAGTTATCTTGGAACTGAATTCATTGGACAATAATGTATTTTTACATTTATTTTTTTTGTTTTTCTCTTTAGCGTTTTGTGAATTTGTCATAGAGTGAGCTGCAGAACATGTCAGGCTCTGGACAGAAAAAAGGATCATTGCGGCAACGTAAATGCGGATTCTGCAGGTCAAACAGAGAGAAAGAATGTGGGCAGCTACTGGTGTCCAATAACCAGAAGGTGGCAGCACACCATAGATGTTTGGTTGGTATCAGATCTTGCCTGTTCTTTCTGTATCTCTGTTATTGTATAGCTATTTGCCCCGAGGCCTAAAATTACTTCAGTGTCTCTGTGCAAAGACTTTATCTCCTGTTAGACTTGGTGAATTTGATTACAGTAAACTCATCACTAATACTATTTTATTATTTCTGTAGCTGTTTTCTTCCGCACTTGTATCTTCACAATCTGACAGTGAAAACCTTGGGGGGTTTTCCATAGAAGACATTCAGAAGGAATTAAGAAGGGGCAAAAAACTGGTATGTTGCTAAGTTTTTTATTCATTCTTACAGTATTTAAAGGGGTTGTCTCAATAGCAGATTGCAATTTCCTTCCCCCAGCTGATTGCCAGGGCCTTGAATTGAATATCAGACTAAGGGCTGGTTCACATCTGCGTTCAGTTTCCATTCGGGGAGTCCGCTTGGGGACCCCCCCGAACGGAAACCTATACGCATAGAAAAGTGGTTTTCCTAAGGAAACCTGCAGACACCCATAGACTATAATGGGGTCCATGTGGTTTCCGCACGAAACATGCGTAGAGGAAAGTGCTGCTTGCTCCGAGCCACCCCAACTCTAAATGAATCTTGGGAAATTCACCTATCTGTAGTCTGCATATAAGACATGCTGATTTTTACATAAATGTCTCTAAAAAGTATTTGCTGCTTGTGTATATGGCCTTACTGCCTGCTACGAATATTGCTGAAGCGGGGAATAAGCAGTAGTGTCACCTCTACAAAGTATAAGTCTCAAGCACACAGGTGATGGGTTACAAGAACCTTTGCTGTCAGGGAAGATGATCTCTGTAATACAATTCCATAAAGCACTGGCATGTACAAGACCCTTTTCAGTTGCATGGTACTGGATTGCCTTGGCTTGCCTCAGCCTGCTTTTTGTTTTTTTTTTTTTTTTAACTATTGCAAGAAATATTGGAAAGTACCTGGTAGATATTTTTATAGCACTTAGTTTAGACTAGACAATAAGCGAGTCTTCACTATTGATGACAACCAGATAAATAAAGCAGGTACTTTCTACAGTGGAAAACAAGCTATGTAGTTCGGTTCAACTTTTATAAGGGTACTTGACCTGCTACCCTGCAGTGGAAAGTGGTTAAAGTATCTATCTATGCCTCCAGACAGTTCTGCCCTGTGCATCAGGCCTTAATGTGTTAAAACTGCAGCAGCCATTGTGTATTTGCCATAGGCTCCAATAATAATGTTTAGGACAGTAGTCGGCAACCCCCGGCATGCGTACCAAGAGTGGCACGCAAGGCATATTTCCCTGGCACGGCGACCCGATTCCTCTCCCAGCAATTTCGCTCAGACCAAACACGGCCAAAATGAAACTGCTGTTATTATACTCGAGGGTCTCGTCAGACCCCCGTGTATAGTAAGAGGAGGCTCTGGAGAAGTGATGAAACATAAAAAAAAAAAATGTTACTCACCTTTCCTGTGCTCCGCAGCCGCTCTGTTCTCTGCAGGCACTTCTGCCTGACGTAAGAGACCGCTGACAGGACCTCTGGGGTCACGTCCAAAGTCTTTACGCATAATGACGCGACGTGACCCCTGAGACCCAATTAGCAGTTGCTGACGTCAGGCAGAAGCACCTGAAGAGAACACAGCGGCTACGGAGCACAAGGAAGGTGAGTGGCATTTTTGTTTTTTTTTGTTTGTCACCGCTCTTGGCCCTCCACTTATTATACTCTGGGGTCTGAAGAGACCCCACAGTATAATAGCTAGTGAGTGCCGAAAATTATAAAAGTTAGAATGTTATGCGGTGTGCATGGGCCGCTATGGGATATAATACCGTGTGCAGGGGCCGCTATGGGACATTATTCTGTATAACGATGTGTTTTCTGTATTAAGCATGTGTTTTTGCACAGAAAACTCAGACATTTTTTTTTTTTTTTTTTTGTGTAAAAATGCACCATGTGAACGCAGTTTTACATCGAACTAAAAGTTCCAGTGGTCTAAGAATATAGCTGCATCCAGATACATAGTGTGTTTCCTCCATAAGGCTGCTGCCATACAGTGCTCCTGGACACTTACATTTACCACTAATTGGGGGATGCACATGTACTTTAATTGCTTCTAATCGGAAAGTACAGGAGCGTCCCAGGAAATAGCAGTAAACGCATGTGTCCTAAAGCATCTGGTGGCAGCACTTCTGTGTTATGGTTTGTGGTATATGACTTTAGTTTAGGGGTCGTCAGACTTAAAATTATTGACCGACACTCCGAGTACCTCATCTTTGATTTTTTTTTTTTTTTAATTAAAATCGGCACACCAAAGAAAAAAGGTTGCCTACCCCTGGTTTAGGATATTATTAAAAGATAGTAACAATTAGGTGTAACTAAAATTATATATGGTAGGCACTGAAGGATTTATTTTCCCCCTTTTTTGTATAGATACTACAAATAACGAATTGACCCTGTGTAATGCACTTTAGTAGATATTGATCTGGATGTTTCTCAAATGTCTGTCTTTCTGGTTGTCTTCCTAGATGTGCACCTTGTGTCACTGTCCTGGTGCAACTATTGGGTGTGAGGTGAAAACATGTCGCAAGACCTATCACTATCACTGCGCTCTGCATGATAAAGCCCAGATACAAGAAAACCCATCACAAGGAATATACCTGTAAGGTCAATTGTTCCTAAGTATTTAAGAAGTTGATGATCACGTAGTGGAAAAATCCCCAAGTTGTATATCAATGCTAGTGTGAAATTTTATCATTGAGAGACAGAAGTTAAAGTGTAGCTATGTTTTTTTTTTTTTTATTATTATTATTATTATTATTATTATTATTATTAAATAAATATTTATAGGAAGGAAATAATCAGAGTAACAGAATAACAGCTCAAATGAATGAAGTCTAAAAAACAGTTTCCGGGTAAGTTCACTCAGAGGAATTTGCTGTGGATCTGGGGGCAGATTCTGTCCAGATTCTGCCTCCCATTATTTTCAATTGGAGGCAGAGAACGCAGCATGACACTGAAAAAATAAGCGTCATGCTTGATCTTGTCGCTGCTGTTAATGCCCATTGATCTGGGCCTAATCTGCAAAGGAAAGCTGCTACAGAATCTTCATTTCTGCATGTGCATCTTCATTTTCCGCTGTGTCAACTTACCCTTGAAAGGTTAGGTACAATTTAAAAGTACACCATCTATTTCAGTTACAGATGGTAGAAAACGTTCATGGTGTTTTATAGTTAAGTATAGTATATTTAGCTATAACGATCTATATTTTCTGGATGTATTTTGAGAAAATAATGTCCCTTTAGGATGTTGTTGGGTCAGTTGCATTCCATTTTTTTGGTTATAAAAAGTTTATACCCTCACTCTACTATATGGTGTAGTAGAGTTGGCTTGTGATGGTCACTGAACAAGTGTGTTGACCTCTACTACAATCATTATCTACTTTAGGGCATAATGGGTAGATCTTTCAGTGAAAAAGGCTGTCTGGGATCATTAATTTTAATGCTGGCTGCAGGGAAAGGCTAGAAAATAAAAATGCATTCATACGTGCTTGCAACCTCCCCTTCAATCTAGCACTGGACCAGCTGCCGCTGTCTGTGTATACAGAGCCATGACAGTGATGACGTCTCCTCAAAGGGGACACTAGTAAATTGCTACGCTCAGTAGTATGTAACTGAGAACAGTGGTTGACTGAATTGGTTTTGAAGATGTGCTGTCTTCACTGCAAACACTCTGTATATATACACATGTGTGATAACGGCTGTCCCAACACATGGACTGAGGGGAGAATGCAGGCAAATGCAAATACATTTTTAATTTGTAACCCTCCCCTGCTGCCTACATTAAAATTTATGATTCCCCCCCCCCCACAACTCATTTTAAAGAGTACCTGAGTGTTCATGAAAAGTTAAAATGTGCAGGGTCTCCCTAGGCAGGCTGTTTTCTGTATAAGCCTTCATCTATCTGTTTTTCTGCTGCTAATAATTACATTGTGGCTGCAGCAAATTTACGTTTCACTCAGGTTGTGGGTGTGTACAGTACAGAACAGTCTGCCCACATCCATTACTACTACTGATTTTTACATGTAATTCTGCCAGGAGTAACTGTAAAATAGCAAACAATTACTTGAGAAAAGACCAGGGGACCATAATATAGGTGATCCAGGGACACTTGATTGCCAATACAGGGCATGGTACAACTAAACAGATCCCTGACACACAGATAATCTTGTGAGCACAGTCAGGAAAGCTGCTTACTGTCTGTGTAATTGCTGATGGGATGTTAATCATAATCAACCAGAAGTGGATACAAGTGCATAAGTAGACTGTTCTTATATTGTAAGCTTGGGATGTGCAGAATGTTCAGTCAAGTGCACAGAGAAAGCAGTTTGCAGACATCCTCAGCCCCTCCCCTCTCCATTAACCTTGTGATGAGAGTACAGACCATTCATTGTGAACCTGTCGTCTTTTACAGTAATAGCTAAGGATGGAAGTTCCCTAGTAACAGGGAGTGAACAGCAAATTAGCTAGGAGGGAGACACTGACATAGAATGTGAGAAATTATACTTTTCAAGTTTTATACATTGTGCTTACCCTTCTAATGCATTCCCCCCCCCCCCCCCTTCTTTTTAGGATTTATTGCCGGAAACACAAAGAACAGATGCACAACTCCGAAGGTAAATATGGCATTTTAGTTATTTCCAGATGAATGAGTTTTAAGGCAGAAACTGAAAGAAATTTTCTCAGAATAAACACGGTCACCTAACCACGCTATTGAAGGGAATCTGTCAGGGCGATTTGGGACATTTAACCACCCACAGGGCCTAGTGTACTGGGGTTATAGTGTCCCAAATTGCCCTGTTTATAAAACAATTTGTGCCTGCAGTATAAATAAAAATAAATAAATAAAAAAAAAAGCTTTATACTTACCCTGCGCTGATGCAGTTCTTCACTGAAGCCAGAGAAGTTCACCTCGGCTTCAGTCCTCGTGCCCTGTACCTTCAGCACTTGCGCAAAGAAGCCTCCAGGGTGTACATCTTTGGCTTCATGGAGGAACTTCGCAGACACTCTCTAGGTATTTATAAAGTGGTTGTTGTTGTTTTTAATGCGGGCACAGATGCATTTGGTACACTAAACCCCCGGTCTATAAGAACCTGTGGGTTCCCATTAAGTCTCAAATACTCTGGGACCTTCACCGATCACAAGAACAGGGGACCCATGTCCTTCTATTTGAATAAATCAGTGGTTGAGCTTAGAGCTTGAATGGATCAGCAGTGCTCCTGGTAGGCGTCTGTGCCATTCAAGCCAGGTATTTCCTACTCTTCTCTTGCATTAGATTTGATAAATCTCCCCCCTTGTTTTATTTAAATCAGTCAAAGCTAAAAATATTTTATTCCATGAAGCTTATGAATTATAGTTGAACAGCCTTCCATTCTGTAAATGGAAGTAAATAGCTTGTGTTGCTGTCAGCATGGTCTTATCACATTGACTATAATAGACAAATTCAAGTGTTGCACACTGTGATCATCAATCTGCAATCCAAGAGCTTTAAGAAATGGGTTGTGTTCACTTTAATAGCACTTGTGCTTAACTGCTGTACTAAGTTATTTCCTCTAGATGGCAGCTTTGCCTTTTATACTAGCATATACAGTTGCCTTTGTATAATGTACAGGGCTATGATATTATTCTGATTTTTACAATTGCACTTCATTCTTTTTATTTTGTAGATGAGTTAGAAGAAGAGTTTGGCCACAGAGACTTAAGTCCGTCACCTCGTCATCGCGGCAGAGGAAGGGGCTCACGTGGAAAATCGAGGACTACAAATTCCAGAGGACAGTCTGAGGAGAACAGGCTCACATCTTCACACTGTACAGAAGAAACTGAAAGCAGCTCCAGTGTAAACAAATAAGACTTCTTGCCTTTCCACAGGATAGTTCATTTGGGGTACCATCAGTCAGACCCCCCCACCAATGAGAGACTTATGATCATGAGAACAGGGTCCCAAGGACAGCATTTGGCAGTCTTTATCAGTCTCCTACAATTAAGGGGGTTGTCCAAACCTGGATATTTTTGGCCTGTTCTTAGGATAGGACATCAATATCAGGTCAGCTGCCATGTATGCGATTGGAAGCAAGCAGATCTGTACACTGTGTAGTGGCTGTGCTGAACTAGTGGAGCTGAACTAGTGGAGCTGAACTGCAGTTGCTCAGAATGTCCATTACAAAATGTACAAAGCTGTCTGCTTCCAGATTCATACTGTGCTAAGAATAGCTGATTAATAGGGTGCTGACTGTTGGCCCCCCACTCATTATAATATTTATGACCTATCTGAAGGACAGGCCATCAATATCTAGGTGTAACACATTTAAATGGCTTATATTGACAGGATATGCCGTAAATGTGGGTCCTACCTCTGGAACTCTTCTCCACAGATCTCGTCTAAGCTGACCTTGTACAGCTGACAGCAAAATCTAGGCTGCCAGTGATGGTCGGGTTTATGGAAATGGCATAGCGCATTCTTCTGTTTCTATAACTCCCATGGAAGTGAATGGGAATTTTGGGAACAGCATTAAAACGTGAAACTTTCCATCGTCTTGCATGTTATGGGAACAGTGTAACTCATGTTCACTTCTGTGAGAATTACAGAAACGCCATTGCTCACTTCAATTTCTAAACCGGTAATTTGTATCTATCAGACATTTATTATGTCATAAATGTCCAGGTACAACTCCTTTAAATGGAGCAGCAGTGTATATGTGCAAAAGTTACTCCATTTTAACCCAACTCATTCTTGTGATGTTTATTCTTTTATCCTATTACTGTAAAGTAATTTAAGAAAGCACTAAAGCAGAGCTGTCAATCTCATTATGCTGAGGTTCACCTCAGCCTTAGGGTTGTCTTCAAAGGGCCATTAGTAATTTTGCGACTGCCTAAACGTAGCTATGCCAGTAAGGCATATTTAAATTTTTAGTTTGTTGAAGGTAACCATAAGGCTGCTATTGTTGATGCACACAGGTAATGGTGTCCTATTTGTTCCCACCCCATAGATATTGGTGACTCCCTCAGGTAATAGTTCTCCCCACCCTAAATTACACCACAGTCCAGGCCACACTCTGGTGAATTTCATACTTGCCTGTTTTTTTTCCTGCAAATCACTGATGCACCTCTTCTTTTGTCCTTCCGGTTACCCTGTCACCTGTACTATGGTACCGCAAGTAATGCCGTAGGAGACAGAGTGGCCAGGAGGACATTAACCCTTTCCGGGTGTTTAAAGATGGCGGCCGCTTGGGCATTAACCCCTCTGGTGCCTTGGTCAAAGCTGACCGAGGTGCCATTTTACCGGTGGTGCGCGGGCACCACCTTTCTGCCGGGGATCACCGGCACCCGGAGCAAGCTCCGGGGTCGGCGTCCCATTGCTATGACAGCCGGGAGCCTTGTGAAGGCTTCCAGGCCTGTCTTTCATTGACTTCTATTGCAGGCTACTCTATGTAGCCTGCAATAGAAGTGCTGTTTTTTGCAATGTATTAGTATTGTAATGCATTGCATAAGTGATCAGACCCCCAGGGGTTCAAGACCCCCTAGGGGGTCTAATAAATGCAAAAAAAAAAAATTAAAAAAAAAGTGAAAAAAAAAATATATATATATATATATATATATATATATATATATATATATATATATATATATAAAAAAAAAAAGATAGATATAGATTAATATTAAAAGTTCAAATCACCCCCCTTTCCCTAGAACACATATAAAAGTACTTAAATACTGTGAAACACATACACATTAGGTATCCCTGTGTCTGAAAACGCCCGGTCTACAAATCTATAAAAATATTTTTCCCGTACGGTAAACGCCATAGCTGGAAAAAAAATATCAAAAGTGCCAAACCACTGTTTTGCCTCTGATAAAAATTTGAATAAAAAGTGATCAAAGCAATAATAAGTCCCCAAAATGGTATAACTATAAAAAGTACACCTGGTCCCGCAAAAAAAAAAGACGCCCTATACATCCCCGTTCGCGGAAGTATAAAAAAGTTACGAGTGTCAGAATATGGCAACTTTAAAAAAAAAAAATATATATATATATATATTTCGTACCGAAACATAGAATACAGGTGACATGTCGTTTTGGCTGTAGGGTGAACGCCGTAAAAACGAAACCTGTAAGAAAGTCGCACAAATGCACTTTTTCTTCAAATCCCCCCCCCCCCCCCCCTCATTCTGAATTTTTTTTTTTTTCCAGCTTCCCAGTACATTGTACAGAATAATAAATGGTAGCATCATGAAAAAAAAAATTGTCCTGTAAACATTAAGATCTCATATGGCTCTGAGAATGGAAAAATAAAAGTTATTGGGTTTGGAAGGGGGGGGGGGGGTGGTCAAGAGTCAAAAACGAAAATCGAAAAATGTCACCGGCGGGAAGGGGTTAAAAAAGATGCACAGCTCGGTGCCACATCAGTGCTTTACAGGAAAAATAGCCAAGTATGAAATTCCCTACACCTGGAGTAGTTTAGTGAGGGATCCTATGATGCCACCTGGTTCAGAGGCCAAGTCACACGGTCGACCACTGTGGCCCCTATAGCTGTTTGTTCTGTCTTTGGCTAAAAGGTCCACAGAACTCCCCAGCTATTGAGTATTGGGGATATTCTGGCTGAAGACAGTGATGTCAACAAAGTGGTGTTAGCCACGACTTACTAGCCCCCGTGCAGTATTTGGCCCCCCCCCCTTTTTTTTTTTTTTTTGGCCCCCCACACAGTATATGTTAGGCTGTTAGCAGATGATAATTTGCTCACCTACCCATGCTCCTGTCCAGGCTGGCTTCCACTGCCATCTCCAGAGCACTGTATCAGACATGTAAAATGCAGCGGAGGCCGGCCTGAACAGGAATGCGAATAGGAGTAAAATATCGGCCGCTACCTATTGTAATAATAAAATAGGTAGTGGCTGATTAAAGGATGATCAAAGAATGCCGTTCCCCACCCTCCCCACCATTGCTCTCTAAAGCATGCATAATATATTAACATTATTTAAAGTCTTATTTACTGCAAGTAAACAAAACAAGTTCTAACACAATTGCTTCATTCCCTACAGAGAGACAGGTCACCCCACAGAAGCAGTCCCAGTGACAGTAGACCGAAATGTGGATTCTGTCATGCTGGTGATGAAGAAAATGAGACGCGAGGGAAGCTACATGTATTTAATGCAAAAAAAGCAGCGGCTCACTACAAATGCATGGTATTTATTTATACTTCAATGTTAGTTACAACAGCTTGCATTTTGTGAACATGTTTTGCTTATGTAGCGGGAAAGCGCCCTATACATATGCTGAGCATAGCTCTAGGCTATTTACCTGAAATATGATGGTCTAGCTGCTCCCCCCCCAATATTTATGTATGTATTTATATATAGTGTTTTTTGTTTTTGTTTTTTATATATATGCAGTACAGAAAAGCAGTATCTGCATTATTTTATTTTTTTTATATATTTTGCATTATAGCCAATGCCCACAAATTCCACTGTAAATGTATACATTCAGTATATGCCACAATATATGCTGGAGAGTACCTCCAATTTATACACCAAATGCAGTGTCAATATAGCCTACAAGTGCTGAAGACATTCCCCCCCCCCCCCCTGCTTTTTCAGCACATCTCCCTATCACCCGTATCTTTTTCTAGGCATGTAAAGATTATATTCACATATGGTGGTAATCCTGCAACAGAATATGGTGTTCTTTCTGCGTTACTGTGGCATTAGGTGCATGCTTGTACAATTGATCTTGGGTTTGCTACAGTCATTGTTTTTAAACAGGAGCTATTATGTGACCATTTAAAGACCTTGTCTGGGGTGTTAAGATTCACTTACGTGATCTGGTGAACTCTTGATGATGAGCATGGGGGTTTTGGTCTCACCTGATACCCCTGGGTCATTCTGCCCCCTCCCTGGTTCTACCCCTGGAGCGATCCAGGGGTAGAACCAGGCCAGAACCACTGGTTCAGGTAAGCAAATCTTAACTCCCTGGACAACTCCTTTTTAAACAACCGTTCCCAACAACTCATATATTAGAAATGCTATTATCACCAGTCACTTGAACGTGTCAGGACACTTTATTGATAGTCAGTGGTAACGCCCAGCTACAGCTAAATGCGCCCCCAGTGGTCAGTGTGTCACAGCCGCATGTGACCCAGATACAACAGACAGTTTCCCCATGACAAACGCATGCACGGTACACTCAGTACCACTCAAACTTTTTTGCAGTTGACTAGTCTGATGTTACTAAAGCATAGTACTGTGATTTGGCTCTGCCAAGATGAGATGTTGTGCAGAGGAGGGACTTGGGTTTTGCTGCATGGCTTGAGAGGGGAGATATTGGGGTTTCATATGTGGATGGAGAAGAAAGGTGGGAAAACTACAGTGATTTCCCACGTCATCAGCCCAAAGCTGAATTGTATAGTAAGCCTCAGTAAAAACATTGGATCAGCGGCTCTGACTACCACAGCACGTATCTATAAGTCAGTAGTGCAGAGGTGTTGTTTAAAGCAACAGAGCTTTTTTGCCTGCAAAATCCTTATAAAGTGCTGTTTGTTTATTGGTACTTTGCTTGAAATGTATATAACTGACTTAATAACAAACTTAGCCAATGCCCTGGCTGTATGGGCATTGCTTAACTATAAACTAATTATGTTTTCATTTATAAGAAAATTAATTTGGATGCTATACAGTACATTACTTCCTCTTAACACACACACTTCAGTTTTCTGCTGTTGTGTCTCAGGGTTTAGTCTTCACCATTATATTTCTGCTCGTGAATAAACATCGTAAGCTATAAAGCTTGGAGGCAATTATATAGGAAAACTCGCTAAGAAAGCTTATAGGTAGTGGGAAAATTTTATGCAGAAGTTGTACCTGCTTCACATTGCATGGCCAATGGAGGTTGTGCATCATAGAAAGTCTATAAAGAAAAAAAAAAAAAAAATAATAATTCCAAGTCATTTGAAACGGTTTTGTCTTTCTCTAGCTTTTCTCCTCTGGTACAGTCCAGCTGACAACAACCTCAAGGGCCGAAGTTGGAGATTTTGACATAAAAACTGTGATACAAGAAATGAAACGTGGCAAACGCATGGTAAATATATGTACATTTTATAACGCAACAGCTGTTCTGTTCTGGTCTAATGGGTTAAAAGCATGTGCAAAATATTGAACCCTCTTTGATCAGTTTCTGCCTGATTTTGCTGGAAACTGCACTGGTTAAAAATTCACATCTACTAAATTTGTGATCATTTTCATCTCACTTAAAAAACAAAAAAAAAATGTGTGTGTGGTCGAGAGGTAAGTATCTTTAAGAATAAAGATGCACCATGCAGACAGGCAACTCACGATGAGCACCTCACGATGACCACCTCATGACCATGCAAGTTAGGCCCCTTGCAGACGACCGTGTGCGAGTT
The DNA here is from genome assembly GCA_947044405.1 of Leptodactylus fallax. NCBI lineage: Eukaryota > Metazoa > Chordata > Amphibia > Anura > Leptodactylidae > Leptodactylus > Leptodactylus fallax. The sequence goes on from CAMRHE010000527.1 coordinate 780,547, forward strand.
CAGTGTGCCATTTGGGCCGCTCAGTCACGGCTTGAGGGGGGCCTTACAATGGTTTGCTAATTAGGTGATTAAAATGAATGGTTTATGGCTTTTCTTTTTACAGGTCACATGATATTGTGGGTAAACCTGCAATCTGTGTGGCTTTGGCGTTTTCAGATATGTTGTCAATTGAAAATCGTCTGGACACCTGGGACTGATCAGCTGTCTAGAGACTGCAGTACTCAACTGACTGCTGCTACAGTCTCTGCGCCTGAGCTATGAACATGACATCACATGGCTTGCGAAGTGGAAGTGGAGCTCCCTGAGCACCGCTACCGCTTCAAACGACTGATTCAGGAGGGTCCCAGGTGTCATACCCCTGCTGATCTCTAAATGATGATCTATCCTAAGGAAAGCCACTTAAACAATCTATAGAAAGTTTTTAATGATTTGTAAGAAAACCCCAGCATCTTGTAAAGTTATGCTTTTTCAGACACTTCATGACTGAACCTTGACTGCCACAATGTGTGACTGTGTGACTTCGCCTCTCTTCTACATTCAGACGAACGTCATACAAAATGTTCATGAAAAAATGTACAATTTTCATGGCTGTTTTCACAGATCTCTCTTTGAGTTAGGGCTGGGTTATTAATCGAAAATAACTAAAGCCAACTGTTAACCCAGATAACTGATGTAATTTTGTGCACATCAGTTATTTTGGTTCGGTTATTACAATATTCTCGAGGTTCTACCTGCAATTTTGTTTGAATCAAACACATCCGAACTAGAGCTGCTATTATGCTTTGAGGTCTACTCAGACCTCAGTGTATAATTATGGAGGCCATGGAGAGGTGAACAAACATTTAAAAAAAAAAAAAAAAAAAACTTATGCACCTTCCATAGTCTCTTTGGGTCTCTCCCAGCCTCGTGACTAATGTCGTGGACCGCTGAGGCCAGTGATTGAGCCTCAGTGATTACACAGTGTCATGACACATAGACGCAGTCATCAGGATCGTGAGGTTCACCTAACACATACTTCTCTCACAACAGTAATCAGCTGTGTTAGTGGATACAGTTGATTACGAGGTCAGGTTATAATGGGGACAAATGGGCAATTACTTGCCTTTTGGGCCCTGAGTTACAAACTATTTCGCCCATATTATAATCTGTCTGTGGGGGTGTGGCCTTAAAAAGGAGCAGGGCTTTTTATCATTCATTAATCGTAATTGAGGTAAAATGCCCAGTTAATCGAGATTTTTCATATTCTACAGCCCAGCTGATTTTTCACATTGGGTGAGTGTAGGCTTAGGCAGAATTTACAAAATGGTATGAATAATTGGCACAAATGTATGGATGCTTGTAGCCTGTATAATATAGACACTTAGTCAGACATGTCTAGCTCTCCTGAAGTCTTTCAGTGTAAATACATACTTGTATTCCTCATTAAATAAGATAGATTGTGCCGCTCTTTTTAAAAGTAAAATACAAACCCCTAGTCTTTTCATAAATATCTAAAAGAAAAAGCACATCACAGAGTTATAAGATAAGATGCTCCAGGATTGTTTCATTGGAAATATAAGTATTTTCTAACCACATCCAGAGAGAGGACAGATCTTTCAGAGGCTGTGCCTTTTAACCCTTTCAGGACCAAGTGTCATTGATGCCCCAATGCCCAGGCTAAATTTAGCACTTTTGGTATGCATTGCTTTACACAGCAATATCTTTTTAATGGCTTTGCATAATATCTCATCTATTTTGACAATGTTTTTTTCAGGACACATGAGACTTGAAATAAGTAGCCTTATTTGTTAAATAAGTTGAATGTTTTTTTCGCTAGAAGTAGAGGAATAGCATAAAACGTGTAATAAATGTAAATTTTGCTTCTTTTACCTTTTAAAAAAAATTATAAATACTATTGCTCATAGACATATTAAAGTTTGCTTTCCTACTTCTTCTGATCACATGGGCTACACATTTATATAGTTTTTCAACAAAAATGAGGTTTTATATCCAGCGTGGCTTATTTTCTGGACTTCTAGTCCATGTATAAATTAACCAGTAGTTTAGTATAGCAGAAGACAGTAAACTGCTTTAGCTATCTCTAACTAGTCTCCCTGCTGAGAGAGAGCAAACATCCAGGAAGAAGGCGATGGGAGGGGCTAGCAGGGGAGTAAGTTCTGTTAGCACAATGTGAATGGGAAGGCTCTTTCACTTTACTATGATCACTATAAAGAGTTACATTTTGTAGATAGAAGTGATAGTCCTAAAAGATTCTCTTATCACAGTGTAACTCCAGGACAGTAACTTCAGCTTGGAGATGCTGGCACTTATCACTACTACAGGAACAGATGTAAATCACATATGTTTGACTTCAATTAACGTGACTGCAGAATCGGGTATCAGAGCAATGTAAATGGCCAGATTAGCGACGTCTAGGGGTTAATAAACGGGCAATTCACACTCTTCTACAATTTCATTGGTGTAAAATATTCCATTATTAACAAATGTAGGCCACCTGAGGTCAGCCAGATTACACCTGCTTATATTGCGCATTTCCTTGAACTCGCTGCTGTGAGGATTTGTTTTCTGCCCTCTACATTTCTTTTTGTTTTTTTCCTATGCAGAAGTGCACGTTATGTGGCCTTCTAGGTGCTACCATTGGATGTGAAATCAAGGCCTGCGTGAAAACATATCATTATCATTGCGGCGTACAGGATAAGGCTAAATACATTGAAAACATGTCACGAGGAATTTACAAGTAAGCGTTTCTGATTCTCTGACAAGGATGCAATCATGGATGTTTTAGTTATCAAGATCTCTGTGTGTAATTCTTGTGAATCCTGTCCTGCTCTCAGTCACATGATCAGATGTGTCAGAGCACTCTCCTATTGTAGTGAACCATTCATCTGTGTGATAAGGACAGGTTTTCAGTCTCTGGGTGTAGGTTATAAAAATGTCAGAACGGGCATTCACGCCTTGCACCACATTTATTAAGTGTTTTAGACTTTTGTTTCAACTCAGCTGACAAGGAGATGTGATTTAACGGGAAATGGACATGTCTTGAAAAAAAATAGGGAAGTAGCTTAAAGAAGTTGTCCAGGCAAAAATTTTATATTTTAAATAGGCCGACGGAGGTGAAAAAAGAGAGGCAAAAAAAAAATCATACTCTGTGCTCCGGTGCCTCCCAGTGCAGTCCGGTCCTGCCAGTCCATTGTTGTCTTCCGGCAGAAGTCCCCACTGCACGTGACCACTGAGTTTAATCAGTGGCCTTAGTGATGGGCATGTGACATTGTTGTCTTCCTGAGGCCGCTGACTGTCACGTGACCGTAGAGGCCAGTCAGTGGCTTCAGTAGAAGCGATCTGGGATGTCACAGCTGGCGAGGAGTTTCACTTAAAGAAGACAGCCCAGCAGAAGGACTGGACTGTGCGGGGAGACACCAGAGCACCAGGGACAGGCAAGATTGTGTGTGTGTGTGTGTGTGTGTGTGTGTGTGTGTGTGTGTGTGTGTGTGTGTGTGTGTGTGTGTGTGTGTGTTTTTTTTTTTTTTTTGTTTCCTCCAGACAACCTCTTTAAGAGGCTTCAACATGCATCAAAATCATGCACAAAAATTTCACATGGTGTTTCCACCACCTAACCTCAGCCACTGTAATAAATCTTCATTTTATGTTTAATTAAATTTTATTAAAGATTTTTCAAAGAAAATCAAAGGAGAACAAAAACACAATTGACAAATAAGCAGGCTGGGGGCGTGCAAGCCACCCAGACAGTAGAAAACGTATAAACTCAATGAAGACAGAATAGAGACAACTGTGAATAAGAAGACAAACATGGGGGGGAAACAGGGAACACAAAGTAGCAGACTAGGCCATGCGTATAACTGAGGCGAGTGGGGGAGAGCCGGGAGGGGGGGGTGGGTGCAGCGACCTGCACGTCAAGGAAGGGGGTAAGATGTTTCCATGTGAGGTAAATAGAGGAGAACTCCTAGAACACCACCCACAGCTGCCAAAGGAACTCAAATTTATAGGAATCTGTCGACTCCACAGCCACTAGGGCCTCCATTCTCCTGATAAGTAGAAGCTCCTGTAAGATCTCAACCATGGTAGGCATGGCAGTGCTGTGCCAATGCCTGGAAATGACCGTTCTGGAGGCTGTAAGGAAATTACGCAGGAGATCCTTCTTTACAACCGAGATTTTTCCCGGTATGATGGAGAGGAGGGCCGAGCGAGGGCACCACAGGTCTGCCACTCCCTTTAGTGTACTAGGCAAAGACCGCATCCCAAAAGGGCCTGAGGGCAGCGCACTCCCACCAAATATGGTATAGCATACCTTTCTCAGAACCGCAGCGCCAACACCGGTCGGAGACACCGGGATATAACCTATGAAGAAGATCAGGGCAGTGGTACCAGCGGGTCAGAATTTTGTAATTCTTTTCTTGCACACTGCAGGGCAACGGGTGCTTGTGTGTGAACAGGAAGGACCTATCCCAGTTGACAGGGGAGAGACGTGTACAAAGGTCGGATTTCCAAGGGCCGGTGTAGGAAGGTGTAGCGTCTTTCAGGAGGACGCCGTAGAGGGTGAATAGTTTGTAAGGGGTGGTGTTGGTTTGAGACAGAGCAGACTTCAAGTCAGTCAGGGAGGATGACAGTAGAGAAGGGAGGGAAAACTTCTGAAGAAAGGCGGTGAGTTGGCCATATTCCAACCAAGACAGGTGGGGATCAGAATGGGAGACGTGCAGCTGCGCCAGAGAAGGAAGAGGTGAACCGCCGGCAGCCGGATGCAAGCGGACATCGTCCAACAGAGGAATCTATCTAAATCTTCATGTTAAAGGGTTTTTTTGGCTAAAAATATCTTACCTATCTTAAGGATAAGTCATCAATATCAGATCAGTGGCGGTCTGGCCCCCGGCTTCCCCACTGATCACCTGTCAGTAGAAATCACAAGATTGGCCAACGGCACATCTTGGCATACCCCTGAACACTGAACTCTTCACATGGAATGGGGGTCAAAGCTAAAACTGAAAATTGCTTTATGGGCAAGTTTTTGTCGACTTTTTAGTTGATGGTACCAGATGGTATGTGTCAGCAAATTCTGCTATAAATGCCCTTTCATACTTTAATCTGTCTTTGTGTTCCTACTCCTCAGGCTGTATTGTAAAAATCACAGTGGGAATGACGAAAGAGATGAAGAAGATGAAGAACGTGAGCAAAGGGAATGCAGGAGCAAAGGGAATGCAGCTGATGTCCACAGCAGTAACAATCCATCACAGGTCAATGGGAATTAAGAGCAAAGCATCTAAAATTGGAGGGATATGCCAGACGAATGGCAGTACACCGTGCATTTGTAATGTGGGAATGCTGGACATTTTTTCAAGTTGCATTTTAGCAAAGATTGTTAAAAAAATAAAAATCGTAGGGGTGCATTTTTTTTTTCCATCAACCATTTTCCAAGTATCAGAACTGTTTGGTTAATGATATTCTGGAGTCATGAAACGTACCCAGTGGGTTAGGGCTGGTGGTTTTATTTGCATCTACTTCATGCTGGGTTGTGGTTTATTTTTTTTGTTTTTTTAATATATATAGTTGCTTTTAAAATGGCGTTTTTCATTGAGGTCCTGGACTCAGGATGAAACCTAGAAGTGGATTGCAAGGTATTTTGCTTCCCATGTGGCAGCAAATAAATGAATTATTTGCATCTCATGTCAGTAGCCCTTTTTTTTTTTTTTCTTCTTCTTCTTCTAATACCCTTGGTCTTGTGGCATTCCAGTCTGCGCTAGTATTCAAAATGAAAAGACACTTTTTATGAGAAATAGCCATTATATTTGGCAGTATTTTATTGTTTGGTACAGCAATATTGTACTTGTCAGCATAAATACATTGTGTATTATCAGAACCTAGGATTGTGTGCTGTTGAATTATTCTAGGAAGAATAGACCCCTCAACTGCTGAGTCTCCCTTTACGCTCAAGCAATGTCAAGTCTCCAGTTTAAGAGTATGTTCGTATGTGACAGACTGTGTTTTCCACACCTATGAATGGGATTTGTAACAATCCAGGCACTTGCTGCAGAAGCATCACAATTGAGATGCATGGGACAGATTTTCAGTTGCAAAAATTTCATCTGTGTGTGAACACCTCTTTAGAACTCATTCAGGCTTCTGGAGTGTACAAGTCATTTGTACTGTCTCCAGCAGGTTATAAACTTTTAAAGGGATTATTCAGGGACATTTTTAAACTTCCTATGGGATTCTAGTTCTTGTGAACCTCAGATTTGAGCCGTTTCTGACTGTGGGTCATGTCATTGGAACCAGCACCCCAAGAAATTCCGCCGCCTCTCTGTATTCCCAAGCCTTTACCTGTACTACGAGGGCTGACATTATGATTAGTGATGTAGTCTGCCAGCTCCCATAATACAGGTAATATCGGTGAACACAGGAGAAAAGGGATGAGGTGGATCAACTTGGGTGACCCAAAGTTGGAAGTGGCTCGGAAACATGAGGTTTGGGAGAAATAGGACCCCCCGGAGAAATTAAGTTTTGTTTAGAAAAAAAATCCTTGGATAACCCATTTACCAAACTTCCCTCATAATGTGGGTTATTTTCTGATAAGGTAATGGTGTTTGTATCTGTCCTGATTATGCCCAGTAGTACGTTTGTAATATTACAGCTCAGAGTCCTGCCCCTGTGCAGGCACCACAGGTTTTTTTTATCCCTTCAATGTAAACAGGAAGGTTTCTTTTGTTAGCTGCAAACAGCTCTTGCGAATAGTGATGAACGTTACATAACTTTTTGTTATACAATTTTGGAGCTTTATGTACATAAAAGTGGGGAAAGCAATGTTCACTTCATTTAGTTGAAGTGAAATTGCAAAAATAACATGAAAAATTGTAAAATGACATTTTTTTAATTTAAAGTGCTCTGGAAAGATTTTATTTTCCAGGTTTATTAGCTGCAGTTGTTATTTAGCTGATCGATATTATAGATGGTGCAAAATCTCTGCATCCTTTATACTGGGTCCTGATGTGGTTGAAGAAATCTGCCATTATTTTTTTTTTGACAGAATGAAGAACCAGTCATTTGTATTGTATTGTACTGCAAATTGCTGCTGATTTGTAGTGTGAAATATGCCACGCATGGATCCGACCTTAGATTTCTACATTATGGATACAACACCCTGACCTTCAGCAGTTCAGTAAACTTGGGGCTAGATCACTGTAGACTTTTGTGGCGCTTTAAGGTGGTTGTCTCGCCAAACCATTTTAAGTTGCAGATTGGTGGAGGTCCAAACACTGAGGATGGGATGGGGGTGTTTTTGTTCCCTATTCTGAATGTACTGGTGGATATACAAGCACGCTCCTGTTCCATTTATTTATAGGGAGTTGGGGGAAAGTCTTTTGGTGGGACAACCCTTTTAACTCTGGTTCTGATGACCCATGAGTGGTTCAGTTGTGTCCAGAAGCAGCCAAATTCCTGTGTAAGTAAATCCTGATTCATTTAATAGTTTCTGTAAATGGACAGACACTTCTGCTGTTGTAATCACGTAATAGAAGCGGTTTGGGTTGTATAGGCAGCAGTCATCATGTAATATGATCTGATAGAGGCCATAGAATTAGCATGAGCTGGTTTATATAGATATAGATAGAGAGAGAGAGAGAGAGATATATATATATATATATATATATATATATATATATATATCTCTAATTTTTTTTTTTTTTTTCCTTTCCCCCCCACCATCTTGGTGTGATGGTTGATGTGACAATCTCTTTCACAGTGCCACTTGCTGAGCCTCCTTTCAATGTAGCTTCAGTGTACATGTAGTAGAAAGCAAATGATCAATGGAAAGATTTGTGGTGGCCGGAGTGTGTCATACACATTAGAAACCATACTGGTAATTGTGAAGAGGATGGATTGGGTTCATGGACTCTTAGATACATCCAGCTCAATGTAAAGAGGACTTGTCACACGCTCAGGCAAGTTTCACTTGCCTGAAGATGTCACAGCTCCTCCTCCAGCATTTGATACATCTCTGACCTACCTCATATTAAAGTGGAATTTACAAAGGATTGGCCAAGAACAGGGAGTTGGGTAAAATAAGTTGAAAGAAACCAAACCTATACTTGTCCCTGCCAGTAAAGAGACCACCAGAGGGTTATGGTGGGACCTTAAGAGGTTGAAGTTAATAGTTATATGATTTTTATCCCCCCCCCCTCTCTGTTTTTGGCTACGCTTTTTATAAGTTCTGGACAGCCCATTTAAGTTCATACCTGTGATACTGGATCAGTTTCCTAATTTCTTGTAACTAGTTACTTTCTTATTGTGCAAACACTAAAATTCTGAGGACAAACTATATAATGCATACATGTTTCTCTGCTGCTTTAATAGGTGTTACTTAAACTCACAAGCACTGCTGGATCTAAGGACTAAGTAACGGGATAAGGCTGAGGCAAAAGATTGCAGGAAAGCTGGGATTTTTTTTTTCCTTTGGCTTCAGAACTGTATCAAAAGACCTGAATAAATTGTGCTTAAAAACCTGCATATGTAAAGGCACCCTAAGGTAGGGCTGGGCGATTAATTGACAGTCAGCTCAATTAATCTGTGAACTTTCCTACATCGATTTATTGCAATTTTTGTCCCCATGCCGTCCTGTCTCACTGCCTTTTGGCTAAAGGATATGTCACTAACTGTACACTACTGAATCAGGATTGGTTATACGTGAATAACAAAACCAAAATTCAGTGGCATTAATCGAGGTGTGGCATGTAAGAAGGGGAGTGCTCTAAAATGATTGTTCATTAATCGTGATCTAGGTAAAATATTCAATTAATGGTGATGTTGATTTGGATCATAATTGCCCAGCCCTACCCTAAGGGTGGTTTCACACTTTCAAAAAAAAGGAAAGCCAAAAGTGAAAAAAAGACGTTAAGGGGTTGTCCAACACCGCAAGTGTTTTGAATACTGTAGACCTGTCCACAGGATACCCAGACCCCACACCGATCAGCTCGAAGCTGTATACAATCTGAAGAAGCTCTTTTCCTGTTCAAGTGAATGGAAGAGCTGCAGTTTCCCAGTGCCATTGCTACAGCCACACACTGTAATGCCAGTGCTGAGTTGGAGCAGAGTTGCTTCTAATTGTATCACTGGATACAGTTTCCATCAGCCAGATTAGGTGATGGTGCAGGGTCTGGCTGTCCTGTGGATAGATCATCAGTATCCAAAGCACTTAGGATCTTGCACAATCCCTTTAATATTTCCTACTGGATCCACTTCTGTCTTTGGCTAAAAAGACTGCAGTGGCAATTGTGTGAAACCTTCCTACCCAACACAGACTTGCCAATAGCTAATCCACAGCATTGTACTGTAGTAGCAAAATGGATGAGACTAAAAAAAATCTAATCACATACTGCAGAAAAAAACTGCAGCAATAATTGTCCTACCGTACAGTTTTTCTGTCCTATGGCAATGTAATAGGTGAAAGTAGAAGTGAACCCAGTGAATTCTGACACAAAAAACCCCACTCCATTTTGTCCAGATTTTGCCAAGTAGAATTGGGGCAAATCTACTGCAGTGGACCTATCACATGTGAATGTACCCAAAATGTCTCATCTGGTTAAATAAAGATACCACTTCATTCAATCCGATGTAGTTGAAATTTTTTTTTTTCTAGCCCCACCATTCCTGAGCAATCGCTGCAGCTATTATCAGCCCTCAGTAGAGAGCCTACTTGGTATAGGTGGGCAGTCCTAGACTGATGAAGATGGACAGGAACTGCTCACCTGGCAATTTCAGCACTCAATATATGAAGTAGGCTCAGGCTCATGGTTAAAAATAAGTGTTCCAAATAATGGCGCTTGTGCAATGTGGTGTATGATTTGTCTAAGTGGCAGTTTTTGACCTATTGAACTACTCTGAGGGCAGACCAAAAAAAGCTGTATCTATGTTAGTGTGCTGCTCATTGCTGCAAATAAAAACCACAAGTGTGAACCCAGTCTTACACCAAACAGTTATCCTGTGTATATGGTCAGCTTTAATGACAGTCCTCTCCCAACCTGCATAATAATCTTTAGTCTTACTAGGCCTCTTAACCATTCTTTGGCAGTTGGATTGTATTTAGTTGAAAGATTCAGTATGTTGTGTAGGCACTTTAGAATCTTGTTCATAGATATAAAAGATAACGCACTGGATGCTTTGTAAGGGGCGCTTACTATAATGCATTGACCTTAAAGGGGATTGTCCAGGATTTTTTTTTTCTTTTTGTACTTGTTTTTATGTTTGGCCATAAATATTTGATCAGTGGGGGCCACTTCTGACACCTGTACTATACACAACACTGAGCCAGAAGCAGTTGGCTCTGTCCTCTGTATAGTGGCCAGACGCTGATACTGCAACTCAGCTGCGATTTACTTTGTGGGTGGAGTTAGTAGGACTCAGTTTTTCATGTAGATGACAATGTAGAACAAAGTAACTTCATCCAGTAAAAAAATAGTAAAAAAAAAAAGTATACAGAATCGTAAGACCTATTCTGATAAAAACAGTCAGTGGTGACTGTCACTTCCTGTAAATGCTTGTAAGAATGTCCTCTTTAAAGGGTAGCACAGTCACTTCAGTAGAAATTGCCATTTATGCAGTCATATGTTTTTCTGTACTAGGACCTCCCGTATGACTCATTTACTGTCAGAGATTGACAGCCCTCCATGGAAGTGTATATACAGATATGTCAGTCACTGTTATTTCTGCCCTCCTGACTCAGTTACTGTTTCTTACCATAGAAAAGCAGAGATATCACTGAATCCTACAAAATGATACATGCAGGCATAGCTAGAGGCAGTATGTTATAGACCATAAAGAGCAGAGTGGATTGGTATATATTTTAATGGGAGGAGTTCCAATATAACTTGCATTTTATTGATTTAATCCTCTGTTCGTTCTGAACTTAGGAGTCCAGTGGGCGGTCATACTCAGTGACTGACAGCTATTTGCTCATAGATTAGGACCACCGACTGGACTCCTAAGCCTGGAACAAGCAGAGATATAAATGACAGGTTGTACCGAATTTCTAATACAAATCTCTTATTCTGCTCAGCAGCTCCTGCTCTAGAACATGCAGTTTTGATGTCACTTTAACCCTCTATGCACACTTTTTGAGCTTTGTTTTCTATCTCTTTCTGAGATTGTCCCCAAACACCAGTGGAATATACACCATAAGTAATATTAATTTCACTGTATTAGAACACCACACACTGCATGCACTGCACTACTAACAATGTACCATGCGGGTCGCCTCAAGCTCTGTACTCCTGCTGGGCGGATGCCCCGTTATATCAACCTTTACTTGTAGATTGGGCTTTGCTGTAACTCCTTGAATGCCAGGGCGCAGCCAAAATATAAGGGCACATGCATGTTTTATATTGATCCTCATAGGAGCTGTTTACTGCTTTCTAATCATGAGAAGATATGGAGACAGATCAGGAGAACCCTGCTATATAATATACCGTGTGGTCTTGTTATGTCATGTTCTGGAAAAGTGCCTTACCATGTAAATACCTGTATTTGTATATTCCTGACAAGCATCTTCTGGTAGTGACAAGATACTGTTTAGTATAATGTATCGCTGTGTATGTAAGTGTAGTTGTACTAGGCATGAAGACTTATTTATAGTGGTATGTAACATTTACATGCATTTATTTCAGTTCTGCCATTGGTTTCTAGCTCTGGATTTCTCATGTAAGCTTTACTAGGGGTAACTAAAGCTCAGCTCGGGGTAATTATAGATATAATGGCAGATGTTTTTGTCATGTTTTTCCTATTGATGTACAGCGAAGGTGGGAAAAGTGCACAACTGACCACTGTAGTGTGAAAGATTGTCTACTGTACAGGATTAATTTTATTAACACCGATGGTAATGACCTGTTTTTTTATTAAAATGATTGCAAAAGATTTACTCGGAGCTCTGTTATTTATTGGGGAACAATGGAACTAATATCCTGTTTTTCAGCCTGTAACAAAAGTGTGATAAACAGGGCTGTGGAGTCGGTAGGCCAAACTACCAACTCTGACTCCTCTATTTTTCCACAGCTTGACTCCAACTCCTTCGTAAATGGCAGCTGACCATGGCCAGTCAAAAGCGGCAAAGATCATCTAATTCTATTCAAAGTTATTGAATTTCTATGAAAGTAAATATTTAACAAATTATACATCTAATTATACAATATCAATATTGTAATTTTTTTTTTTTGTCAAAAATTGCCCACAACTGACTACAAACCAGTGTGTTTTTTTTTTTTTTTTGTGAATAATACAGGTGAATATAAGAAACTTTATAATATATCTTAAGGAGATCTATTTTCTTCTCCACTTATTAAAGGGAATCTGTCAGTCAATCTGGGACACTAAACCACCCATAGATCCTTATAGACCTGGGGTTTAGTGTTCCAAATCGCCCTGTTATGCAATCCGCAGGCGCATTAAAAATAAAAATAACCTTTATACTTACCTAGATGAGGATCCGATCGCTGTTTTGGGTGAGATCGGTCCGACCTATTCATGAGTCACGCCTCCTGGCGTCTGTTCTGTTCTTCAGTGAAGCCAAAGATGGACACCCCGGCTTCACTGCGTAATTGCGGGCATGTGCACTGAAGCCGAGATGTACTCCTCTGGCTTCATTGAAGAACTGAACAGATGTGGGGAGTACAGCGGCAGGGTTGAGTATAAAGCTTTTTTATTTTTAATGCGGCCATGGATTGCGTTAACAGGGTGATTTGGGACACTAAACCCCAGGTCCATATGGACGTGTGGGTAGTTTAGTTTTTCAAGTTGCCATGACAGATTCCCTTTAAGCTGTCCTGCTTGTGCTCCAATCTCACTGCTTGTTTACATTATATCTTTTTCTGTATTCAGCCTACTACATAGAGCTCTATGTAGCAGGGAGGGGTGGAGTAGGATTGCTGCTGATTGGATAATTGATTTATTGCCACATTCTGTGTATTAATAGCCTATTATATACAACCTAGCAGTTTTGTTAAAAAAAAAAATGGAACAGCAGAGTGTCTTTTCTATCCCCTTTCCTCTCTTCATAGACTAATATGGAGAAAGTAACTGCCTGAAAAGTGGAGAAAACATATTTCTCTAAGTTATATTACAAGGTTTCTTATATTCACTTGTATTATTCATTTTTGAAACATTTATAACTGGAGGTACACTAAAGGGTATGCTCACACGGCAGAAAATGAAGAGGAATTCCTCTTCTTTTTCTGCCGCTGGCTTTTTCGCAGCGGTCTAGCTGCGATGGAATGCTGATGGAGGGTATCGGCATTCCGTTGCGGCATCCCGATGCTGATTAGGCCTGGATGAATGGGCCTAATTAGCAGGGAGTCTCGAGCCGTGGTAAGATCAAGCAGGACGCTTCCTTCCCCCCCCCCCCCCGTGTTATGCTGCGATCTCTGCCTCCCATTAAAAACATCTGCATTTTATCCCCTATCCTGAGATGGAAAACCCCCATTAACCCCCTTCATGCAAATGGCTGTTTTCCAACAATTTGCCTTTTTTTTTTAATATTGAATTAAGAGATCAAACCATCAGACCTTTCCCAAAATGGTATCCATAAAAACATCTTGTCCTGCATAAAAAGACCCCATACCCAGGTGTCGCAATATGGCTACACACAGAATTTTTTTTTTACTATTTTGCAAAGTTTTTGACACACACTTTTCCTGTGCTAACATTCCCACCTCCTCTCCCCCATCCCACCTTATCACTGTGTAGTCTCTGCTTCTGGAATCCAAACACTGATGTGTAAATAAGGCCTAAATTACATAATGTGTACATCACTATCTACAGGACATGTGTCCAACATGGGCATTAATCATTGACTTGTTTCAAAGTCCAGACTTCTGTGACTTCTACTAACTGATGGGAAAAAATAGTCACTAAGCCAAAGCAGACTTTGTATCTCCAGCAAGTAGGTGTTGAAATAATTTGTAGAAGAGGAATTATTTAATAGCCCTAAATGTCTGAGAATTGAATGTCAGAGAAGTAGCACATGTGTTAAATGGACCTATAGGCTTTCATTATACTAATGGAGTCAAAAAAAAAAAAAAAGTAATCACATTCTATCCCTTGTCTATGCCGTGTCAGGATCCCCTTGGATCCCTCCACCATATCTTTACCTCCGCCATTGGGAGACAGATTTGGGGATTACCTTCTCAGGTACCCATAGAACCAGGCTTTTTCGCCTTGCCTACATCTTACATATCCAGTAGACTCCAGGAGGTGGGCTATAAGATTCTATCTCCTTGGTACCATGTTCCCACTAAGCTGCATGTACTGATGCCCTTGGTGCCTTCCTTGTGTTGGCGCTGCTTTGTCCCCAATGGGGATACACTTCACATATTCTGGAGTTGCCCAGTCTTATCAATTCTAGCGTGAGGTTTGGAGAATTACCTACTCATTCACTGACTATATCCTTCTCTTCACTCCAGGGTTCTTTCTGCTTCATTTGAGCGTCATTCCTCTGAAATTTTACAAGGTCTCCATTTTGAGGCACTTGATAAACGCCGCACAAGACTGTGTGCCAGCCTTGTGGAGATGTCCGGAACCCCCTTTCCTCTCATTCTCTGGTTCCAAAAAAATGTAACACATGTGCCTGATAGAGGACCTGATGGCCAAAATTCATGACAATCACCACGTTTTCCTAAAGATGTGGCATTATTGGATACTATACTAAGATTCCACTGAATATAAATCTTTCTTTCTTTCTTTTTTTCTTTTCCTGTTTTACTTATCTCTCTGTCCCCATCTCTATTTTATGTTTTTTTTTTTTTAATTAAAAATGGTCATAAATAGAGAAAAAAAAAAAAGTACAATCTATAATGATAAAATTAATTAAAAAAAACAGAATGGGCAGTATCCACCAAGGTATAACCAAAATACAAATCTCAGTTTATTAACAGTATATTACAAGCCCATCACCAAGTTGTCTATAATAGTGGCTATTAAAATATAAATATGACACTAGGTATAATAGCTATGCTGTGATATAAAAGGGCTATTAAAGGGAATCTGCCCAAAACATCTTCCAAATCAATAATTGTGCTGTGTAGGGTCCTTTAATAGGAGCAGAAACATTTCTCTGTGGCCACAAATAGATGAAGCTATGCAGAATAATTATCTTTTTATGGATATGCAAATCAGCCTGCAAGTGCACTGGGGCAGGCCTGATTTGCCTACAGACAGTTGTAACACAGAGAAACAGTGGTGGTGTCAGATGGCAATTCCAAAGATAGAGCACTTGTGGCTGTCAGTAAATAAATATAATTACCACAAACAAAAAAAAATACCCCAAACAGCTAAAATTGTGCACTTCATTGTTTCAAGAAGGGTTTTATGGAGAGCTGTCTAACATGTCCCTGTTCTGAATAGGGTTCTATTGATGTCCCTACCCCTAAAACCAAGGCTAACACCATATATCCCACATACCTAGCCTGTTTCACCTTTGGATAATGTGAAAATGTTGCGTAAAGTACAGAATTGGTGGCTGTAAACATAGGGACACAGATGTATTAAGGACCATATCCCTTTCACAGAGCTCCAGGAATAATCTGGCATATGAGGGAACACAAGTCACCCCCATTTCCTTTTCAGACAGCTTAGTCTCATTTAATAGAGCATGTGATTCTGGACCAAAACATAACACACATTATTTAAAAATGTTGCTGTTTTGCCTGAAAACCTCTCTAAAGTTCCTACCACTAGGTATCTCCCTTCTTGCTAATTTGCTGTTCACTCCCTGTTACTAGGGCAAGTCTGTCTTTGAAAACCAACATGGTCAAGACAGAACATAGGAAGTAGAGAGGGGGGCATCTCTCTTCTCAGCCTCTGCATGTTAGACACAAATTTTCTGCTGTGTTCTCTACCTGCAAACTGCTGAGAGAGGAGTCTACATCTCACAGTGAATGTTTATCTATTTCTGACTAGCTGCTTCTGTTATTGCTGATGGGATATTAGTCACAGACAGCAAGCAGTTTTCTTTATTGTGCACAGATTGCTCTTTTTCTGTGGCATGGATCTTACTAGCTGCATCATAACCTGGATTTGGAGTCCATTGTTCCTGGATCTCCTATATAATCAGTAGTAGCAGCTGTTCTGTACTGTACACGCCCCCTGCCTCAGAGAGAAAAGTAAAAGTACTACAGCCATAATGGGGCTATTAGCAGCAGGACACCATGTATGAAGGGGTTATACAGCCAGAGAACAGACTGCCCAGCAAAACCCTGCACATATTTCAACTTCTGATGAAAACTCAGTTACCCTTTAAAAGTAAAATAACATAAACCTTGTTAAAATGTTTCCAAAAAGTACATACAAATAATTGTAAATCTTTCACCACTGTGAACCTAGATAGTGCTGAGTGGAGGGTTTGTCCTTCTCCCCTAGGGGTTTGACCTCATTGCAGTGGTAAAAGATTTACAATTATTTGCACATAGATTACCTTTTAGTACACATTTCAACAAGGCTGACAGTTTCAGCCCCTTCACCACTGTTGGTGGCAAAGCATGAAGAGGTCTCAGTCTCTATATGAGAAATAGGATTTGGTGTTACTGAAACTGGCTTGGGCACCCTACAGCTCAATTAAAATTTGATCTAGTCGCGCTACTTAGAGGTTGTCCAGGATAACCACTTTTTAAATATGAGTCAGGATGAGGTGAAATAAAAATCAAAACACATATGCACCTGTTCCTGGTGTCTCCCAACAGAAGTCCCCGCCACACGTGCCGGCTGAAGCCAATTAGCGGCCTAAGGAAAGGGTCATGGGATGTCACAGTACAGCGGGGACTTCCTCTGGAAGAAAACACCGGAGCATTAACGCTGGGGAAAACACCAGAGTAACGGGGACAGGTGAGTATGTTTTGTTTTTTTCACCTTCCCTGGCCTCATATTAAAAAGTGGTTATTTTGGACAACCCTCTTTAACCTTGTGGTAGAACAACAGATTATTACTCAAAAACTGACTACGAAATCTGTACTGGATTTTCCTTTGAAGTCCACATTTTATTTATTGCCAAAGATCCTCAAGGATCCCACCAATTCCCCGGGCTGTCCAATTGTCTCCTGCAGTTTCAGCAATGAGTACAACTTATGCACCCTCATATGCCAACCTGTAGGACACACTATCCACAGGACAGACGAGAATTGTTCAATTCATGGGGGCCTGAACACTGGTCCCTCAGCAATCAGGAGAATGGGGGACTGAAATTCCACCAAAGCCTCCTTGTGAATAGAGAGCCAGTGTGCTTGCGTGACCAGCACTCCATTCACTCCTGTAGGGCTGTGAGGGCTGCTGGAGATTATACAGCCCCATCGAAATCAATGAAGTGCCGGTCATGTAAGCACACTGGGGCTCCATTCACAAGGAGGCTTTAGGGGGACTTTCAGTCCCCCAAGTTACTGATTGCTGGGAGAACCCAGTGGTCAGGCCTCCAGCGATCAAACACTTATCCCCATCCTTTTGGATATGGAATAAGTGTCCTTTACAGCACAACCCCTTAATACATCTTGTAATGATGCAGCACTATCGTGGTCCCAATCTACAGATGATATTCTATTTTCCTGTCAAAGCCCCATGTCACAGCTTGAGACCTGAGTACTTGGCAATACAGCAGGATTTGAGTCAAGTTCTTGGATGTATTGATTGAAGTTGACAGTTGAAGTAATGGCTATGTATGATAGTTACAGAAAGACCCACCACTGTTCTCTCCTCCACACAACATTGAAGCAAATGAAAACAACTGTATACAGAGCCAAACCAGGAAGTAATACAACAATTAGTCGGCACCTGTGTCAGGATGGAGGGGTCTTATATATATGCCTCCTCAGCTGCTAATTGCATCAGCCCAGGAAACGTCTGAAACTGTAGAAGCTTCCCAGGTTGACATAGTAACATTACTATTTTAATAAAATAGTAAAAAAATAAATAAATAAATAAAAGTTCAAATCCCTTCTCCTTTAGAATACACATAAAACTAAAAAATTACTGTGAAACACATACACATTAGGTATCCCTGTGTCCGAAAACGCCCGGATATTTTCCCGTATGATGAATGCCATTTTTGCTGTTTCACCTCTGATAAAAATTGGAATAAAAAATAATCAACTGTGTGATTCTTGTTTATTGGAAAAAATTAAGACCTAACCAAAAAATAAGCCCTAGCCATTTTTTCGGAGAAAAAAATATCAGACCCTGTCTTATTTTCCGAGAAACACTGGTAGTGAGTAAGCATTACAGAGCGCCTGTCCTGTAGACAGATAGGGATTTGGCTCACTGCCTGACCTTTCACCAATCTATCTCATAGAGGAGATCACACAAGCATCGGGTCCTCTTGGCATCTAGTCTAGACATGTATTTGGTAGCCGTGGCCCTAAATTGAGCTCATTTATGTGCGGTAACTGCACGGCTTGTAAATACATGAAGAGATCCTTTGCATTTTGGAAGTAAACAAAATTGTCCTCATTGTGATCTGCAATACAGAGGTTGTGGTATATGTTGCCACATGCCCCTGTAATTTTATTTATGTAGATATAACAAGGGCCCTGAAGGTACGTGTTCTTGAACATGTCAATAAAATCTCAGCTGCAGCCAACACAAAAGATGTCAAGAAATTACAACCCGTCCCTCTCCATTTTCGGGAGTGGCATTCTTGTAATCCTATAGGTTGCAAGATATGTGGGACAGATTGTGTTAGCCTTAGTTTAAGGAAGGGGTGTCAAACTTATTTTCACTGAGGGCCACATCAGCCTTATGGTTATCTTTAAAGGGCCATTAGTAATTCTGTGACTGTATACATTAACAAACTAGAGTCCAACTCATAATATGGCTCCAATTTTTTGTCCCCCCCACACAGTATATGGCCCCCTTTTCTTTTTTGCCCACCCACAGTATATTACCCCTACATAGTGATGTGTTAGACTGCTATCTATTGGATTATTGCAATAGGTAGCAGCTGATAATTTATTCACCCATCCACAATTCTGGCCAGGTTGACCTGCCACCACCAGGGCACACTGAACCAGACGCTGAAGAATGCCAGGATGTAACATGCTGGCAGAGACGTAACGATAACGATCTCAGGGGGTGCAACCGTGACTAGAGGGGTATGGGGCCCCAGACTACCATGATAGCAGTCTGGAAAAGCCTAGTTCCCTGACCACTATACATATTGTTAATGGAAACTGTCCTGTGCTCTTCATCTTTAACCTGTTTCTCCACCGTCACTGATGAAAAGCTTTCCACCCTAATCTCTAAATCCCACCTCACCTCCTGCGCGCTTGACCCGATCCAGTCACACCTCATCCCCAAACTCTCTGAAGTCATTACTCCTGCCCTAACCCATCTGTTCAACCTATCTCTAACCAATGGATCCTTCCCTTCCTCCTTCAAACATGCTACCGTAACACCTATATTTAAGAAACCCTCCCTCGACCAATTACCACCCCATCTCACTGCTCCCATACGCCTCTAAACTGCTGGAGCAACACGTCCACTCCAAACTATCCTCCTACAGTGGGTACGGAAAGTATTCAGACCCCTTTAAATTTTTCACTCTTTGTTTCATTGCAGCCATTTACTAAAAGCAAAAAAAGTTCATTTTATTTATCATTAATGTACACTCAGCACCCCATCTTGACAGAAAAAAAACCCAGAAATGTAGATATTTTCACAAATTTATTAAAAAAGAAAAACTAAAATATCACATGGTCATAAGTATTCAGACCCTTTGCTCAGTATTGAGTAGAAGCCCCCTTTTGAGCTAGTACAGCCATGAGTCTTCTTGGGAATGATGCAACAAGTTTTTCACATCTGGATTTGGGGATCCTCTGCCATTCTTCCTTGCAGATCCTCTCCAGTTCCGTCAGGTTGGATGGTGAACGTTGGTGGACAGCCATTTTCAGGTCTCTCCAGAGATGCTCAATTGGGTTGCGGTCAGGGCTCTGGCTGGGCCATTGTCTTGTTGGAAGGTGAACCTTCGGCCCAGTCTCAGGTCCAGAGCACTCTGGAAGAGGTTTTCTTCCAGGCTATCTCTGTACTTGGCCGCATTAATCTTTTCTTCAATTGCAACCAGTCGTCCTGTCCCTGCAGCTGAAAAACACCCTGTGAAAGATCCTCCGTGCGCCAAACCGCTTTGGCCACACCCTGAGTCCTCTTTCATATAAAAACCACACTCACCGCCAGTGAGTGCCGGGTTCACCAGATAAATACAAGACAAGCCTTCTAAATTTTATATATTTATTAACCCCTAAATGGGTCGGTATTAAAATCTAACATATACAGTTCAGAACAGATATGCAGATGTATGCAAGCATTAACAGTTACTAGTTGCAAGATACAGCACAAATAAAATAAAAGGGATTAAAGGTGACATGATTACTTTACCACACATGTCCTTGATGTGGTTCTATAGTCCAACACTCACACATGGCATGTGTGAGTCACCAGTGGAGGCTTTTCAGCATGTGGCATTAAAACGATAATCCCGCCTGCATGCTCTCATAACAGTCTCTCAGCATTAGTCCAATAGTCAATCACAAAAAACTCCTCATGGTCTGTCTGTAACAACTCTGTAGCATGATCCCAGCACAGTCTTCATAGCATGATCTCTTAGTGATAGTCTCCACCCACAGACCTCTTACCTCATCTTTTATACCCTTTATGCCACCTCCCAGAATGAGGTCACCGGCGACAGTATGTCTGATGAGTTAACTCAATCAAATCCAGATCTTTTGTATAGAGCTGAGACAAAGTGAATTGATACACTGTTATCAGTCATATCTGATCAACAGCCCAGGCTTGAACAATGCACTATTGTTTGATCAGCCAGGGCTGTATAGGAATACAATGGAGCCCTATTGTTCCAGCCTGGCTGCTACTGCCAATATGCACCTAGGCTTGTAGCTGCGCACAGTATGCAAGCAAGCAAGAAGGGATATCCTATACCCAGAGACCAAAATATAGCTGAGTTATGGCCATATTTAGGCAGAATCATCACACACCCCCATAGCATGATGCTGCCACCACCATGTTTCACTGTTGAGATTGTATTGGGCAGGTGATGAGCAGTGCCTGGTTTTCTCCACACATACCGCTTAGAATTAATGCCAAAAAGTTCAATCTTCGTCTCATCAGACCAGAGAATCTTATTTGTCATAGTCTGGGAGTCCTTCATGTGTTTTTTGGCAAACTCTATGCGGGCTTTCATATGTCTTGCACTGAGGAGAGTCTTCCTTCGGGCCACTCTGCCATAAAGCCCCGACTGGTGCAGGGCTGCAGTGATAGTTGACTTTGTGGAACTTTCTCCCATCTTCCTACTGCATCTCTGGAGCTCAGCCACAGTGATCTTTGGGTTCTTCTTTACCTCTCTCACCAAGGCTCTTCTCCCATGATTGCTCAGTTTGGCTGGATGGCCAGGTCTAGGAAGAGTTCTGGTCTTCCCAAACTTCTTCCATTTAAGGATTATGGAGGCCACTGTGCTCTTAGGAACCTTGAGTGCTGCAGAAATTCTTTTGCAACCTTGGCCAGATCTGTGCCTTGCCACAATTCTGTTTCTGACCTCCTTGGGCAGTTCCTTTGACCTCATGATTCTCATTTGCTCTGACATGCACTGTGAGCTGTGAGGTCTTATATAGACAGGTGTGTGCCTTTCCTAATCAAGTCCAATCAGTTTAATTAAACATAGCTGGACTCCAATGAAGGAGTAGAACCATCTCAAGGAGGATCAGAAGGAAATGGACAGCCTGTGAGTTAAATATGAGTGTCACAGCAAAGGGTCTGAATACTTATGACCATGTGATATTTCAGTTTTTCTTTTTTAATAAATTTGCAAAAATATCTACAATTCTGTTTTTTTCTGTCAAGATGAGGTGCTGAGTGTACATTAATGAGAAATAAAATGAACTTTTTTGCTTTTAGCAAATGGCTGCAATGAAACAAAGAGTGAAAAATTTAAAGGGGTCTGAATATCTGAATACTTTCAGTACCCACTGTATCTCTCGTCCAATGTGCTCTTTGACAGTTTACAGTCAGGCTTCAGACCCCATCACTCCACAGAAACTGCCCTAACCAAGGTCACTAATGACCTTTGAACTGCCAAAGCCAAGCGTCACTACTCTGTCCTCCTCCTCCTCGACCTCTCCTCTGCCTTCGACACAGTCGACCATTCCCTCCTGTTAGAAACGCTCTCATCCCTTGGCATCTCAGACCTGGCCCTTTCCTGGATTTCCTCATACCTCACTAACCGCGCGTTCAGTCTCCCACTTGCACACTACCTCCCCACCAAGCCCTCTTTCTGTAGGTGTCCCCCAAGGCTCTGTCCTAGGACCCCTCCTGTTCTCCATCTACACCCTCGACCTTGGCCAACTCATAGAATCCCACATTACCTCTCTGTTGTCCAGAGTCCCAGAATGTCTAACAGCCATAGTTCCTTTCTCTCCTCCCGCTTTCTCAAACTCAACATGGAGAAAATGGAGTTCACCCCTCCTCGCACGGCCCCCCCTACCTGACCCATCTATTAAAGTCAGCGGAACCACACTCACCCCAGTCCCACGGGTCCGCTGCCTTGGGATAACCTTAGACTCTGACCTATCCTTCAAACACCTATGACCTATTATTCAAACACCTCCCTCAACACCTCCTGCCACCTCCAACTCAAGAACATCCATCGAATCCGCTCCTTCCTCACCAATGAAACTACAAAGATGCTAGTCCACGCCCTCATAATCTCCCTCCTAGACTACTGTAACACCTTTCTCCATGGCCTCCCAGCTAACACTCTTACCCCGCTCCAGTCCACCTTAAACTGTGCTGCTCGCTTAATACACCTCTCCCCTTATTCTTCATCGGCCGCTCCCCTCTGCCAATCCCTTCACTGCCAACCCCTTGCCCAGTGAATAGAGTTCAAACTACTAACGCTGACATATAAAGCCATCCACAACCTGTCCCTTCCATATACAGTGGGGCAAAAAAGTATTTAGTCAGCCACCAATTGTGCAAGTTCTCCCACTTAAAAAGATGAGAGGCCTGTAATTAACATCATAGGTAGACCTCAACTATGAGAAACAAAATGAGAAAACATATCTAGAAAATCACATTGTCTGATTTTTTAAAGAATTTCTTTGCAAATTATGGTGGAAAATAAGTATTTGGTCACCTACAAACAAGCAAGATTTCTGGCTCTCAAAGACCTGTAACTTCTTCTTTAAGTGGCTCCTCTGTCCTCCACTCATTACCTGTAGTAATGGCACCTGTTTGACATTGTTATCAGTATAAAAGACACCTGTCCACAACCTCAGTCACACTCCAAACTCCACTATGGTGAAGACCAAAGAGCTGTGGAAGGACACCAGAAACAAAATTGTAGACCTGCATCAGGCTGGGAAGACTGAATCTGTAATAGGCAAGCAGCTTGGTGTGAAGGAATCAACTGTGGGAGCAATAATTAGAAAATGGAAGAAATACAAGACCACTGATAATCTCCCTCAATCAGGGGCTCCACGCAAGATCTCACCCTGTGGGGTCAAAATGATCACAAGAATGGTGAGCAAAGATCCCAGAACCACACGGGGGGACCTAGTGAATGATATGCAGAAAGCTGGGACTAACGTAACAAAGGCTACCGTCAGTAACACACTACGCCGCCAGGGACTCAGATCCTGCAGTGCCAGACATGTCCCCCTGCTTAAGCCAGTACATATCCGGGCCCGTCTGAAGTTTGCTAGAGAGCATTTGGATGTTCCAGAAGAGTATTGGGAGAATGTCATATGGTCAGATGAAAGCAAAGCAGAACTGTTTGGTAGAAACACAACTCATCGTGTTTGGAGGAGAGTGAATGCTGAGTTGCATCCAAAGAACACCATACCTACTGTGAAGCATGGGGGTGGCAACATCATGATTTGGGGTTGTTTCTGTGCAAAGGGACCAGGACGATTGATCTGTGTACATGAAAGAATGAATGGGGCCATGTATCGTGAGATTTTGAGTGCAAACCTCCTTCCATCAGCAAGGGCATTAAAGATGAAACTTGGCTGGGTCTTTTAGCATGACAATGATCCCAAGCACACCGCCAAGGCAATGATTGAGTCTCCAGATCTCAACCCCATAGAAAACCTTTGAAGGGAGTTGAAAGTCCGTGTTGCCCAGCGACAGCCCCAAAACATCAGTGCTCTAGAGGAGATCTGCATGGAGGAATGGGCCAACATACCAGCAACAGTGTGTGCCAACCTTGTGAAGACTTACAGAAAACGTTTGACCTCTGTCATTGCCAACAAAGGATATATAACAAAGTATTGAGATGAACTTTGGTTATTGACCAAATACTTATTTTCCACCATAATTTGCAAATAAATTCTTAAAAAATCAGACAATGTGATTTTCTGGATTTGTTTTCTCATTTTGTCTCTCATAGATGAGGTCTACCTATGATGTCAATTACAGGTCTCTCTCATCATTTTAAGTGGGAGAACTTGCACAATTGGTGGCTGACTTTTATGGATATCTTTGAGAAATGGCTTTCTTCTTGCCACTCTTCCATAAAGGCCAGATTTGTGCAGTGTACGACTGATTGTTGTCCTATGGACAGACTCTTCCACCTCAGCTGTAGATCTCTGCAGTTCATCCAGAGTGATCATGGGCCTCTTGGCTGCATCTCTGATCAGTCTTCTCCTTGTTTGAGATGAAAGTTTAGAGGGACGGCCGGGTCTTGGTAGATTTGCAGTGGTCTGATACTCTTTCCAGTTCAATATGATCGCTTGCACAGTGCTCCTTGGGATGTTTAAAGTTTGGGAAATCTTTTTGTATCCAAATCCGGCTTTAAACTTCTCCACAACAGTATCACGGACCTGCCTGGTGTGTTCCTTGGTCTTCATGATGCTCTCTGCGCTTTAAATAGAACCCTGAGACTATCACAGAGCAGGTGCATTTATATGGAGACTTGATTACACACAGGTGGATTATATTTATCATCATCAGTCGTTTAGGACAACATTGGATCAGTCAGAGATCCTCACTGAACTTCTGGAGTGAGTTTGCTGCACTGAAAGTAAAGAGGCCGAATAATATTGAACGCCCCACTTTTCAGTTTTTTATTTTTTACAAAAGTTTAAAATAACCAATAAATTTCGTTCCACTTCACAATTGTGTCCCACTTGTTGTTGATTCTTCACCAAAAAATTAAAATTTTATATCTTTATGTTTGAGGCCTGAAATGTGGCAAAAGGTTGAAAAGTTCAAGGGGGCCGAATACTTTCGCAAGGCACTGTACATATTTACAAGGGTAGTCTGGTTTATTTTGCTATATTTTTATCCTATATTGTGATTATCGTTTAATGTACTAATTTATGTGGAAGTGTTATAATGAGTTGTTAACATTTGTTTAGATATTGGCAGGATCAGAGGCGTAGCTAGTGGGGGGGGGCAGAGGGGGCGGCTGCCCCAGGCCCACTGACTCTTTGGGGCCCACCCCGGGGCCGCCATTATTACATCCTTTATTTCTAACTAGATCGGTGTCTGCAGACACCGATCTAGTTAAAAGGCTTCCTGCAACTTAACAGTATTGTAAACCGCAAGCCAATATAGGCCTGCGGTTTACAAGACGCTGAGACCACAGACGGTTGTTCTGCTTCTCAGCACGGGCGGCGCAATGACGTCACAAGATCGCGCAGCCCACGCTCAGACACAGACGCCCTGTGCGGGGACGGGGAGGGGGGGGGGGCCCCCCCCACCACCCCCCCAGAGAGGGGAGGATGACTTTTTTTTGGGTGGTTAAAAAAAAAGCACCCCCCGGGGGGGGGCCCCTTTTATCACCCCCCCCCCCCCTCCCCTCCCCCCCCCCCCCCCCCCCCCCCTTGTGTTTTTTTTTTTTTTTTTTATTTTTTTGTGGTGTGGGGAGGGGGTGCGTATTAAGTGAGGGGGGGGGGGTTTGTTGTCGTCTCTGCCCCCGCGTTTGTCTGTGTTTGTGGGGGGGTTTTTGGGGGGGGCGGGGGGGGGGGGGGGGTGTTTTGGGGGGGGGGGGGGGGGGGGGGGGGGGGGGGGGGAGAGAGGGGGGGGGGAGGTGGGGGGGGGGGGGGGGGGGGGGGGGGGGGGGGGGGGGGGGGAGGGTGGAGGGGAGGGGGAGGGGGGGGGAAAGGGGGGGGGGGGGGGGGGGGGGGAAAAGGGGGGGTGGAGAGAGGGGGGGGGAGAGGGGGTGGGTGGGGGGGGGGGGGGTGATTGGGGGGGGGGAGGGGGTGGGGGATTTGGGAAGAGGAAAAAAAAAAAAAAAAAAAAAAAAGGGGGAAATTGAAGATGGAGATTTGATAGGGAGTATTGAGGGGTGTATTTGTGTGGTGAAATAAAAAAAAATAAAATAAGAGTATAAGGTGTGGGGGGGGCCAGGGACTTGATGCGGTGAGACACTCATTTGGGGAGCTCCTGCCTGACCGTTTTTAGTGTGGGACCACTAGCCTGAATAGGACCCCCATGGCTAAGAAAACCACCCGGGCACCTGCTACAGGGGACTGTGCATCAGCGGACAGGTCCGTTCAGCCTACCTTGTCCGCGTTCCTGCAGCCGATAGCATCCACAGCGCGGGCCTCCACGAGGCGGCGGCCATCTTCCTCTGCCGCGCCGGCCGCCTCCGCTATGACATCTGCGATGGCCCCGCTAGCGACACGAGCGGCATCCACCCTGCAGAGAGGCCATTTTACCAGGCCTCCAGCCCTGCCAGAGACAGAGCTCCAGAGTCCAAGCGCTGGGCTCCAGCGGACCCCTTCACCGCCGGGTAAGTCAGGCGCGGCGGTTGCTCGCACCGCAGCGCTGACTGCCCCCCTCCCCCGCTGCTCCGACCGGCGCTTATGTCAGTGGGTTCCCCCACACAGAATCAGGGGGACCCAACATCTCAGGAGGCATCAATGGCGGCCTCTCAGCTCCACAAGCCTTCTTCTGGCCTTGAGCACCCTCCTGACCCTGTGGAGGAGGATTTAACCCCTCAGCTGCCTCCACAACCTTTTAGTCCTGTGTCCTCACAGCAGCCTCCATTCCTTCTCAGAGATGAAGAAGCAGACCTGGGGGCAACTCCATCCCTCTCCCCCTATGCTATTCACACCCAGCTGCCTTCTCCGTCTGCCCCGCTACCCCGACTTCCTCCACACTCTGCTCAGGCAGCCTCCTCTGATCCTCCACCGTGGCTTGATTACCTTGCTCACCTACCGTCAAAAGAGGACTTTGATTCCTTGGTTGCTAAAGTCACAACGGCATGTCGTTCAGAGATACGCACAGAAATCGCTGTCCTGCGGCAAGATCTCCAACATATTGCTAACCGGGTTGATACCCTTGAAGACGATCATGACCAGACCCGATCTCATGTGTCTCACCTCCAGGACACTGTCCTCTCCCAATGCCAGGTGGTTAATGACATGCAACGCCATTTGGAGGATTTGGATAACCGGGGCAGACGCAACAATATCAGAATCAGGGGGCTGCCTGAGGCTAACCGAGAGGAGGATTTACATGCTACCTTGGAGGAGTTTTTCAACTTCATTTTACAGGAACCAGCTACACATAAAATTAAGCTGGATAGAGCGCACAGGGCCCTGCGCCCCAGGGGATCGGGCCCCACACCACGCGATGTTATTTGCTGTGTGCACGACTTTGCACTAAAAGAAACTATCCTTTCCAAGGCCCGTCGTCTTAAAGACTTTGAATTTGCAGGAGCCAAGATTCAGCTTTACCAAGATCTCTCCTGGATTACGCTACAGAAGAGGAGATACCTGCGCCCTCTGCTGCAGCTTCTGTGCGACCGACAGATACCGTATCGCTGGGGCTTCCCCTTCTCTTTAACGGCTAGGCACAATGGACGCTCTGCTACCCTACGGTTCTTTGCAGATCTGGAACCATTCTGCATTGCTATGGATATTCCTCCTCCCAACCTTCAGAATTGGGAGTTGGTTGCCCCACCACCGCCTCCACCCCCGGTCTGGACGGCCCAGAATCCAGCTAGACGTCAGCAACGTTCTTCCAGAAGATCGAGGGTGGAGGCCCCACCCCCGTGATTGTATCTTTTTTCTTGGACCTCCTAGTTCCTGGGAGGGATACGTCTACTTTGATTACTAGGGGTGTCCTGTTCCTATTGTTATTTACATTTATATGCAGTTTTTTATGGTCCCACAACTGTTCTGCATCATATTCACGCTTTAGTATTATCGGTCGGGCGGGTTAGACTCCCCCCCCCCCAGTGACTGATAGATGTTATTTTCTTTAGGTCCCCAATTGATGCTTTGGATCTGCCTATTGCTGATCTCCCCCCGTCTCCCACCCGCCCCCCTTTTTGCTATGGGGGCTTCGTCCAGCTGTGGACCCACTGGTTGGGCCCTAGTAGGGTCACTTGTGGCCCTACCTTGGACAATTTTTTTTTGCCCCCGGCCAGGAGATTTAGTCCTGACCACTAAATTTAGTTTAGATGTGTTATTTCAATATTTTTGTTTTGTTTTTTTATTTGTTATGCTTTGTTCTTTGTGTATGTCCTTTGTCTCTTTCCCTTTCCCTTCTATCCCTTTCCCTTCCTTTCCTTCTTCAGGTTCGGAGACCCGTCTGGCTACAGTGGCCCGGACCCTCCACCTTTACTTTTTCGGGGATTCGGAACATCGTTGGCTGGGTGAGATCTTCTCTACCTCATTTTCTCCTACATTAGCAATACACTCACCTTGTATTCCCAATGGTTAGGTGCATTACACTAAATGTTAAGGGCCTGGGCTCCAACACAAAACGGCGAGTGGTCCTACGGGAGCTTCGCTCCCTACAGGCAGAGGTAGCCTTTCTCCAGGAGACTCACTATGACCAAACTGGCACGTTTAATTTTGCCCGACATTACTTCCCCTCTGCTTACTCTGCATATTGTAGTCGCAGGAAGGGAGGAGTAGCTATTTTGCTTTCCCGTACCTGCCCTATCACTGTCTCGGCCTCTCATCTAGATCCCCAGGGTCGATATATTATTTTGGAGGGGCTTTTATATGGTCGACCTATTATTTTATGCAATATATATGCCCCTAATTCTTCACAGATCCCCTTCCTTAAACAGGTCCTGGGGAAACTGCAAAAGTTTGAGGGATCCGCATTATTACTCGGTGGAGACTTTAATATGATCTTTTCGGAAAATATGGATAGATCCACCCTCACTAATGGACCTCCTGGACCCTCCCAGATGAGACTAGCTAGACAGTTCCGCTGCCTTGTACGGTCAGCTGCCCTTTATGACCTTTGGCGGGTGGATAATCCCTCTGCCCGCTCCTTTACATTTTACTCCCACCCACATAAAACCCACTCTAGAATAGACTACTTTTTTGGAAATACGTTAGCCCTTCGTTTACTAAAGTCGGCTGACATAGGCCCCATATCCTGGTCAGACCATGCTCCTGTGAAGCTTACACTGTCCTCCACCCCCTCTCCGACTAAACGCTGCCACTGGCGACTTAACGAATCCCTCCTTCATTCACGAGAGACCCAGGGTAAACTTCGAGCTCACCTCCAAGAATACTTCCGAGTTAATTCTAACTCAGTTTCCGCAGTGTCCACACTGTGGGAAGCCCATAAGGCAGTAATGAGAGGTCACTGTATTGTGTTGGGAACACAGACTAAGAGAAACCGGAGGGCCAGAGAGGAGGCTTTGACTGACAAGATTAGATCCCTCACTGAGCGACTAACGACGCGACCCTCGTTATTTTTACTGCGTCAATTAGTAGCGGCCAGGGCTGACCTCCGCGACCTCGCCACCCAGGCTACCCGACGCCTCCTCCTCTACAGTCGCCAGAGATACTATGAGAGGGGAAATAAGGCCCACACACTTCTAGCTAGAACTCTGAAGGACCGTCAGGTTTCGTCTACACCCCATGCCGTTCGAGATTCCCAGGGCACCCTTCAGCACCATCCCGATGCCATAGCGACCTTGTTTAGGGATTATTATACTAAACTGTATACCCTTCCCTCGCCTACTAGGAGAAGCCCTACCAATGTAGAGACAGACTTGCACTCTTACCTAGCCTCGTGTCGACTCCCGGCCCTCCCGTCCTCAGCCCTCTCTTCGCTTAATGCCCCGGTATCGAGAGAGGAGTTGGCTGCCGTTCTGGAGGCTCTCCCAAATGGTAAAGCACCAGGCCCTGATGGGTTCACCTATGCTTACTATAAAACTTTCCATTCTGATCTCCTCCCTTATATGTGTCAGCTTTTCAACTCATTCTTGGAGGGAGCTCCGATCCCCCACACTATGCTGCACTCTCACATTTCCCTAGTTCCAAAGCCTCACAAGGACCATCAGGAGTGCTCTAATTATCGTCCCATTGCCCTCCTGAATACGGACCTTAAACTTTTTACAAAAATCTTAGCAAATAGGCTTGGCCTTTGGCTTCCGTCTCTCATCCACAAGGACCAGGTGGGGTTTGTCCCCTGTCATCAGGGGGGGAGATAACACTAGAAGGGCAGTGGATTTGATCGACGTGGCCAACCGTCACTCTACCCCCACCTTGCTTCTAAGTTTGGACGCTGAGAAGGCCTTTGACCGCCTTGATTGGTCGTTTATGATGGCCACTCTTGAAAGCTACGGGTTCTCGGGGGGCCTTCCTCACGGCTATAAGGGCTCTTTATTCTCACCCCTCAGCAGTTGTTAAGCTTCCTAATGCTTCTTCCCTTCCCTTGTCCATTCGTAATGGCACCCGTCAGGGTTGCCCCTTATCGCCACTAATATTTGCACTGTGTATTGAACCCCTGGCGGCTCAAATTAGATCTGCCCCGGATGTCTCTGGTGTATTTGTGAGAGATAGAGAATTCAAGATTAGTTTATTTGCAGATGATGTCCTGTTGACCCTCACTAAACCCCATACCTCCCTTCCAAACCTTCTCCGTGTTTTAGAGGATTATGGAGACTGGTCGGGATATAAGGTTAATCCTAGTAAGACGGAAGCCCTACCTTTAAATATCACAACTGAAGCCTTGCAGTTGCTCAAGTCTAACTTTGACTTCCAATGGAGAGACCGCTCCCTACGCTATTTGGGCATTCAACTATCCTCTTCATACCACACGCTTTACTCAGCCAATTATCCTCATTTGTTTCATGAGCTCCGTTCCCTTCTAGATAAGTGGCGCCCACTCCATATTTCTCTTATAGGCCGTATAACTGCGGTTAAGATGACCCTCCTCCCGAAACTTCTTTACTTTTTTGAAACCCTTCCAGTGGCAGTCCCTAGATTCGAATTGAGATCCCTACAGAAAGCAATATTCCAATTTATATGGAATGGCAAACGCCACCGCATTCCCCGATCGGTGATGCTGGCGGCTAGGTCGGAGGGGGGAATGGGGGTTCCGCACATATTGCACTACTACTGGGCTGCCCATTTGCGTAGTATACCGTTCTGGGCAGCGCGCCAGGCGCATACGAAATGGGTGGAGATAGAGAAGCTTTGGCTGGCTCCTGTTCACCCCAATGCATTTTTGTGGTCTGCCTCCCCCCTCTGCCCATGACCTCGCTACTTGGCCCTATTGGCTTTACTCGGACTGTCTGGAACACCTGTTCTAGATTGTTTCGATTGGCCTCCTCGCACTCATCCATGATTTCCTTTTTATATAATCCACGTCTCCCAAGCGGACTCACTGCTGCTATGGTCAAGCCCTGGGGGAAGCTGGGTTTATTCCACATAGCGGACTTGGTTGACCCGTCGTCCTTGGAGCTCAGGCCCTTCGATTACCTCACCTCTACACAACACTTGCCTACCTCAGAGTGGTTCCACTATCAGCAAATAGTTCATTTTGTGGTCTCCCAATTTGGATCCACCCGGGTCTCCCTCCCTACAGCTTTTGAACGACTATGTCGGGCGGGTACCTCTACTAGAGGCCTGATTTCTAATATTTATGGGCTTTTGTCCTCTCAGGGGGGGCAGGCCCCGGTGGTCCACAGATATATGACCCGGTGGTCTGGAGCCCTGGGCGAGCGCATCTCGCACAGTCAGTGGCAGGTTATTTGGTCCCGAGCAGCTAAATCCTCTTCCTGTGTAACGTTCAGGGAAACGCAATACAAGATACTTATGCATTGGTATCACACTCCAGCTCTACTGCATACTCTCAACCCCACTATTCCTTCTAGTTGCTGGCGGTGTCAGGCTACACCAGGAACATTGTTCCATATATTCTGGGAGTGCCCCCTGGTTCGCACTTTTTGGATTGAGGTTGGGAGGCTGACTAATATTCTTTTCATCCAGGGTGTTCCCTTGGACCCCATGGTTTATTTGCTGAATCTCCCTCCAAAAGGTCTCAGTAAAAATACATCGAAATTATTCCTTTACTTGTGTACTGCTGCTAAAACGCTTATAGCTCGCCATTGGAGAGAGGCTCTTCCCCCAACGATCTCAGAATTGATAGCCCGACTGAAGGACATCCGCAGTCTGGAGTATCTGACTGCTTCCCTTAATCATAAGGTGGAGGCATTTGAAGCAATTTGGTCTCACTGGGATACCTACTGTGCCACACAAGGTCTCTGAAGTCTAACCCCCGGCTTTGTCTCTTTCCTCATTGTTCCTTTCCTTTGTCTGTTTTTGTGTATTCCCCAAATTTTGTCTTAGTGTTGTTGTTTTTATATTTGTTGACTTGGTGGATTGTATGTTATCTATGTTATCTTCAAAATATTTTAATAAAAATTACAGTTTAAAAAAAAAGGGGGGGGGGGGGGGGGGGGGGGAAAGGGGGGGGGGGGGGAAGGGGGGGGGGGAAAGGGGGGGGGGGGGGTCGGCCGCCCCCCCCCCCCCCCTCCCCCCCCCCCCCCCCCCCCCCCTTTTTTTCCTCCCCCCCCCCCCCCCCTTTTTTTTTCCCCCCCCCCCCCCCCCCCCCGCCCTCCCCCCCCCCCCCCTCCCGCCTGGGTTAAGGGGGGGGGGGGGGGGGGGGGGGGGGGGGGGGGGGGGGGGGGGGGGGGAAGGGGGAGAAGGGGGGGGGGGGGGGGGTGGGGGTGGGGGGGGGTGGGGGGGGGGGGGGGGGGGGGGGGGGTGTGGGGTTAATGGGGGGAAGGGGGGGGGGGGGGGGGTTATTAGGGGGCCGGCGTGTTATTAGGATGTATTAGGGGGGGAGGGGGGGGGGGGGGGGGGGGGGGGGGGCCGGGGTGGTGGGGGTGTTTTGGGGGGGGGGGGGGGGGGGGGGGGGAAAGGGGGATAAAAAAAATTAATAAAAAAATTTTTTTTTTTTTCTTTTCACCCCCCTTCCCCCCCCCCTCCAAAAAAAAAAAAAAAAAAAAGAAAAATAATGGTGTTTTTGGTTTTTTTGTTTTTTTTTTTTTTTTTTTTTTTTTTTTTTTTTTTTTTTTTTTTTTTTTTTTTTTTTTTTTTTTTTTTTTTTTTTTAATACACCTATACAGAAACTGCCAGCGTTTCCATAGGTATAATTGACATGCTGCAATTTCCAAAACCGCAATGGTTTTGGAAATTGCAGTGCATCTGCTGCACATATTTTTCCGCAATATGTGGATGGGATTTGCTAGAATGCCACGTTTTTTTTTTTTTCTCTGTGGGTTTTTGCCACATGGGGCCCAATCCCATCCCTGCTTTGCAGTAAAATACATGCAGCGGATACGCTGTGATTTCCAAAACAGTCGCAGTTTTGGAAATCACAGCATGTCAGTTATACCTACGGAAACATCAGCGGTTTCCCTATAGATATAATTGAAGCAGAAAGTCCGCAGAGGAAACCTCTGCGAACTTTCTGTGCAAAGCGCAGCAGGAAAAACCGCGATCAATAAGAGGAGCTAAAGATGTCTGTGTTGCAAACTTTACAGAGAGTGGAAGAAGTGGTCATGGCCGTCCAGATGAAAGAGATGGGGAATGTAAACGATTAGTCAGAGACGTCATCTGTAAGTCACTAAATGTTAATGCCCTGTATTCACCCAAATCGTCTGCAGAGCCCTGTGTAGAGCCGCTATATAGCACTATACGCTCACCGTATACTGATAGTATCGGTATACGAACATGTCCAAGTTAGGGGCCCACTTGGAAATGTTCGCCCCCCTGTGCTGAACCCCTAGCTACGCCTCTGGGTAGGATATACAGTATTATCAATTTATGGGAGTCTGTTTACCTTGAACTAATATACAGAATGCCATGCATATTAGTAATGAATTTTGCATTTTGTACTTTATATTTATTGAATGAGTTTTGTCACAATTTTATTGCAACATGTGTTGTTATCACATTTTGAGCACAGTGCATCAGGTTATGTTCACATTTACATCGGAGTCGTCTTCACAATGTCCACCTGAAATTGGCAGATAAAAAAGTCCTACACGTGTGGGTTTTCAGGTTAAAAGCAATCGACACCCAACGGACCCCATTATAGTCAATGGGGCCCGTCATGCTCTGTATATAAGTGCTGTCAGGGGCCCTGTCACAGTATCATATGGCACTGCCTCTGCAACTTAGCTGATGGGCCATACTGGTGCTGGAGCTAGCAGCTAAGCCACTGCAGTAGTATTCACTGAACTTGGTGATGTCAGTGAACATTAATGAAGTGGGTGGGTAGTGCTGCTGTTTGCTGTGAGCCACACATGACGCCCCCACTCTTGTCAGGTTGCTCACTCCTATTCACACCCATCAGGTAGCCTGGTCTTATATACTTCATATTGGTGGTGTTTAATATTTTATACAATGAACTGGGAAGTTGGAAAAAAAAAATCAGGATGGGATGAAATTAAAAATGCATTTTCCCCATTTTCTTACAAGTTTCATTACTACAGTGTTCATTGTGCAGTAAAAATGACACCTATATATATTGTGTATTATGATATGGTCTAGGATGAGCAATGTTAATATTCACTGGGTGGGGGAGCCCACAAAATTTGGCTGAAATTCCTGATGGTATAATGAATATAAATATGAATACATACCTTACATCAGGGGCGCACCGCTAATGAGGAAAAGTAAGGCGGCCGCCTCAGGCGGCACTGTCCGTCACTGTCTGGGGGGCGGCATTTTTACCATTTATTTAATGTAAACCAGCCCAGGACAGGCCGCTTTAAAAAAAAAAACAAAGCTGAGCGGGGCCTGTGTTGGGATGGTTTACGAGACCTTTGCATGTCAGCGCAGGCAGCGACACAATGACGTCATCACGCCTCCTACGCTGAGACGCAGATGTCGCGGACAAGAAGAGGCGGCGGCTCCATCATGGGATTGCAAGTAGGTGACAATAACTTTTTTTTTATATATAAATAGGCCATAACCTGCTGGAGTATCCCCAGCAGGTAACGGCCTATTTACTTATCGATCCCCGCGCCTGCTGTGGCCACCTCCGCTTCCCCTTCTGTTATCGAACGTGGAAGGAGGAATCAGAAGCGGCTGTGAGCAGCAGCGGGGATCGGTAAATGAGGCCTAATACTACTATTATTATACTCCGGGGTCTTTTCAGACCCCGGAGTATAATAATCGGAGACCCAGGGGAGGTGATAAACATAAAAACCAATGTTACTCACCTCTCCTGCGATCCGATGTTACTCCCAGCAGGCTTCGGCCTTCTTTGGTGACGTCCCAGGCGTCACGTGAGCCAGCCCGACGTCATTATGTCGCGACGCCGGTCTGTGCGACATTGAAGAGGGCCGAAAGCAGGGAGCGCACCGGAGCCCAGGTAAGTAACACTGGTTTTTATGTTTGTCACCACCAGGGTCTCCGATCATTATACTCTGGGGTCTTTTAGACCCCAGAGTATAATAATAGTTCATGGGTGGGTTACTATGGAGCAGAATACTGTGTGCAGGGGCCACTATGGGGCATAATTACATGTGCAGGGTCCACTATGGAGTATAATACCGAGTGCAGGGGCCAATATGGGACATAATACCGTGTGCAGGGGCCACTTTAGAGCATAATACCGAGTGCAGGGGCCACTATGGAGCATAATACCAAGTGCAGGGACCACTATGAGGCATAATACCGTGTGCAGGGTCCACTATGGAGCATAATACTGTGTGCAGGGGCCACTATGGAGCATAATACCGAGTGCAGGGGCCACCATGGAGCATAATACCATGTGCAGGGGCCGCTGCGGGGCATAATACTGTGTGCAGGGGCCGCTACGGGGCATGATACCATGTAATACTGTGTGCAGGGGCCGCTGCGGAGCATAATACCGTGTAATACTGTGTGCAGGGGCCTCTGTGGGCCATAATACCGTGTAATACTGTATTAAAAAAAAAAAACCTACTCACCTGTCCCTTGTGCGCCGATGTCTCCCACCGCAGTCTGTAGATGACGAGGCTGTAGTTACATTACATGGCCGCTATGAGATGAATGACACTATGTAAACAGAGAAGCGGTCATGGCGCTTACACAGGTACTACGGTTCATTCAAACAGCTGATCAGTGGGGGTCCTGGGTTTTTGAGCCCCAATGATTAGTTTATTAATGACCTGGAAAACCTTTTAATTAGTTAACACCTGGGGCATTATTAATAAGGTGCACTATTTATACAGGGTACGGACATTATTAATATAACGATGCACTTGGGAGTTATTCATTATGGGGGTTATATCATATATTTTATAATTGGGGGTAGCAGCAGGATGGGGGCTTTGTGCAGGTGAGGACAATGTGGGTCGGGTGCCTGGAAAAAGTGAGGAGCCAAAGATGTCTGTGTTGTAAACATTACAGAGACAAGTCACGGCTGGAAGAAGTGGTCATGGCGGTTCAAAGGGAAGAAAAGGAAAATGTGACCGATTAGTCAGAGACGTCACCTGTAAGTCACAAAATGTTACTGCCCTGTATTCACCTAAATGATAGTGGATAAATACCTGATTGATGGGGGTCTGTCTGCTGAGTCCCCCACTGAGCATGAGAATTGTTTTTTTTTTCCCCCACAGGGTGGGAATCCAGCCTGACCGCAGCCATATATATAGGTGTGTCACTTGGTGGATGGACGAACCCGCGTGGCTCTCATTCACTTTGACGGGAGTGCCAAAGGTACCCGAAGTCCAGTACTCAGCTATCTGCGGCGCTCCTATTATAGAGAATGGGGACCATGTGGGCTCGTCCATCCACCAAGCAGAAGATGTGTGACGTTACTTTCATTGTTAATGCCGTGTTGTTGATTTCTGATACTGAAGTAATACAGGAAGAAGAATTCTTAAAAACTGTTTCATAAGTTTGTATATTGTATGACGATAGCCGCGTGTGAAGCTAGTAGCATGGAAGCTCAATTTTATTTTATTTATTGGGGGGGGGGGGGCGTCTTTCAATAGTCCACCTCAGGCAGCAAAGAGGCTAGGTTCACCACTGCCTTACATATATATATATAATGTGTACAAATGGCTTTACATGAGTATCATGTGTAGACATGGCTATGTATGAGCACACCCTGTGATCTGTGTCAGCTCCCATGTTATTATATATGTATGTGAGGAGATGATAGGACTCCCGGGCTCTCGCTATGATTCATTGATGGTCGTGCCCATTGCTGTATACTGGACAGGCCGGGCTCCTCCCCGCCTCCTCAGCAGGCGGGCCCCTAGGCCATGTGTGCGACTGCAGGCTGCGGCCTGGTGAGGTGTGCAGTGAGTGCGTTGCCCGGCAGAGCAGACATACACGCAGCCTGTCATCCTTTCGCTGACGTGGTCCCGCACAGCAGACATGGCGAGCCCCTGTGTCGTGGTGAGTGAGGCCTGGTCCGGTGCTCTGTTCCCGGGTAGCTGAGAGACCATGCACTGCCTATAGTGGCGGCAGCGAGTGCACGAGAGGAAGGTGACACAGGGAATGGGATGGGACGGGGACCTGAGCTCTCCATGTACTACGGGGTGTGCTCAGCAGGCGCCATGGCAACAACAAGCGCCTCAGCTTCACAGGCTGCATCGTGAGGCGATACATCGCGATAGGGGGTCGTGTAGTGGGGTGTAAAGTGTTTAGGTAGGGCCCAGCTAGTGCTAGATGTCACGATGCAAAGAGACCACAAGGATGGGTGGGGGTGTCATATGTATCATATATATCACATGTGACAATTTACTATCGCGATAGAGGCTTTGTATAGGGCAATAGAAAGCCAAACTGTGTAGCTGGGAAATTGGCAATGTATAACGATAAAGACACTGGTGGCTCAAAGAGATATGTCTGACTAATGGTCAACAGTATTGTATGTCACCATATAGAGAAGCCAAAAAGCCAGGAGAAATGTGTTATGATACTGTACATGTATGTGGATATTTGATATTGATCATAATATAAGGAGGTCAAGTTCTCATTGAAAGTTATTGAGATGTTTAACACGGGCATATATATATATCATGATGATGTATAGGGGATTATGTATATGTAAGGTCAGGATGATAAACTAGTCTGTGTGTGTATAAATATTATAAAATATTAGGACTAATATTTGGGCTTAGGGACATAGAAGGGCTCTGGTACTTCCAGGACCATAGTTTGTGTGTGTCATGACTGGGAGAACACGTGTTGCCAAATAAAGGGGCTTGTATGTCATGGATGAGGGCGGTCACTAGGTGGCAGTGCTGAGAGTTGAGCTCTGCACTGTTCACATTTGGTGAATATTTGTGTAGTGTGGTCCTAGGTGGAACAATTTGGTCATCCACCTTTAGTAACCCACATGTCTGGGAAGTGATGAATAAAACCTTTCATGTAGCTAGTCAGAAATGAGCACACACTCACAGGCCCGGTCTGGGTATAATAGTATCTGGGGCAGTTCACTAGGATGTGGAGGGCTGATGGCAGATAATGGGGGTATTTTTTTATTAAGTATGTAAGTTCTCTGTACCAGGTCTCAGAATCTGCAGTATTCCCCCCCCCCCCCCCCGATGCAGGACGTGCTGAGTTTGTGCTGCCTCCTACATGACTGTACAAGTGCCTGTCACTGACGCTGCTTATGGCTAAATATGGTTTCAGTATAACTGTTCCTTCCTCTACCGCAGTGTTATACTGAGGCACAGGGGCCTTGTGTCTCACTCAAGAAAGGGCCAGGCAGCCCAGAGACACCAGTCAGGATTTCTGTATTATTTATACCTACCTATTCAGCTTTCTAAGATTCCTGAATGGCAAATCTGCAGTGATATATGGGTGAAATTGAGCATGAGTTGTACCATGAATTAAAGGCATTCCTTATACACAGGATAAGTTCCCACTGGGGCCCCACCAATCTCAAGAATAGGGATTGCTCCCCCCTAGTTTAAATGGAGCAGCAGTAACGTGTGAGCTGCCGCACCATTCAGTTCTATGGGACTGCTGGATATAGCACAGCACAGTGCTATCTCCAGCAATTCCCATACAGATGAATGTAATGGTAGCATGCATGTGGAACTGCTACTCCATTCAGGCAGGCAGACTCGGGACCCCCATTATCATGATAGATTCCCACCTATCAGCCATCCTGTATGCAGGTGATAATTTATTACTGGAATACCCCTTTAAGGCTTAAAGGTGTTGTATCACAAAATATCTACTGGCTAAGTGATAACTGCTAGATCAGTGGTGGTCTGACTAGTGAGACCCCCACCGATTGTCAGAACTAGGATGTAGGAGAAGGCCTACAGAGCTGTGATTGAGCATGTACCCTTCCACTCTATAAAAAATGTGCGACACAGTGAGGTAGATGGGCGGGTGCTGTACTCCACTGTGTCCTTCAGTGGCCTAGAGATAGCATTAAAGGGAGTCTGTCACCAGAACCCAGCATATCACCCCAGCCCCACAGATTGATTCAGGGGACCCTAACCTAACAATGTTTTCCCCTTGTGAATCGTTGCCGCGAGATCACTGTCTTTGTCAATATGCAAATTTTGGGGCAATGAGGGTGTTGCAGTTTACCTCTTTGGATAAACATTATTGCCCTCATTGCTCCAAAGAGATCGTTTGTCAAAATGGCTACATCTTGGTAATGGAGGCAGCGATTCACAAAGGGAAAACACCATGTGATCCAGGTGACCCTAACCTATCTATCTGCAGGACTGGGTTGATATTCTGGTTCTGATGACAGACTCTTAAGCTGCAGTGTGCATGCTCAGCCTCTGCTCCATTCAGCTCCTCCTGGCTGTTGTCTTAAAACTGGGAGGATCAGTCATAAGGTGGTCCCTGTTTTGTGTGTAGCAGTTATCACCTATTCAGTAGATAGGGGATAATGTGTTAATAATGGTCTACCCGTGTAAAGGGGTTTCCCCACAAGTGGCATTTATCACCTGGACACCCACAGGATAGTCTGGTTTTGGGGGGCCCACCACTGAGTCCCCCGTGGGCATCACTAGGAAACAGACCCTAATCTCCCATTTCTCTATACTGAAGGATTGAACTAGCCCCATGAGGTAGGTGGCTAATGCACCATAAAAGTACTGCTTGTGCCAGAAATTTGTAGATGTTTGCATTGATATATATGGGGGTTATTTCTGTTTGCAAATTAAAAAGAAGTTGAATGAGTGGTGTAACCGGTTGTGATGTCCCCAGCCCTGCTTATTATTGCCTAAACATCAATGTCCAGTTAGATCCTGCCAGGTCCAGCTGTATGTTTTATGAGCGCATGAATATGACTGTACAGGCAGTGCCCGCTCGTACTAATAGTCTCAGCTATCGTAATACCCCTTAGGGAGTGGGATGTGATTTTCAGAGTCTGGGTTGCTCACTTCCATACTCTTACTGATTTTATCTTATCACGCTAGTCTTAGCAACCATGGGCTGTGACTACACTCTGTACTGGGCTCTCATGAAGGCCGTTTCTATTCTTGAGCAGGTTTTATGCCTTGAAGAACATCCTGTTATAGTGACGTCTGTGAGCGATTGATTTGGACATAAGAGTTCAGGGCTCTGGTCTGCTGACTGATACCAGAGGCCCCAGTAGTGGGGGTACTCTGCTGCACATGAATGGAGGATGATCTATTTCTGGAGTTCAGGATGTATATACATAGTGTGCCTCGTGTGTAAATGGATGGTGGGGCTGGAATGTCCCACATAAGGGAGGACAGAACTGTGTGACTGTCCTCTGGGTCCTTGACAATTTAGTCTTATTAATGTTATCCCCTTCCTGGCCCCATCATACATGTATGTTGTAGGTGTCAACATATGGTAGAATGAGACACGCAAAAAATATATATAATGTAATCCCGGAGCTGATACAGTAACAATAAGGACATCCCTTTAAATGCGGCTTTTAATGTAAAAGCCTTGTGCTCACCCCAGACACATTTAAAGGGCATCCTTATGCCTCAATGCACGTTTCACCTACTTTCCTCAGGAAGCGTATTAGGCTAGAGACAATGCTATACAGATAGCAGTGCCTTCCTTTTTGCGTGCTTTGTCTTCTGAGAGAGTCCATGCTGCAGACTCTTCCCTAACAAGTCTGTATGTAGAGGGGGAAATCTACAGTTCATGGTGTCTGTGTGCTGGGTCCTGCTAAAGAGTGTCTTAGGGAGGATATGAGGAAGGTGATGTGCACAATGTACCATGAATGAAAGGCACCATATAATCACAAGATGAGATATATGTTTCAGATTGGTGAAGGTACGATCTCTGGGACCTCCATCAATCTCGAGAACAGATACACTTGCAAGATACCACTCCATTCATTTCTATGGGACTAGCGGACATATCCATGCCCTGTACTCTATCTCCAGCAGAGAGGCAGGAAGGCCTGTCACTTGTGAATGAATTGACAGCTGGGTGTTACCAGTCAGGGTTATGTCCCTACACAATCTGACACTGTCCAGTCAGTGCTGACAGTACTGGAATGTATTGTCAGTTTACTCATAAATTTCTAGGAGGAATAACTGAGGAACCGAGCAATGCAAAGTTATAAGGAAACCTAATCCAAAATTATTTCATGGGGAATGCAAGTATTTACTAAAACAGGCAAGTCAGGAGCGATGACCGTTACACTTAAAAGGGAGTCACCAGAACCCAGCATGTCAACCCAACCTCGCAGATAGGTAGGCTAGGGTCACATGAATCAAATGGTGTTTT
Source organism: Leptodactylus fallax (assembly GCA_947044405.1). Taxonomy (NCBI): domain Eukaryota; kingdom Metazoa; phylum Chordata; class Amphibia; order Anura; family Leptodactylidae; genus Leptodactylus; species Leptodactylus fallax. The sequence continues at coordinate 822,489 of CAMRHE010000527.1, forward strand.
CTCTATGATCTTGACTTTTTTGTCAATATGCAAATGAGCTGTTTGGTGCAACAAGGGTGTTGTCATTGCTCCAAAGAGGTAAACAGCGACACTCTCATCTTAGAAAGTGAGACAGCGATTCACAAGGGGAGAACACCATTTGATTCATGTGACCCTAACCTATCTATCTGTGGGGATAGGTTGATGTGCTAGTTCTGTGAATGTTATCTTGATGGCCTATACTTATTCAGAAGATTGAAGGATCTGTAGTGTGAAGGATAGGTCATCGGTATTTTAGTAATGAAATACCAGTTTAAGGAGTGGTCTATATATATGAAGAGGTGGCATATTTCTAAACATTTGGTGGGGTATTTTAGACACACCACTACTAATTTCCCGCTATAGCCATTTCTCAAAAGTAGGCACAATTATTATAATCTACTCCCACAGCGAGTCATTGACGCTTACATTGTCTGCATTGTTTGCACATTTCTTCCCTCTTGGCCTGTATTTCTGCATTTTTGTGTTAGGGTGGGTTCACACCTGCGCTTCTGTCCGTCCGCTGCCAATCCGAGTGAAAATCTCGGGGAACGGGATTGGCATCGGATACCGACAGGTTAGCGACGCATTGGTTAAAAACCCATTCATTTTAATGGGTTTTTAAAGCAATGCGCGGGTGTCCGATTGCACTCTCTGCGCTGCGAAGCCGTTTTTTTTTTCGTCGGACACGAAGTCCTGCATGTCCGACTTTGTTTCCGACGAAAAAAAAAGGATTCGCAGCGCAGAGGGTACAATCAGACACCCGCGCATTGCTTTAAAAACCCATTAAAATAAATGGGTTTTTAACCAATGCGTCGCTAACCTGTCGCTATCCGATGCCAAACCCGTTCCCCGAGATTTTCACTCGGATTGGCAGCGGACGGACTGAAGCGCAGGTGTGAACCCACCCTAAGCAGACAACTGAGCAGTTCTCTGGCGTTTACAATAGTAATCTATATATATAGCATGGTTGCAGTGGTTCAGTGCCCTGTGTCACAGGTGCTGGGGCTGACATGTAGAGGTTTTACTGATGAGCGCACATTTGGTGGGGATCTCTAATATGTTGTATGATATTCTGTATCACAAAAGATGTTTGTTACGTCCCTTATCACTTGGGAGACATTCAGTGAAGGTGTTTTACTGTAGGTATGGAAACATTCAAGGTTACAGATTTCACAGAACTTGTCACCATGCCCTTGAGAAAAATCTGTGTTTACATAGCATGTGGTAAGGCAAACTAAAGTGGAGGTAGATCTGGAGAAAATCTACAGGTGGTAAGACGTGTCCATGAAACCCTAAAATACAGGTATAAGTACTACTATACAGGCTGTATACTATACGTGGGACCTGAATTTATAAGAGTTTTTGTCAAATTAAAGCGTGCAGAATTTTGTCCATCTGTCTAAGATAATGTATTGTTCCCTTAGCCCAAATCTATCACTTTCGTAGACCTATCCTTGCAGTAGTTGGTGGTAAACCACGAGCAGACCGCTATTTTGGTATCCATGTTTCTGTAGTTGGGTGTACCTGCTGTAAACAGACATGGTGTGGTGTGGGGTATCTAAACATTCACAGTTTCCACACTGTTTTCCATTTTGGAAAGCAGATGTTTCCCACACATAGCACTGTAACTAAACCTGCAAACAAATCATGGGTAAAGAAAATGCCCACTCTCCATTGAACAGATCCGCTCTAGAGCTTTAGTCATACAGGACACCATTACCTGTGAAGACAGTAAAATAAAAAAAATGTAAATTGTGGCGCAGGGGGGGCGGGGGGCAGGGGGGGGGGGGGGGGCCCCGGACCCGAAAAAAGGCGCCCGGGGGGGGGGGGAAGAAAAAAAAAAAAAAAAAAAAAAAAAAAAAGGAAGGGAGAGAGAAAGGGGGGGAGAAAAAAAAAAAAAAAAAAAAATGTTTCAAGGCTGAATGGTTTCCTTTACTCTGTCGACTTCTGCAGTATGGTGAGACAAAACAAAAAACCAACAACCGACACACAGGGGGCCCCCCCCGGGGGGGGGGGGGGGGGGCTCGGCGGGGGGGGGGGGGGGGGGGGGAGCGGCCTTTTTTTTTGGGCCCCCCCCCCCTGGGAACTAAAAAAAAAAACCCCCCACCACGCCCGCCGCCCCCCGGGGGGGGGGGGGGGGGGGGGGGGGGGCGGTTTTAACCTCCTCCTTTCTTTTAATTCCTCCCCTCCTCTCTCAAAAAAAAAGATTTTTAGCTAACATTTCCTTCAGTTTCTAGTGTAGATTACAGCTAATTTGCCAGGCTTCAGTAGGCTAAATCACTCCTGCTGAGTGGAGAGGGCAGTGGAAAACTAAATAGGTCACATTTTTAGTACAAGCTGTATACTTGCAGACAACCTTGCAATATGTTATGGCAGAGAAGTAGTATGGGGTTAAGGGTGGTATAGGGTAAGGAAGGTTAACATCTGCGTTAGTCTTCGTGGCAAATCTGCTGAGAGAAAGGTCAGAAGTCCTGCAAGAGAACCTTTCTCTCTGCCGGTTTCAGTATAAAACTGGCATAAACCCGACAGACACCAAGCAGCCCCCATTATAGTCTATGGGACTCTCTGTGTTTTGACCCATACGGATGGAATGATGGAGATCTGAACACTAGTGTGAACGTGGTGTCAGGCCTTATGTACACGATAGAGTGTGCAGCTCACGGCTCTTCGATTGGGGTGGGGTCTGATGCTCTGGTCCATTCTGATTATTATAGAGCAGGTCCTATCCTACTCCCATGAAATTGGAATAGAACAGATCAGAAGTCCCCATTGAAATCGATGGGGAACAGAAGGCAGTCGGATGTTATGAGTGCATTTCCCTTTAAAATATCGTTTCCCCCCCCCCCACCACCTCTTGGCCTGCACTCTCAATTGTGTGCATGAGGCTTAATAAATTTCCCCCCAGTGAATCAGTAATGCTAAATCACTTTAAAGGGAATCTGCCACTTACATTTGAGAGACTAAAACCACCAAACCACCTTATGGACTTATGGTTTAGTGTCCCAAATCTTGCTGTATTGCAGAACTTCATGTACGCCAGGAGCAGCAGGGATGAATTTGAGACTCTTTTCTAGATTTTTTTTTTTTTGTTTTGTTATTTTATTTATTTTAAATCCCTGCACAAACAGGCTGTATAAAACGATAATTGGGATATGCCCATGGAATAATAAAACATCCTGACAATGAAGGTGTTTTAGGCAAAGTTCTGTGCATCGCCTCTGTTGTAGTGTCAGATATATGTGGCATTTACATACGGTTTTATTTCCGCTGCATTAGAATCTGTAAAGGTTTTACTTATTGAAAAACATTTTTTTTTCTTCTGCAGCTTGCTGATGATGAACAAGGATACGACCTTGACCTGTTCTGTATTCCTAAGCATTATGCAGCAGATTTGGAGAAGGTCTACATTCCCCATGGTCTAATAATGGACAGGTAGGTTGCAAATGTGGCTATTTTGAAGGTCTCTATAGTATTAAGCTTCATCCCCAGGCAGTTCTCTAAACCGTTAAAGGGGTTGTTCAGCAATTGGACAAATCCCATATGAGGACGGCAAGGTGTAACATAAAAAAAAAGAAATCCTACTCGCCTGTCCCTTAGCGGTCACGTGCCATGCAGGACTTTCCCGGCCTCCCATGGGATTTGTCCAATTCCTGGACAGCCGCTTTAAGCTGCACCTAGCAAATTACAGCTAAAAAATCACTTGTATTTCTCATTTTTCTTCCTTCTCATATAAACCTAAAGGTAAAATTAACATGCTATGTGTGGTGTTTTTAAAAAAAAAAAAATATGTTTTTTTTTTTTTTTGTGTTGCATTTTCAGCAGTGGGTTTTTTCTTCTGAAGTGTGTATAAGATTAAATGAAATCTCAATCACTTTACTGGGACTGTAAAACACTGTTTTTTGTTTTGTTTTTTTTTTGTTTTTTTCTGCTGCTTTTCCATAACAGCCAAAAACATGGAGCTTCCGCAACATATGGCCTCAGACTAAACCAGATTTATAGGATGTGTTTGTGTGTGGTTTGCATGAGTTCTCACCCCCATCCATGTGCTGGCAGCAGATCGTGGCAGTGCTTATGAATGAAGACTGCTTATTTCGAGAAACCTGTACAGTGTGGGAGAGAGGCCACACTAGTGCAAAGGCGAATTACAGACGTTGCTGAAAGTTGAGAAAGATAAATTGGCTTTGTAATGAGAATTAAAGGGTTTTTCTACAAACACTTGTTTACTGTCTACAGCAATCTTGAGAACAGGGGTCCTGGAGTTCCTTGTGTGAAAGGAGCTTGGTACACGTGTGGCCATTGCTCCAGTGACACTTATGGGACTGATGTAGTGGCTGAGCATGAACACTATTGCTTCATTCTCGCAGGGCACTCAAGGACCCAGATTCTTGTGATTGGGGGGGGGGGGTCCTTGGACCCACAGTGATTAGACACCTATCCCCTGTCCTCTGGGTATTGGACAGAATGCTGTAGACTTAGGTCGCCAGCGGTCCCCAACCTCTTCCTCACCATGGCCTAGCAGGGGGGCAGGGCAGGGAGTGGGGGGTGGGATGGGCGGTTTAGGGGTGGAGCTTTGGTCATATGGGGGTGGGGTTATACTCTAAGCAGTGCTGTAGACCGGGGCTGTGCTGGTGGGACCTCGGTGTACAGCGCTGTAGACCAGGTCACCGCCATTAGCTATGCTAGGAGCCGTGGACCGACAAAAGACCCCCAACAGTTGGGTACCCCTGGTCTAGTCCATTGTAGAAGCAGGTTTGACTATTCATAGGGAATTCCTATTGGAACAAACCATTTTCTGCCAGCACTCAGTTGATTGCCACAGGATAAGCTGCTGCACCCTCTGGTAGTCAGCTGCCCTGGTTGGGGGAGTTGCTGAGGACCACAATGGACTATTATGTAATACAGTCTTTCTAGTGGCTCTCTGTTCTATATGCACAGTATAGGCTTGTAGCTGGTTATGGGTTCTGTATTCACAATCTTAGATCCCCTTTTTAAACCCCCACTTTTAGAATGTACTCTGTTCTTCAGTTCCAGTGAATCAGTGCACAAATTACACAAAAGAAATGCAGACGGCGAACAATATGCGTACTGTTATTTTTAGCAGTAATTGACTCATTATAATCCATTTTCTTTGCATTCAGTACATCTCTATGGGATCTAATGCACTACTGAAATGTTTGGGTAAAACTGTAGAGAATGTCCTGTTGGATCTGATTGCATAGTCTGATTGGGGACTGGTTTAAAAGGGAAAAAAAATAAAATTATATATAAAATTAATTTTTTTTTTTTTGAGCAGTTGGTAGGTAGTTGCAGTTCATTTTGGAACTGGAGTCTGATATGGGAGAAAAACACTTAAAGGGCTTGTCTCTAAAACAACATTTATGCTATATCTCTACTCTTCTTCTTTTACCTTTTTTTATATACCTATAAACCCCTCTTCTTTTACCTTTTTCAAACTGACCCAAATGTTAATGTGTCCATCATTATGGCCTATAAAGTCACTCCCACACAATACACAAGTAAGGCTGTGTTCTAACCTTCTGTTAGGATTTCCTATCACTTTTGACTGCAAAAATAAAAACTGGACACTGGTGGACCTTATCAGTAATCGCAGGACTATGGCATCTGGACCAATTTTGGGTGGCATCTGAGTTGGAAAAAAGTTGCCTACTCCTACTTCAAAATTAAATGATTCATTATTTTTAAAATGATACAATTATTATTGTATAATTAGTAAATATGTAACACACTATACATCTATCACAGGAATCATTCACTATTTAATGAATTAGAAGATCTTTGCTGCTTCTGCCTGACCGTGGCTGTCACCCATTTATGAAGGAGTCGGGCTGTTGAAAATAGCCCTGATAAACCGACACCTCTTCATACATGCTTGTAGTAGCAATAGCATCCTCCGATCTGTTTGCACCTTATTGGACATGCCATCTTTACACACAGCTGTTGCAGCAGGTCTTTACTAAGACTTTTATATTTTAACATGTTTCTGTGCAATATCCTGTTCTGCAAGTCTGTGCTAAGAGCACACATGATCTGGAAGCCATCTTTCTGCATCTGGCACTATTAATCTGTTGTACTGTATCAGTTCTACATCCACAGATAGAAGTTGCAGCTTGGCTCTTGAATATAACAGTATGATGACATGGATGTTCTGTTTTACAGGGGTCTATAATAGATAGCTGTCATGTGCTCTTCCTGTTTGTGTGACTAACCACATCCAGACTGTACACAGTAGGAAGCCTCTGTGTCATGGGTTATACTGAAACTTCCTCCCTGACAATCCTTACATGCTGTGCAAGGCATCAAAATAAATGTGCCGAGGGCTGATGGTTGGGTTGTAGCAATGGATGCTACACTGCAGCTGTATTGCGCTTCTGATCTTGAGCTTTGCATATGATTTAACTATTGTATAATGCTAACATATTTACATGGTGGTAAGATCTATTTTCAGTGAAGTATGGAGAGTCATTACAAATGCAAAGGCATTTTGTTTTCCGTGTGTCATCCCAGATCCGTAATGTACAGCACATAACCTAAAGTCCTACAGTCATTCAAGGGGTCGTATCAAGATGACATCTGTCTATATGTCCAGATTGGTAGAGCCATACTGGCAATGCTATAGTTCCCTGCTGTGCACAACTAGATGTGGCTTTTCCCAATTATGAGACTTGCACACCGGAGTTTAAAAAAAAAAAACCCAAAAAACTAAAAACTATATAAAATGATTGCATTGACTATAGACTGAGCACCCCTCAATAAGCCTGAGCAGAGATCTATCTCCATCTGGAGGGCTTAACATAACCATATGTTACACGATAACCGTTTCCTCCACAGATGATCACTGGGGGTTTCTGCAGCCAGACCCATTACAATCAGCTGATTCTCAGGGAGGGGGCCATTATTCTCTAGTTGTCAGAAAGGCTTGTAGATAAACCATTGACACTATGTAGCTGCTCATACAGATTAAAATACCCATTAACATTCTGTGAGAGAACCTGTGTAAAATCATGTTTTTGTTTTTCATGACCAGGACTGAAAGATTAGCCCGAGATATCATGAGAGACATGGGTGGCCACCACATAGTCGCCCTCTGTGTTTTGAAGGGTGGATACAAGTTCTTTGCGGATCTACTTGACTACATCAAGGCACTGAATCGAAACAGCGACCGGTCAATCCCTATGACTGTGGACTTTATCAGATTGAAGAGTTACTGTGTAAGTAGTAACAGAAGCCTTGTGGCTGCGAGGCCATCTAGTGGGCAAAAAGCAGATTGCCAATTTATTTTGTTTGTATTCAAATGAGCTCATCCCAGCAAAACCAGAGTTACCTACAAGTATCTTGTAGACAGCACTGTTTCGGTTTGTGCTCCTCATCGGTACAGGGTAGGGTTACTGGATTTCTGGATGAGATGCCTTAGATGCAGAACGGGGGGGGGGGGGTACTGCATCTCATAGAAGATGCGCAGAGGTGTATGTATTCAGGAAATGCTCCATGGGGAAGCCTATCTGTTGTTGTAGAATACTGATCATTGGTTCTGTTACATTGTCTGCATGATTCTTATTTTATTATACAGCCCACTTCTCTGTGCATTGGTAGTTGAGATGGAAGGGGCTTTGTAGATTATTTGATTTGGGTGTAGAGCAATGTGAAGTCACTGAAAAGGATAACATTGTGGTCTTGTGTCCATAGAGAAATTTAAACCTGCACCTTATACATTATATCTAGTCCTCAGTTTCTCCTGTAATGTGATGCCTGTGGCTATCGATGATGATAACCTACCTTGTATTACAAATGTTTTTGTCATTTACAGAATGATCAGTCTACAGGGGACATTAAAGTTATAGGTGGAGATGATCTTTCTACATTGACAGGCAAGGTAGGTATTGTTTCACACTATGCCATACAGTTAGCAGGAGTGCTGCAGCCTGCAGAAATATACATATGCAGCATGTTGCTACCAGACATTCAGTCATTTGTAGTAATTGGGAATTCTGTGTGACATTGTGTGGTTGGTGCTACTGTGGAAAAGTATAATACAGTCATGGCCAAAAGTTTTGAGAATGACACAAATATTATATTTTCACATGATCTGCTGCCCTCTGGTTTTTATGTGTGTTTGTCAGATGTTTTTATCACATACAGAAATATAATTGCATTCATATTATGAGTAACAGAAGCTTATATTGACAGTTAGAATGAGTTAATGCAGCAAGTCAATATTTGCAGTGTTGACCCTTCTTCTTCAGGACCTCTGCAATTCTCCCTGGCATGCTCTCAATCAACTTCTGGACCAAACCCTGACTGATAGCAGTCCATTCTTGCAGAATCAATGCTTTAATTTTGTCTGAATTTGTTGGTTTTTGTTTGTCCACCCGTCTCTTGATGATTGACCACAAGTTCTCAATGGGATTAAGATCTGGGGAGTTTCCAGGCCATGGACCCAAAATCTCTATGTTTTGTTCCCTGAGCCATTTAGTTATCACCTTTGCTTTATGGCAAGGTGCTCCATCATGCTGGAAAAGGCATTGTTGAGCGCCAAACTGCTCTTGGACGGTTGGGAGAAGTTGCTCTTGGAGGACATTCTGGTACCATTCTTTATTCATGGCTGTGTTTTTAGGCAAGACTGTGAGAGAGCCGATTCCCTTGGCTGAGAAGCAACCCCACACATGAATGGTTTCAGGATGCTTTACAGTTGGCATGAGACAAGACTGGTGGTAGCGCTCACCTCTTCTTCTCCGAATAAGCTGTTTTCCAGATGTTCCAAACAATAGAAAAGGGGATTCATCAGAGAAAATGACTTTACCCCAGTCCTCAGCAGTCCACTCCCTGTACCTTTTGCAGAATATCAGTCTGTCCCTGATGTTTTTTCTGGAGAGAAGTGGCTTCTTTGCTGCCCTCCTTGAGACCAGGCCTTGCTCCAAGAGTCTCCGCCTCACAGTGCGTGCAGATGCACTCACACCTGCCTGCTGCCATTCCTCAGCAAGCTCTGCACTGCTGGTAGCCCGATCCCGCAGCTGAAACACTTTTAAGAGACGGTCCTGCCGCTTGCTGGTCTTTCTTGGGCGCCCTGGAGCCTTTTTGGCACCAATGGAACCTCTCTCCTTGAAGTTCTTGATGATGCGATAGATTGTTGACTGAGGTGCAATCTTTCTAGCTGCAATACTCTTCCCAGTTAGGCCATTTTTGTGCAGTGCAATGATGACTGCACGTGTTTCTTTAGAGATAACCATGGTTAACAGAAGAGAAACAATGATGGCAAGCACCAGCCTCCTTTTAAAGTGTCCAGTGGTGTCATTCTTACTTAATCATGACAGATTGATCTCCAGCCCTGTCCTCATCAACACCCACACCTGTATTAATGGAGCAATCACTGAAACGATGTTAGGTGGTCCTTTTAAGGCAGGGCTGCAATGATGTTGAAATGTGTTTTGGGGGATAAAGTTCATTTTCTAGGCAAATATTGACTTTGCAAGTAATTGCTGTTAAGCTGATCACTCTTTATAACATTCTGGAGTATATGCAAATTGCCATTAGAAAAACTGAAGCAGTAGACTTTGTAAAAATTAATATTTGTATCATTCTCAAAACTTTTGGCCATGACTGTACACTGAAAGTGATAAGATTTATAATGAAGTCTCTAAGAGGCCATATTTATCTGAGGTTACATGAAGCAATGGTTCACAGCAGATAGGCCCAAATGGTATATGATTGAGGTTGCACAGTATAATACTGATAAAGCAACTACTCCATGCCTACAATTCATGAAGAGGGTGGATGCCTAGTAATTCAAAGGCACATAGATAAGGCTTATATAAGGTGGCGGTGACATGACAATTTGAGGTGCATTATACTGTCTTAAAGCCTATTAGTGATGCCCCCCATACCTTTAGAACAAACCCAGTGCCTATGTAAATGCACCAAACAAGTTACACTACCTCATTTTTTTTTCCTCAACAAACACCGGCCTGGCAACATCCTGCAGAAAAAAATTAATAACTGTTAAGTATTAGTAGATATTTTGACCAAAATACATATGTTCGCGACTCACATCAAGGGTCCCTTTGTCTTGCGAGTCCCTATGTCAAAGTTAAAAACAATTCACTCAAAGAGACTTGATTATAAATCATATTACTGGAGAAAGGGCAGATTTACCTGTACAAAGTGGTTGATAGCAGGATACGGACAAGCCCAAGTGATAAATGGTAGAGCCTGCGGAACTAGTGGTGGTGTATGATGGAGGCTGCAGGACAAGTAGTAGTGATGTACGATGGAGGTTGCGGGACAAGTAGTGATGTACGATGGAGGCTGCGGGACAAGTAGTGATGTACGATGGGGGCGGGGCAAAGGGACGATGGAGGCTGCGGGACAAGTAGTGATGTACGATGGAGGCTGCAGGACAAGAGTAGTGATGTACGATGGAGGCTGCGGGACAAGAGTAGTGATGTACGATGGAGGCTGCGGGACAAGTAGTAGTGATGTACGATGGAGGCTGCGGGACAAGTAGTAGTGATGTACGATGGAGGCTGCGGGACAAGTAGTAGTGATGTACGATGGAGGCTGCGGGACAAGTAGTAGTGATGTACGATGGAGGCTGCGGGACAAGTAGGATGTACGATGGAGGCTGCGGGACAAGTAGTAGTGATGTACGATGGAGGCTGCGGGACAAGTAGTAGTGATGTACGATGGAGGCTGCGGGACAAGTAGTAGTGATGTACGATGGAGGCTGCGGGACAAGTAGTAGTGATGTACGATGGAGGCTGCGGGACAAGTAGTGATGTACGATGGAGGCTGCGGGACAAGTAGTAGTGATGTACGATGGAGGCTGCGGGACAAGTAGTAGTGATGTACGATGGAGGCTGCGGGACAAGTAGTGATGTACGATGGAGGCTGCGGGACAAGTAGTAGTGATGTACGATGGAGGCTGCGGGACAAGTAGTAGTGATGTACGATGGAGGCTGCGGGACAAGTAGTAGTGATGTACGATGGAGGCTGCGGGACAAGTAGTGATGTACGATGGAGGCTGCGGGACAAGTAGTGATGTACGATGGAGGCTGCGGGACAAGTAGTGATGTACGATGGAGGCTGCGGGACAAGTAGTGATGTACGATGGAGGCTGCGGGACAAGTAGTAGTGATGTACGATGGAGGCTGCGGGACAAGTAGTAGTGATGTACGATGGAGGCTGCGGGACAAGTAGTAGTGATGTACGATGGAGGCTGCGGGACAAGTAGTAGTGATGTACGATGGAGGCTGTGGGACAAGTAGTGATGTACGATGGAGGCTGCGGGACAAGTAGTAGTGATGTACGATGGAGGCTGCGGGACAAGTAGTAGTGATGTACGATGGAGGCTGCGGGACAAGTAGTAGTGATGTACGATGGAGGCTGCGGGACAAGTAGTAGTGATGTACGATGGAGGCTGCGGGACAAGTAGTAGTGATGTACGATGGAGGCTGCGGGACAAGTAGTAGTGATGTACGATGGAGGCTGCGGGACAAGTAGTAGTGATGTACGATGGAGGCTGCGGGACAAGTAGTAGTGATGTACGATGGAGGCTGCGGGACAAGTATACTACTGCTTTAGGCCACTTTCACTTGACATATTTTATATGCCATGTCAATAGCTACATAGATTAACATCAGCTTAGAAAAAGTGATACAAAATAAGCTTCTGTAACATGAGGATTCCTCCTTCCTCGCCATCAGATTCTGAGTATTAAATCTATTTCGTGCATTAGGTGTATTCTAACAAATATCTGTTCTTTCTTTACAGAATGTCCTAATTGTTGAGGTAAGTTCACATTTCATCTTATTTAATCTTCAGCAAAAACTCAAATACTTTATGTACATGTTATATGTATTAGGAACCAATACTATGTGAGAGACTATGCTCAAAGCCTATAAAATTTGCTCCTTGGTTACCTCTTTCATAAAATCATCACATGCTCCTTGTTAGGGTGCCCATACACATGTAGGGTAAAACCACCAATTTTGGCAGGTTCTGATGACCATCTAGAGTGTGCGTAGTCTTCCGGACTCCTTGCCAGTAAAAGATGATGAGGAATAAAGAATTAGGTGTTTTGGATATTAACTGGCTTTATTTATCCTTTGGTTTTCGAGGGAGCTATACTGCTGCCAGATTTACTCCCCTCTCCCTATGGAGGACACATGCACAATCATACATGTGTATAGGGTAAGGGACATCAGGAGGAGTAGCTGTCACAAGTCTTTAGCCATCTTGTATGTCTATCGAGGCTGTATGGCAAACATGGCACAAGTACTCCATGCTATGTAGTGTTACAGAAGGGAATTCCCTAGTCTCCTAAATAATTTTTTGACATGACCTATATAAATGACACAGAAATAAGTGCAGGTCTGTGAGCTCAGACCCACAGCGCTACTCCGGATGTGACCTGAACTCCTGTGCTGCTCATGGATGTGCCAGGGAAGTGTCGTTGGAGTCCTGGAGTCCTATATCCAAGCAGTGTCACTTTGGAAAGTAGTTTAGGCTAGTGGGTTTTTGACTAGGACTACATGGTGACTTAGAATTGCAAAGTTGTGCTACTTCATTGCAACCAATGACAGTGAAGGCATTTGCATTTCACCTGCAAGTTGTCACAACCATAACCTAATAATCGGCTGAAATCCAACCCTGGTGGCATGATTGGCATTGGGATATCTGTCACCGCGTAGCTCTGGTACTATTCTTATAAGGTTATGATGTAGAATTGTCAGTAAAACACTGTTTAGCTCATTGGTGGATAAGTGCAGTGGATACCTATTATTTGTCACCATGATGGCTTCATTTTATACGGTTCTGTCAGGACATCATAGATACAGGAAAGACGATGAAGACATTACTGGCAATGCTGCAGAAGTACAATCCCAAGATGGTTAAAGTAGCCAGGTAACCATGTAATGCTCTTATGATTGATGCATAATGTATATTATTGGTTGTGCAGATCTAACATTGTGTGTCTTCTATTCTGAAAATGATTTTGAAGAGTGAAATGATAACCTTTTTGCATAGGTTACACATCTTTTACATCTTTCTTATTTTAAGGGAGCCCAGTCCTCTCTCCTGACAAGTCTGTTTTAGTGAATACTTGCATTCCCCATAAAATAATAATTCCACATCATCTTTTCTCAGAGCTCTTCATTATTCTGTTCCCCTGTTATTCCTCCTGGTACTGTATGAATACATTTATAACTAGGTATAGTAGGTAGTTGGTGGTATGTCCCTATACACTTTGACAGTGTCCATTCAGTCTGTGTAGGGACAAACCTCTTTGACAGGACTAACGGAAATGTCTACTTGCAAATTTTATTCAGAAATTTCTAGAAGGAATAACAAAGGAACACAAGTCTAAGAAAAGATACTACAGTGTTGTTGGGGAATACAACATTCATGTCTGGAGACATAGCGGGTGCTGCTTAACACCTTATTGGCCTCCTAACGTCATTTCATGGCGAGCGGAGCAGGTCCTGAATCTTTCGGTGTTGCTGCAGTTGCAGTTTCCTGCTATCTAGAAGAAGCGGGTCAGGTCCCCGAGTGTCAGAGACAGCTGGGGACCCTGAGAAGAATGTAAAAGTAGCTTAAAACTGCTTTAAAACAACCTCTTTTTAAAGAGGACCTTTCACATCCTCATAGATGTGCTGTATTATATACTGCTAGAAAGCCAACAGTGTGCTGAATTCAGCGCAGTCAGCTTTCCCGATACGCACCCCAGTGCTGGAGATATAGTCATGCTAGGCTGTAAGGCCCATCTTTTGAAGTGTGAAGATATCATTGCCAAAACTAATGGCACTTATATTTCCAGCATCGGGGCCCATACCGGGAAAGCAGACACTGTTAGCTTTCTAGCAATATCGCACATCTATGAGGACGTGAAAGGCCCTCTTTAAGGCTGGGGCCCCACATGGCGTAAATGCCGAGGTTTGCCCATTTTACAGTCACAGCAATCCCATCCCCACTTTGCATTAAAAAAAAAAAAGGAAAACTCTGCGAACTTTCTGTCAAATGCACTGCGGTAAGAACCACGATGCGCTGCCGCCGCGGTTTTTCCCGCAGAGCTTTTTTACTGTGGGACGCCACGTGGGGCCTTAGCCTAAGGGGGTAAATTATTTCATAGTATTTGACATTTAAGGCTACTGCCTGCAGGGGGTGCACATGTGTAGTAAATGTAGCAACTACTCAGCTTGACTCACACAGGTAGCCCTAATACTGCAAGTAGAGAGATAACAGTTTGGTCCTGCAAGGACACAGACTTCTCTTTCCTATACATCTGAAGTCATACTGTCAAAAGTGATATCTCATTGCTAAGTGAAAGTGATAATCCTAATAATGCTAGGTTCACACCTGCGCTGGGTTTTCCCTGGGGGATTCCCTTCCCCATTCCGCTTTAAAAATGCGGAGAGAAAAGTTCTTCAAGCGGACACCCCCCCCCCCCCCCCCGAACGGAAACCCGAACGCAGATGTGAATCTAGTGTAAGACAGTTACAAAAATTACATCTAAGACTCCAGTGATTGGTTGCAATTTTCATATGTTTTTGCTTGTTTCCAAACAGCTTGCTTGTAAAGAGAACTCCCCGCAGTGTTGGTTATAGACCTGACTGTGAGTATTCTTGTGTTGTATGGTGCATTATTACTATAAGCCATTCTTACTTGGGCATTCTTACTTTACATACATCAGGGTATGTAGACTTTACTTGGGACCCCACTCTGAGCCAGAATTGAGATCTGCTAACAAGCACATCTGTGTGTACATCCACTTTTCATTTGCATGGCTATGTGTAAAATGAGCAGCTAGCCAAGTCTTGGGATCTGGGAGACTCTGTGATAAGACTGCCCTTTTAATAGTGCTCCTTTCACGTGTGTGTGTGTGTGTGTGTGTGTGTGTGTTTTTTTATATATATATATATATATATAATATAATGTATAATAATATATATATATATATATATATATATATATATATTCATTGCTTTGTCCTTGAGAGTCCTACATGTATGTCTGTCATATTCTGAAGTATGCAGTGTAACAGTGGTGTGCTGGATTTAATGTAACTTAAATATTATAATATATAATTTTTTTAAGATTTATTTAATTTTTTTTTTTTTTTTTGGTTGTTTTCCACTTTGTTCTAACAGTATTTGTCTGTTTCTATGGATATGGTACTACTTTAAAAAAAAAAAAAAAAAAGTCTGGTCTCCAGCTGTCTAACCCATTGTTCTCTCTCATGTAACTTTTCAGTTGTAGGATTTGAAGTGCCAGACAAGTTCGTTGTTGGATATGCATTAGACTACAATGAATACTTTAGAGACTTAAATGTAAGTATTTGACAGTGCTCAGAGCTCAGACTGCTGACTTAAAATCACAAAAGCTCTAGAAAGATGAAGGTGAAAAAACACAATACATCAGTGGTAATGACAGAGGTGTTTATCTCTTTGTTTACCATCTGTGATACACGACGACCACCAGCATTTCTACATTTTGCAAGGGGAGGTCGCTGCGGTTAAGTTATAAAGATTAAGGCTTGATGCACACAAAATATATATATATATATATATATATATATATATATATATATATATATTTTTTTTTTATATTCCCTGAAACGTATAGTGTAGTGCACCATCCCATTCTTTTTTTTTTGTGGGGAGAGCATGAGCCTGAGCATAAAGCTTGAAAACAGGTCCTATTCCTGTCTGTGTTGTGGTCTGGGCTCATTCACTGAAGTGTAAAGGTCTGTGGAGAACACAGAAGGCACACACGAGCTACCTGTTTCGTTCTTCATAGACCTGTACAGGGTACACAGTTGTGTACACTTAGCCTTATTGAGCAGAAGAGAGATTGTGTGCATATGTAGTAAGATTCCTTCTGTGATAGATTTGAAAAGGTTTGCTAAAAATGCCAGGGTCAACAAGAAAGTTAGAAAGCAGATAGTGGTGGGGTTGGGATAGGCCATACTGTCATGTTTTATTGTTGAGGTAACCTCTCAATTTATAATGTACCTTTTAATGAGAATCCAGTAAACATGTAGTCCAGTGTGCCAGCAGCATGTTATAGAGCAGGAGGAGATGGATGAGCCACTTGATATATTGTGGGAAAACATTCATTAGAGCTTATAACTTATTAAAATATCTGCTTGTTCTGTGCTTAAGAGTCCAGTGGGCGGTCCTTAGTTATTCGTAGCCTTCCCTGTATGACTGTGGGTATAGAGATGGACATCCATCAATAAGTAGGACCGCCCACTAGACTCCTAAGCCCAGAAGAGCAGAGATTTCAATCAATATGTTCCGAGTTCTACTGAAACTTTTCCCATAAAACCATATATCAATGCTCAGCTCCTCTTGCTCTATAACACACTGCTGGCTCATATTCATTGTGACAGGTTCCTATTCACATCTCCCTGCCCCGTCTTGCCTAACTTACCCTATTCTGTTTATTTCAGCACATTTGTGTGATTAGTGAGGACGGGAAAGAGAAATACAAGGCATAGAAGATACTTGAACCATTGATCAGTTGTTGGCACCTGAGATGGATTTCCTGTCATCATGCCCTACACATCATCCACGTTTACTGCATGAAAACAAATATACCGTGTCAGTTCTTTCACCTTCATATGGATGGTTCTCCATGCTGTACAATGGAGTGTTCATTATCTATGGTATATGTAAGAGTTTAATTTCTTTCAATGATAGTTAGCACATTTTTTTCCCGAGAAGGCTCAAGTTTCCCGAAATTGTCACCCATGTTAATTAATAGCACTTAAGAGATGTGTAATGAATGATGCAGGGAATTGCTGGTTGTAGTAGTGCAAACTTAAGTTTCATGTCGGGGCCTGTAAAGACTAGAGCAAAAGGATAGATCTGTCCATATCATGCTATCCTTGGTTACTTGACTAGCTGCTGTTGCAAATATTGACTTCCTGAAATTAAATGTACTGAGAAATACATTATTATCATAGGTTTGTTATATCATCTAAATTAGTCTTTTTCGTTAAAGAAGTGTCAGATGATGCAGGCCAAGAGCATCGTAACACTGGTCTGTCTGGTGGAGTGTAAGATACTAGTTGAGCAGTTTCCCTTAATAACTAACCAGATTTCCTATAGAAAGAAGCAGCAGTCTGGTTTTGCTAAATCTTTCCAACAAACACGTTTCCAAGTGGAGGTATACACAGAGGACTATGTATATAACATACCCATGGATATAATGTCTTTAAAAGTAGTTCTCAGAGACCGTGGCTACCAAAGGACTGTTTCGGACACCCAAATTTAAATAGCCCCAAGACCCATTGCCCAATGGTCTTATAGAACCACACTTAATGGGGTTCTCCGCTTTGGACCCAATGTCTGTTTGGTCAATTGCAAATAACAGTGTATCCCCCAGCTGTAAAATGAGTGAGAACCTAGCAGTAAAGCTGGCTATACACTTTACATAGCTGTCTAAATACTTGTTCGCAGCTGCTCTTCCTATACAGGTGCCAAGCACGCATGTGTTTTCAGTAGGGAGAGGGGAATAAGCTGCTGTCTGGCACAGTCGCATCTGCAATTGGGGTAAAGTTGGGACACAATATGCACCTTAAAGGGAACCTTTCAGGTGGTGTTTCTTTCACCCTAAACCAGTGATGGCGAACCTTTTAGCGACCGAGTGCCCAAACTGCAACCCAAAACCCACTAAATTATCGCAAAGTGCCAACGTGGCAATTTAACCTTAAATTAACCAGGATCTGTTTTATATTGACCGTGCAATGTTATTACAGCCTGTAATAATATCACATGTCTGCTATAAAACAGATACTGTGTGATATAAATAGTGAAGGGCCCCATACAGTACAATGCGCTCCACAGTGGCCCCCAGACAGTACAATGCGCTCCACAGTGGCCCCCAGACAGTACAATGCGCTCCACAGTGGCCCCCAGACAGTACAATGCGCTCCACAGTGGCCCCCAGACAGTACAATGCGCTCCACAGTGGCCCCCAGACAGTACAATGCGCTCCACAGTGGCCCCCAGACAGTACAATGCGCTCCACAGTGGCCCCCAGACAGTACAATGCGCTCCACAGTGGCCCCCAGACAGTACAATGCGCTCCACAGTGGCCCCCAGACAGTACAATGCGCTCCACAGTGGCCCCCAGACAGTATTATATGCTCCAGAATTGCCCCCACTCAGTATTATATGCTCCACAGTGGCCCCCAATCAGTATTATATGCTTCACAGTGGCCCCCACACAGTATTATATGCTACACTTTGGCCCCCCCACACAGTAGTATATGCTCCATAGTGTCCCCCACACAGTATTAGATGTTTCGGTGTCCCCCATACAGTATTTGAAGCATCTAATACTGTATGGTGGACATTGAAGCATCTAAAACTGTGTGGGGGCCACTGTGAAGAATATACCACTGCGTGGGGTACACTGAAGCATCTTATACTGTATGGAGGACACTGTGAAGCATTTAATACTGTATGGGGGACACTGAAGCATCTAATACTGTGTGGGGGACACCTGTGTATGCTTCAGTGTCCCCCATACAGTAGTATATGCACCACAGTAGGCCCCCCCACACAGTAGTTTACTTACCTTGTGCCACGAAGAGCTGCAGTCCCACGAAGAGCGTCCTCCTTCTTCTTCTGTTCGCAGGCGCTGATGAATGACGTCATCGTGCCTGCGTCGGGGCAGAGGTCACACTCTGCAGTCAGTGTAGGCTGTGGTTCCGCGGACCACGGCCTACAGTGACAGCTTTCAGCTGTATGTACATATGCACATACAGCTGAAAGAAGCGATCGCTTGCTAACCGGGATTCCTGTATCGGATTCCCCGTTAGTGAGCGATCATGGCGACGGCGCGCGTGCCAACTGAGAGGGCTCTGCGTGCCCTCTCTGGCACGCGTGCCATAGGTTCGCCATCACGGCCCTAAACCGTCATGTGTAGGATGAAGTACTTAACTTTCCATTAGTGCCCCTCTGTAATCTTTCTGCTGCAGCAAAGTGAAGTTATAAATGTTTAAGAGCAAAAAAAGTCTTATGTAAATTACACAAAGTAATCCTAAACAGTCATATGTCAATTAAGTCTAGTAGTCATGGGGGCAGGGAGCAGCTTCAGCCTACTCATGGAGTCTACTTGATGATCTCGCCTTCTGGGCATTATTGACATCATCCTCATGATGTCACTCATGCCCATGAGGTGTGATTAGCAAGTGGACAGTGTGATTAGGCTGAGTTGCCAAAATCTTAGAAATTGCAACAAAACACAATGTGTGAACACTGCCTAAATTAGGAAAATCTACATACTGTAGTTTTATAGCATAGTAAAAAATAATAGTCATGATTTGTATAGGATTCTCTGTAAAGGTATGAGAATGTTACTAAATGAACCATCTTATTTTTTTGTTTATAATAACTGACTGTATCAAGTTATCTCCCAAGTTATACATGTATGTAGAAGAATATTTGGTATTCTATTAACAGAAAGAGACTACTTTCTCCTGTCTGTATGGCATGAGCAGACCATATTGCAGCAGTTGCAGTACACCTGGGCCATCCTATGAATACAGTGAATGGATGTCTTTTGTAGTGATGCTCTCATTTATTCTTCTGGAGGAGTGACCAGGATTTGCAGTCATCTTGATAAATGTGACAAATGACCATAATGATGATCTACTACATCATCCTAATATTAGTGAATGTGGTCATGTTGACCACTCTCAGCCAGGACCTACTGGATTTCTTTCTGACAACATTCACTATCATTAGGTGCATTTAGCACAACAGTCTTAATGTCATGTGGTCAAAATCTGCCATATAGCCCTAGTCTGAAATCGACGCTAGGATCTTTTACTCTCATTATTATCTGCCACCGTTATCTGGTGGAATTTTCAAAGGTGATATCGCCCCAAAAAACACTTATTCCATAGATAGATGCCAAATATTTGATCACTGGGGGTTCAACTGCTAGGATGGCCAGCAATCACAAGAGGGGTCCCCAAGTCTAATTTGTGAATACAATGGTAGTGCACATGCATGACTCTAAGGGGCCATTCACATAGCGGAAAATAAAGTGGAATTCCTCTTAATTTTCCGGCCACTGTCAACCCACGGCAGCTATAGCACATGCAACACTACCACTGTGTTCAAAAAGTGGACTTTCTGACCCAAGTTTTTATATTTTGTAAGGGTCCCTTTAAGACCTCTGTATTTGGAAAGAACGTTAAGCACTCACTTTAGATTATTTGATGCAGGAGTGGAATAGACTGAAGACTTTTTCCATATATTATTATTTTTTTTTTTTTTTCCAGCCTGTACACTGTTCAAGTATAGAAGTTTATGATGGTAGACCTATTATTTTTTTTTAATATGTAATTTATTTTTTTATATCTATATATAAATAATTTTAGTTGTAATTTTCTGCTTTTCAGAAATGCAACAAATCCAGTAAATTCTTGGATCTGTTGTTTTGAAAATAATTACTAAAAATAACTCGTCATCAGAATACCGCAAAAAAATTAAAATTGTAAAAACAGTCTGCTTTCTTTGATTTTTAAACATATTTAAAGAAAGTATTTATCTTTTGTGATGGGTAAAGTTGTGAATTAGCTGCTTGTAAAAAGGAAAATTCTCATACAAATTGAATTATAATTTGTTTTACAAATTTGGAATATTCAACTCTGATCACGAAGTAGATGTTTAATTCATATATGTAATCCTGCTGTTGATGACGATGAAACATAATAAAATTGTGTGTAAACTTGAACACTGTTTTTATGTATTTTTTGATTTAGCTTATTTATATAGAACTGTCATATTCCGCAGCGCTTTACAGATAGTGTCAATACTATATCATATGGGACTCGCAATCTAAATTCCCTATCAGTATGTCTTTGGCGTGTGGAAGGAAACCCATGCAGATGGTGAGAGAACATAAAAATTCCATGCAGATGTTGTCCTTGGCTGGATTTGAACCACAGCACTCCAGTGCTGCAAGGCCATAGTGCCAACTGGTGGTGTGGCGGCAATGGAGAGCTGGCTGTGCATGTGTGGGTTCTCCATTCCCTTCTATGGGAGTTCCAAAAACATCCAAGTTAGTGCACTCCCATAGAAGTGGATGAAGAGAGCCTTGAGTAATGCAGCCTCAAATACACTGTATATAAAATTTTAGTTTTCCTGGTGCCTGCTGAATATGTATGTGCATCTGTTGTAAATGAAATGTGAACTTAAAGAGCACCTTTCATGTCCTCACAAATGTGCGGTTTTAGATACCGCTATAAAGCAGACTGTCCATAGACCTGATCTGGGGGGGGGGTTTCTCACAGCTCATCAATGGCACTGAGCTATGAGGAGCGCCCTTCTGACAGTGGGATATCGGTGTGGGCAATTCAGCGCACTGTCTGCTTTCTAGCGGTATATAAAACCACACACTCATGAGTACATGAAAGGTCGTCTTTAACATAGCACATCAATATCAGAACGGTGTGGATGGATCTGACAGCAGGTGCAGATGGCTCTGTACACACTGTAGTGGATGTGCTACTAAAGCTCTGCTCCCATAGGACCTCAGCTACAGTAACCTGGCACAGTCACTACACCATCTAATTCCAGCCCCATGCAATAAACAGTTCTGGAGACTTAGAATCCATAATGGTGGCATTTAAGTGGTTAGATAAATGGTGCTGTATCTGTGCTTTGTCAACCCAGGAGTGTCTGGTGTCATTGGGTTTCATTGGCAGCTAGGGGCCTTAGGAACGCCCCCGGATATATCACCTATGTATGCCTATTATGAACTAAGGGCCTAATAAGATGCTCCAAAATGCTTCATTATGTTAAAAGGATACTTCAGTGATTTTCTTGGACTCCATTATGTTGTTGGAAGGATCATCCTCTCAATAGTAATAGTTACCTATTGCAGTGTCTTCCTTTTATCCACTTTTCACCTTCAATAAGTCACACGATCACAGGGTGATTTTATTTTCTAGCATGGATTGCTGAGTAACAAGAGGTCTCTTGCTGCTCCTTGCAGATACGATAGGGAACTTCCATGTGATTTATCAAAGTTTTGTTTTGTGCAAATGCCTTCTCTGCCTCTGTCTGCACTCTTTAACCCCCATCGCAGTTAGGTCACCATGCCCCCTATTACATTCTCTAGTGTTATCAGGACCTGAGGTGACCTCATTCTCACAATGTAACATCCTGAGAGGTCAATTTTAGTATTGACTCTGCACTGTTTAGCAAAAGCAGGTGCTAGGCATGGGCAACAGCATCAGTATACCAGATTTTGAATCTACTTTGACTACCTTGCATAGCTAAAGAAAAAAAAAAAAAAAATGGAGTGTCACTTTACAAATAAAATACTTGAAAAAAAAAATTAATTTTTTTTTTTTGATCTCCCTCCTAAAACAATAATGAAAGTTTAAAAAATTTGGAATCTCATTAAACATACTAACCTACAGAACTAGGACTGAAACACTTTTCTGCTTCCATACACTGGAGAAAATCAAAACGGGACCTGTGCAGAAATGGAGCCGCAGAGCAAATCTGCAGCATGTAAGATTTTACCTTTTGCAATTTGTAGCATATGAGCAGTGATATCTGCAAAAGAAATGCACCATATGGGGGTTAGCTTTTTTTTTTCCTGCTGTAGATTTCCTGCATTGGTGAAGATTGAGCCATAGTTTTCACATACTGCAAAAAAACAAAAGCAATGAACCGCAAATTTTTAAAGCTGTGTTGTGAAGGAGTTATTAACCCATTCATGAACATTACACTTTATCGTAAAGGAGTTGGCCAATGACACAATTTATTAATCCCACTACACCAATTTCCTGGCACAGAGGAGTGATATTGTGCTGCACATTTGGCATCATGGCCCTTTCTTGCACCACATGCGCCTTTTGCCCACCACATTGTGTGAATGTGGGCCAAGCAGGACTGGCTGGAGCAGGGATGCCTCAGCCTGACATATTTATCACTGGTGTAAATCTCCATTCTGGTGCATGGGCATGTGCCTGATTTATGAAGAAGATGAAGCCTCTTTATAAATAAGTTGTTCCCTGTGCCAGTCAGGGCCTATATTTAAGACTGGCATATAAAACACCAGTCTTAATAAATTTGTAGCGATGTGTTTTGGATACTGATGACCTATCCACAGAACTGGACACCCGCACTGATCATCTGTATACAGTCAGAGGCAGTTCTGCTTCTATTCAAGTGAA
The DNA here is from genome assembly GCA_947044405.1 of Leptodactylus fallax. Taxonomy (NCBI): domain Eukaryota; kingdom Metazoa; phylum Chordata; class Amphibia; order Anura; family Leptodactylidae; genus Leptodactylus; species Leptodactylus fallax. Next base: position 845,734 of record CAMRHE010000527.1, read on the forward strand.
TGGGAGCAGAGCTGCAGGTCCTTGGTGCCACAGCTTCAGAGCCTTAAACAGCTTCTGCCAGACAGACAAGCTGATACTCCCCACTGATCAGATAGGCCATCAGTATCTCATCAGTGGGGGTATCAGCTTATCTGGCAGGCAGAAGCTGTATACAGTGTATATAAGCAAAACTGTAGTTTGTCAGCACCATCCTAGAGTGTATGGCTCTGAAACAGTGGCCCCAGGAAACTGCAGCTCTGCATTCATTTACTTGAATAGAAGCAGAGCTGCTTCTGCCCATATACACTGTATACAGCTTCTAGTAGCTAGACAAGCTGATACCCCCACTGATCAGATACTGATGACCTATCTTGTGGACAAATCATGGTTATTTACACAACACAGGGTTTTGGACAACCCCTTTAAGAACCTATGTTATTCCCCTCTGATTAAGAACATTTAACACTGCCCAAAAATAAAATTAGAGCATTTCATAATAGTATATAAGAAAGCTCTGCTGCGTTCCACCTTGCTAAAGCGGGGCAGATAGCAGTTGAAAGCGTTATCAGATTACACAGAACACAATGGAGAGAAGGAGAAGTGAGCAGGAGCTGAGCAAGACTGGACAGACACAGAGGCTGCTGGAGATCAATACATGGTCCTAAATGACTCTGATAATGCCTCAAAGTTAGAACTGGATCCACAGATTCTCCTCTACTTTCTGTGTGCAGTGTATGGGAGACATCGTAGCAGCTAGTCTCCATCCACTAGCTCAGAAAAAACTGATAATTTCAGATAGAAACTGCAGAGCGGAAAACTGCTAAAATGTGTATTATTTCCAGAGCTATCATCAGTTGAAAACAGAGTCAGGATTGGGATATTTTTTTTTATGTAGCTGCAGCTGTTCCCAAATCCAACTTTGTTTGCAACTGATGATAGTAATACACGTAAAACCTTATGTAAGAATCTCCTCTTTCATAAGACACCAGATGCAAGTTTCCTATGTTTTATAATGCCAAGATATAACTGTTTGAAGTGACACCCCCCCACACCTTCATTTTCTCTTCATTATACAGAAGCCAATAAGGAGTATGCAGTGAGAAGCAGGTACAGCGCTCAATAGAGAAGCAAGGGAAAGAATAAAGAAATCCAGGATTTCACATAAGGAAATCATGGCACGTTTCTGACAAGTCCCAGAGTATAGAAAGTTCCTGCATTCATGGTCTTATCTATTGGCAACCGATCAAGACTAAAGACTGTCACCACTAAAGTGGTTAGAGAAAATCTTTAAAACTCTGCAAATTTTGTAATTATTTGTATCTGGAAAAAGTAAATTTTTTTAAATTTTCATTATTGATTTTTCAAATAGAAACAAAAAAAACAAAACATAAACATGGGGAGATGCAGTGTCCCAAAAAAAGAAGAACCAGAACAATCCTAATAAGAAAAAACAGATGCAAAGGGGTGGACACCATTATAATTCCCCTAATTATTAACTAGAGAATGAAGACTCTTGCGTCTGGAAAGTAGCGGAAACAGAATGACGACCAAAACCCAAAATAATACCACCAGAGAAGGAACCATAGCACAACAGGCTAAGGTTGACGCTCCACACAAAGATAGTAATCAGAATACTGAAAAGCAATCCATGGGCCCCAGGTGCAGATAAAATGTTCCTGAAGTTTCTGGAAGTCCTCTATTCTATAGTGGAGGGCAACTTCAGTGAACCATTCCTCCACAGTAGGTACCAACTGGCTTTTCTAATGTCTGGGTAGTACATTTTTTGCCAACTGCAGGAGAAAACTGGTGAGGAAGCGTTTATGCGGTACTTAGAGAAACCAATAGGTATCATGAACAAGAGCAGGGCCTCCAGAGTATCAGGAAGAACAGCGCCTGTTATAGTAGACATATACAATATGACCTGGGACCAAAAGGCCCGGAAGAATGAGTATCCCCACCAAATATGAGACATCTTCTTTGTGCCTTATCTAATAGTTATGTGACAGCTTTATACCCAATCATGTTATGTTAATTATACTAATCGCTCCTTCTCTGTCTGCAATGTATAACCACACCAAGAATATATAAAAACCTCACTATCCACCATTAAATATCAGAATCCATATTGGTTACATACTTGCACCTTGCGACTGTGTGTGTTTCTCTGAGATGGCTCATACTGTATATCATTTTATACTAATTTGGACTTCAATACGGTGATACTTAGAGCAGATTACGTTCACACTACCTAGAAAATGATTAGAGCATATACCGTGGGGGGTGAAGGTGGGATTATCAAAGATTGGGAGCTAGGGTCCTTTAGGGTCTATTAGGCAGTTATAGGCATACCACAACGATACTAAGGTGGAGTATGAGCTAAAAGACCATGGAGTGCAGTGAGAGGTCTGCACCACTCCAGGTCCATGGAAGGGTGAATAAGATTAATAAAATCTCATTCACTTTGCTGGTACTGTAAAACACAGCTTTTGTTTCCACTGTACTTATGCCAAAAGGATGTTCATCCGCCAGCTCCATAGATAACTATGGATGTGTTTGGCATATGCACCTTGAGCATTTCCTGGTTTATGCCCCAAATGCACATGCCAACGTTAACATATTTACCTGGTTTTGGTGGTGTTTACTACAAAATAGTATCAGGACTTCTGTGCAGAATATTAACCAACCATTTCAGTTAACCATCTATCTGAAAAAGTGAAGTGAACAATGGGTTTTTACTGCTTGGTCAGGATTTTTTTTTTCTTATTCGCTATTGTGTTGTGGGGTATTTGGTGACCATTTTTGTAATATATTTTCATTATCCTAACTTCATTTTTATTATAAAATAGGCTGTAACATTCTCCCTAGCAACCATCTACCTGAGCTGTTACTAAGGAAAGTCCGTGCACAGTTGTGTGAATATGCAGAGCTAAAGCATTTATCAAAGTACAGAGTGGTCACTTCAAATGGCTGTATCTCTGGTTTTATATTACCTGGCTAGAACAGAATTGGAGATATCACTAGTTAAAAACAGTCAGGAATTAGAACTTGTAGCAGTTCTTGCTGCATATAGAATCACATTCCCAACTGTGTTTTAACTAGTGATATCTCTAATTCTTTTATAGCTATATATAGCACTTTCTCAGCATATGAAAGCTTAGAATCACCACATCATATGATACCAGAACCATTTTTCTGGGTGGTATAAACCGGTGGTATAAACCGGAGATGCAGTCATTTGAATTGAACATCCCCCTTTGGCTCTACATACTGCATTGAGTACATGTTGTACAGACAGTCTCCCTGACAATGTTTAGTTTAGAGCATTGCTAATGGGAACTTTACAGCCCGATTTTTATTAAAAGGAAGTTTGATAAATTAATAAAGTATGTTCTAAAATGTTTGCAGGACTCCTAGCAGTATAGTTATCTACAGTCATGGCCAAAAGTTTTGAGAATGATACAAATATTAATTTTTACAAAGTCTACTGCTTCAGTTTTTTTAATGGCAATTTGCATATACTCCAGAATGTTATAAAGAGTGATCAGCTTAACAGCAATTACTTGCAAAGTCAATATTTGCCTAGAAAATGAACTTTATCCCCCAAAACACATTTCAACATCATTGCAGCCCTGCCTTAAAAGGACCACCTAACATCGTTTCAGTGATTGCTCCATTAACACAGGTGTGGGTGTTGATGAGGACAGGGCTGGAGATCAATCTGTCATGATTAAGTAAGAATGACACTACTGGACACTTTAAAAGGAGGCTGGTGCTTGCCATCATTGTTTCTCTTCTGTTAACCATGGTTATCTCTAAAGAAACACGTGCAGTCATCATTGCACTGCACAAAAATGGCCTAACTGGGAAGAGTATTGCAGCTAGAAAGATTGCACCTCAGTCAACAATCTATCGCATCATCAAGAACTTCAAGGAGAGAGGTTCCATTGGTGCCAAAAAGGCTCCAGGGTGCCCAAGAAAGACCAGCAAGCGGCAGGACCGTCTCTTAAAAGTGTTTCAGCTGCGGGATCGGGCTACCAGCAGTGCAGAGCTTGCTGAGGAATGGCAGCAGGCAGGTGTGAGTGCATCTGCACGCACTGTGAGGCGGAGACTCTTGGAGCAAGGCCTGGTCTCAAGGATGGCAGCAAAGAAGCCACTTCTCTCCAGAAAAAACATCAGGGACAGACTGATATTCTGCAAAAGGTACAGGGAGTGGACTGCTGAGGACTGGGGTAAAGTCATTTTCTCTGATGAATCCCCTTTTCGATTGTTTGGAACATCTGGAAAACAGCTTATTCGGAGAAGAAGAGGTGAGCGCTACCACCAGTCTTGTCTCATGCCAACTGTAAAGCATCCTGAAACCATTCATGTGTGGGGTTGCTTCTCAGACAAGGGAATCGGCTCTCTCACAGTCTTGCCTAAAAACACAGCCATGAATAAAGAATGGTACCAGAATGCCCTCCAAGAGCAACTTCTCCCAACCGTCCAAGAGCAGTTTGGCGCTCAACAATGCCTTTTCCAGCATGATGGAGCACCTTGCCATAAAGCAAAGGTGATAACTAAATGGCTCAGGGAACAAAACATAGAGATTTTGGGTCCATGGCCTGGAAACTCCCCAGATCTTAATCCCATTGAGAACTTGTGGTCAATCATCAAGAGACGGGTGGACAAACAAAAACCAACAAATTCAGACAAAATTAAAGCATTGATTCTGCAAGAATGGACTGCTATCAGTCAGGATTTGGTCCAGAAGTTGATTGAGAGCATGCCAGGGAGAATTGCAGAGGTCCTGAAGAAGAAGGGTCAACACTGCAAATATTGACTTGCTGCATTAACTCATTCTAACTGTCAATATAAGCTTCTGTTACTCCTAATATGAATGCAATTATATTTCTGTATGTGATAAAAACATCTGACAAACACACATAAAAACCAGAGGGCAGCAGATCATGTGAAAATAGAATATTTGTGTCATTCTCAAAACATTTGGCCATGACTGTATACTAATTACAGTATGGGTCAGAATGTTGCTGGGATGCAGGGACTCCTAGCATCAAAGATAACTATCCAGTTTGGAGTCCCACTCCAGGCATACTGCTCAGACTGGTAAAATCAAACCATACACGGACAGAGTTTCACAACTGAGACTTGGTCATGTGAATGCAGGGTAACTCGAAAGTCTGCAATACTCTGTTTCAAAGTCCTTGTGGCAATTCCAGAGTAGTGTGAACAGCTGTCTTAGGGTATGATTTTTTTTGTTTTTTTCCCTGCTGCAGGTGCTCTCTAGTTTTTTTTTAACCTGATGTCATTTCTGCAAAGGTTAGAATCTGTGGTGACACGCTGCAGATTAAAAATCTGCACTACAGGGCAATTTGCGCACATACTCTGTATCCTTTCCACAGTGTGTGCATACGATTTCTTAAATTCTCATCCATTTTGCTACTGTAAAATGCTGCAGATTTTTTCCACGGAAATGTTGAAGCATCTCAGTTCTTTGTGACATGATGTCAAAGTATACAGATCTCCAATTTTCAAAAAGTTGTGTTGTCTTTATGATACAAACTTCCAATGTTTAAATCTCACTTGGACTATTGCAGACAAGGGGTATGACCCTGAGCCCTGTATTATGCCTTTGCCTTCTCTGGCCCAAGACTACACACTTGACAGTAGAGGAACTCATTATCATATCAGGCATCAAATCTAATGGCATTCATTTCTCAGGAATGGTGGGCAAGAGAGAAAAAAATTCTGACCGTGCCAAAATCAGTGTACTGGTGCCTATTAAAGGATGCAAATAACTGGAGACAGTGAAAGGTCTTCTTTAAAGTGTGTCAATTCACTTTTTTTGGTATTGTGTAAAGAGGGGGTTGCTGAACATTTGTGTAACATACTTTATTAACCCATTGTACGTTCTTTTAGCAGAAAAAAAAGTTCTAAAGTTTTCCCTTAACAAATATTGTTAAGGAGATCCGTCTCATATTCACCCTGTATTGCCAGTATATACAGATACAGCTATTTTGAACTGCTTTATTTCAGGTTTTGTACAACTTAGAAAAGTGCTAAGCTTTCATATGCCACCAATAGCAGCTCTAGGTATAGCAAGCACAGAGAAATCACTAGTAAAAAAAAAAAAAACACAATTGGGGATGTGATTTTTATATGATGTATTTTTATTTAGTGATTTTTCCAGTTTCTTGTATAGCTAGAGCTGCAATATTGGTAGCATATCAAAGCTGAGCACTTTTCTAGGTGGTAAAAAACCAAACATACAGCTATTTCATGTGACACCCCCCCTCTTCACCCTTTGTCAATTGCTATATCTGTCCATACTGGTAATACAAGATGAATACCACAAAAGGATAATGGGCTAATAAAAGTATCCCCCATAACAGTACAGCAGATGTTGGGAAGGTGTTAAAGGGATTGTTCATGATTTTTTTTTTCTAGCCTATTAAAATAATAAAAAAAAAAAACTTTAAGGCTCAACCCATTTATTCCACCATTTATCCAAGAATAACTTTATATTACATTTGCTTATTCATGTAATTCTGAGTGTGTTTTCTCATGGACACAATATACATTATCTTGATGGTAATTTTTTTTTTTTTTACTAGACCGCCTTTATTTATAAAAGAAAATGGCACATTTTACAGAAAGTTGTCAAAAATGTGGAATTGTCTAAATTTCTATTATTCTGCCTGAAAAAGCAGATAGTCATATCACCCAAACTAGTTAAGAATTAACATTTGCCATATGTTTACTTTATATCAACATAATTTTTTATTCCCTTCAGGATTCAGCCTATGTCAGGCTTTATCACGCGGAAGTGTTTTGGTTTTTTACACTTCCAAAGCCATAACTTTTTATTACTTGTTTTATACAAGAAAAGGGGGTATTTTTTAAACGTTATCTAATTTTTTTTTTTTTTTTTAGTCCCACAAGGAGATTTGAACATGCAAAACCTTAATTCCCCATAAAATATACTGCAATACTTTGGTACTGCAGTATATTATACATAAAAAAAATAAATATTAGGTGCTGTCTCTGGAGCAGCCTAGAGGCAGTTGTTAGGGTTCCAGACTGCACCCTTCAATCATGTTGTAGAAGGGTGATAGAAGAAGTGAACACCCTCCCCCACTTGATCCCCAATTGCTCCAATACCAATCACATTATCTAACATAAAACAGCCTTGTCCACACACACTTTTTGTGGTGCTTGTAATGTTGTGACTGCTAACGGGAAGTTACACACCAGATTTATCAAAATGTGACTAAACAGTTGCAAAAAGTTTACAATATTACTTCAGTAAGGGAGTGGGGTAGAAAGTGGAGTAATATCTAAGGAAAGACGTGTTAGGGTTGTCCAGGAACTGAAGATTTCTGATCCTGACGACCTATCCACAGGATAACTCATCAGTATCAGCTTGGTCAGGGTCTGGCACCAAAACCAATGAGCTGTTGGAACTGCTGGAAGCCATATACTAAATATACTGCTGTAAGCAGCCCTACTCCTATTTAAGTAAAAGGGAGCAGGGCTGCTGTTCCAGGTGCCATGGCTACAGTGTATAGAGCTTCCAATCTGTACAGTGTAGCCTTGCTGCAATTCACCTGCAACAAATGTATCAATCACCATGCAATGTTTTATAAATTTGGTGTATGTTATGACAGATTGGACTCCAGCAATACTGACTTGATAAGTAAAGCCTACCCCCCCCCAAGAGGAGGGCAAGAGGATATAGGCACCTGATGTCTATATAAGAAATTGCTTTGACCACTCCACCCCTTCCTTCTTTTGCTGTCCCCTTATTCTATGGTTTCACCCAATTAGATAGTATTTAACCATTCAGATGGTTGAAAGCACCTGCAGAAATAGCAGGTTTCATCTTATCTGGTAGCTTATTCTGGTTCAGGGTCTTGTATAACATATTGATAAGTCACTGGACACCTGTACCCAACTTTACACCCATTTTATCGTAATTGTTCATTGTTATGTTTGAATGTAAACTAAAGAAAGAATTGTGCAATGCACATTGCAATGACGTAAGTATTGGCCACACAGTGTGAACGCACTATGAAAGTTCTGCAGAATATTCTCCTGCAAGCCACCACAAATCCAGTGGTTTTTGCTGTAGCTCAGGCTATGTTCACATTTGCGCTGGTCTCTTTATTGGAGTTTTAAAAACGTACCCCCGACGGACCCCATTATAGTGAAAGTGTATGTGACCACTAATTTAGTGGTCTACCTATCTGTTTTGGTCCTCTGATGGACCTAAACACCGGAGACCCAATGTGAATTGAGCATCATCTAAAGGTTTCTCCACAGGCCCCAAGTTGCAAAAAAGGTGAAATCTGCAGGTGAAACCACATGCTGTGACTTGACACAATCATGCACAGTGTGGCCCCAACCTAATTGTACTTTTTTTTTTTCCCCATATAGTAACCAATCATAGCACAGCTTTCATTTCTTAAACGGTTCTGGAAAAATGTAAGCAGAGCGCTGCCATGGGAAACAAAAGCAATTTTACTGTAAGATAGTTTGGATAAATGAGGCCCAATAGATTTCTACATAGTGCAGGATTTGTTGCAATATTTTTACATTGTACATCTGTTATTACTATAGACTTTTTTAAAGTTTAACTTTCCCCAACACCAAATTTAGGTTAGGTCCACATCTGAAGCCACTGTTGTAGATTTCATAATAAAAAAGAAGATTAAGGCTAAGGCCCTTGTAGCAAAATGCAGAGTTTTTTGCTTTTTTCTTGGTTGCAGATTTTGCTGCAGTTTTCTGAGCTAAAGCCAGGAGTTGCTTGAAAAGGAATGGGATATATAAAATATGCCCTTACACATTTACCTTCTGTTTAATCCACTCCTGATATATAATATATTGGAAGTGCTTATACTTCTACCCTTTGCTCAAACAACCACAGCAGAATTTGCAAAAAAAAAAAAAAAAAAAAAGCTGCGTTTCCGTAACGTGGGGCCTTAGCCTAAATGACACCCTTATCGAAAGCAACAGACCCTATTATAGTTTTATAATCTATGGGGTCCATCAGCCATCATGTCACTGATCTGGCACTGCTACCATTTTAGTTTTTCTGCATTTATAACTGAACTGGACACCATAGATATCAGCGCAGATGAAACCCCATCATCTTGTTAGTAAAAAAGTATAAAAACACTACCGATATATTTTGTTACGCTAATACCACATATCCCTCCAACAACTATGTCACACACAGGCAAATGAAGATGGGATATCTGAGCTGTTTCTCATGTCCTTCCCAGAAATTGGGTGCCAGGGACTTTTGAAACCACAAATACTAGTGGTTATAAAAATACATAAAAAAAACAAGCATCATATGATCAACAGATCCTTTATTACGTGGTTGCTTCAGTACATAATGAGTTGTAAAAGCATAGAAGGTAAGAACAAGTATATGTAGCCATTGGGAGTGTAGAGACTGCAGATGCACCAGAGCCCTGGCGGCCGAGGGGGCTGAGGCAATGCTCTTATACGCAGGGAAGCATAGCATTACTAGAGCAGCAGTGTAATACTGGAGAGCAGCACAGTGATCACACTCCAGTATTTACGTGCTGCTACAGCACCACTACATACAGCTTACTAAGAGAAGCTCATGCATGCAAAAACAAATGCTTTGGCACTGACAGCCAGCTGTCACTTTCCTGGATGCTGCCCTGAGAGGTGGGATATTCCAGGCGCAGTAAACTTGCAGAAGGTTTCATGGTTGCAGCTGTATTACAGGCATGTGAAACCCAGATGATTGAGTAGTTTGCAGTACATTTACCCGAAGGTAGACAGATCTTGGTCTATCCTGGGGTAATAGCCATTTTTGGGAAAGAAACTAAACAGAACCAAGCGTATTCTAGCAAATCCCATCCACACACTGCAAAAAAAAATACGCACACTGGAAGTGCTGCAATTTCCAAAACCATTTTTGGAAATCGCAGCATTTCAATTATGCATATGGAAATGCCGGCAACAGAAGCAGAAAGTCCGCAGAGGAAAACTCTGTGGACTTTCTGGAAAAAGTGCTGCAGGAAAAACCGCAATTCGTTTCCACTGCATTTTTTTCACTCAGTGCTTTTTTGCTGCGTCCCGCTACATTGGGCTTTAGCCTAAATGGAGTTTCTCATCTTAGCAACTAATCCCCTATCCACAAGATAAAGAAGTCAAAATCTGTAAAAAAAAAAAAAAAAAAAAAGTCAGCTTTTCTGCAGCATTTGGTGGTCTCAACCTTATGGTTAAGACATATACACTTGTACAAATACAAGTATAATTGACATGCTGCAATTTTCAGAAACGCGGGCATTTTTTTTTTTTTTAAATCACAGCTTTTCTGTTGCAGATTTTTTTCTGCAATGTGTGGATGGGATTAGCTAGAATCCCATCCACTTTGCAGGTACTGTAAAATGCAGCACACAAAATGCTGCGTTTTCGCAACGTGGGGTCCTGGTCTTAACTGGGCATTTTATGTAGGATCATTTGAGGTATTCAGATATTCAGATTCTGCCTAAAAATGTAAAACAATAATATGCCACCATGGTTAAAAAAAATGTGAAATAATATAAATCTTTGAAAAGTAGACTAAACACCAGAATTACTAGAAAAATGACTTCCATATCCTTCTCCACCCATGAAGGGCAGCTCATCTCTGACATGAAGAGGCAGCTCAGAATGGTCTGTATCTCCTTGTTCCTACAAACCATGATGTGCTGCTACCTCAGCCCAGAAAAATCCTTCCCAGCAATGGAGATGTTCCTCAGCACCATCACCCTATAAAAAAAAAAAAAGAGAGAAAATATACAAAATCAGTATGAATAATGCAGACAATAAATGACAACAGTAAAAGTATGCTTCATATTCACCAGATCCACTATGTACAGGTAAAATGTGGGAACTATGAGCTTTGCTTGCCACAACGTTGAAGAACTTCCAACAAGCAGAAGCATAAGATTTTTTAGCTAGTGCCCACCACTATGAAGCTACTTTAACATAACCCACAAGCATTTTTTGGTTTTATATGTATATTAAAAGGGGTAAACCAAGTCCCTAGTCTCCTCTCACTTGCAGGGACTTACTGACCTGGCCGAACAGAGGCTCAAGTATGTATATTGTTATTTTAAGCCTCTGCAGTGAAGAAAAAAGAACTTGGAACACCCATTTAATAGGTGAAATAGCCAAAATTGCATCAAAAACAGTCCTCCATAGTGTAGTAGCATACTCATCATCCTCCCCATTATCACGCAGTGTCACCCTGATATACACACAACTGCTGTTTAATCAGAAGTATTGTAGGAAAGTAGAATTATTGTCAGCCTATTTTGTGACTCAAGCCTATTGTAAGAAATAACCAAGAAGCTGAATGATGACAGAATAGGAGTCAAAGATATCCATACTGCCAGCCTGGAGGCTGTTTCTCTCTATAGCTGCCCATCAGTAAGTCTGTATTCCCAAGTTTTAAGAAATCAATGCATTACAGTGGTTTTAATAAAAATGCAAAAAATCTACAAAAAAACAAAACAAAACACCTGTTACTTCTAACTATTCCTGCTACACGCGGTTCTCAGACTGCCTGAATCCTGATGCACACCCAAACATCACAAGTTAGTTAGCATACCATCTGTTCAATGAATAATAAAGCAAGAAATCCTATATGTTGTTATTGTTATCACATACAGACTGAATGTACTTCATTCCAAACAATAGAACTTGGAAAAGCTAACCCATTGGACCTGTTCAGACTATTATTCAAAATAAACAAAATATAGAAGTCTATGCATGTTCAAACTTAGGAATTTGGTGCTAATTTTGAGGCAGACCCAATCGGTCCAAATTTTGCCCAGAATCTGAGAGACTGAAGCAGTACGCTGAAAAAATAAGTGTTCTCAAGTGCTCAATCTTGCTAGCAAGCGAAAGACACAGCAGAAAAGCAGAACCTCATGATGGGGGCAGTCCAAGCAGTGCTTTGGATAGCAAATAAGTTTAATTTGTGGTAGAACCCCCTTTAAGCCAGGACAGTTTCCTTTTCAAACTGATCCATACAAATTCTGATGTATCCCATCGATCTCTAATGGAGCAAACAAGCAGGAATCATACTGAGGAATATACTGACAAGTTACAGAAACTGAAAGCAGACAAAACGGGATGACAGTAAGGGCATATTCACACGCCGAATTTGTACAAACTGAAACATTCAGTATCAGCAGGATTTTTCTTCTTGACCAAATTCCACATCAGCCAGGTGGAACTTCTCTGCCTCTCATTCACTGCAATGGGAGATATCAATATTTAATATCCCTATATTACATTTTTTTCCCATTTTAAAGGCCTTTCAACTAAAACCAGCTAAGTTTAACATACATGTCATTTATTTAATTCACGTTTTCTGCTAGCCAGGAGGGGGCGGTATCTGGGTTTCTATCATCACAAACACAGCACAATTGCTTCTATCTATAATGCAATTACTATAAGCTATCAAAAGATAGTGACTTCCCTGAAAGGTCAGCTTCTACACTTTGCAGCACTTGCACTTGTTACACTCTGCACAGCCAGTCACTACAACTTCATTAGCCTAGAAGGCAGATATATTGGGAGTTTTGGCACAAATGTTTGTGCAAATTTAAAAGTAACAATTTCTAACATTCAGGCATAATCTGAACTGTGGTACAATGGTATAAAGCAGGCAGCACATATGAGGGAGGTCTGGTTTGTGCTGCATGCAGGACCAGACTGACCCTATAGGACTATCAGGCAACATCATTGTCCACGTATGTAAATATTTAGTGGCATTCATTTCATTCAATTTTATGGTGGTGGGGGGGATAAGCCTGCTGCAGTCCTGAGAAAGTGCATCACATATGCAGCATTTTTGTTCAGCAAAATGCTGCAAATCCAATATGTATAAGTATATCTTAAGCACGCTACAGGGTAATAGCCATTACATGCCAGAGGAAAACCTGTGAAATACAACAACAACATATTCAGTAGTCTGTATGTAACTGATCAAAAGTATTTATTTGATTTTAACATTAAATGAATGTGTGTATCCTAGACTAAAAGTACTGGAAGCTGCTAGTTGATAGGGAATGCATGCAGTACTGCACCTATTCAAGTATTAGTGCAGCAGCCCGGTCCACTGAATAGTGGTGTTTCCTATTCCTTGAACAGGAGCCATGCTGCAGGCACTACCCGGAGGCTGCTGCATCAGCTGATCTGTGCGGGGTCCAGGGGCTGGACCGCCAAAAAAAACACCAATGAGTTATTCTATGGATAGGTCATCAGTTTAAAAAAAAAAAAAAAAAAAAAAAGGATTTGGGTTGGAAACCTAAGACTGGGGTCCCACATAAAAAAAAAAAAAAAAAAAAAAAACACGTCATTTTACAGTCACTGCAAGGTGGATTGGATTCTAGCGAATCTTTTCCACACCTTGCGAAAAAATACACGCTGCAATTTCCAAAACCTTTGCAGTTTTGGAAATCGCAGCATGTCAATTATACCTACAGAAACGCCAGCGGTTTCGCTATAGGTATACTTGAAGCAGAAAGTCCGCAGAAGAAACCTCTGCAAACTTTCTGTGAAAAGAACAGCAGAATAAACCGATGTGTTGCACCCGCGGATTTTCCTGCGGCCCGCTACGTGGGGCCTTAGCCTTAGGGTCTATGTAGCGAACCACATCTAAAAACCAGTGCAGGAAAAAAACAATGAAGACCCTGTGCATTTTTTTGGCAGTATTTTTCATTGAGATTTTGCCATGTTTTTCCTTCCCCTATTAAATCTATAGGGAAACCGCGCACAAGTCCACACTTAAATTAATATGCTATATTTTTGAAAAAACAGCTTTTCTGCAGCTTATTTTTCCTCGCACAGTGTATGGATGAGATTAACCAAAATCTCACTCATTTTGCTGGTGCTGTAAAACGCAGGGTTTCTTTTTTCCCACTGCGTTTCTACAATATGGGGCCTTAGCCCTAAAGCAGAGCTGGACAGATCCTTGCCACCAGGTAACCAATGTACTAAGGAAACAGATATATCTAATTATTTTCTGGAATAATTTTATTTGTTCCTAAATTTTACAGTATTTGTCCAGTTCATTACTGAGGGGGTTGTCCGGCCACTCAATTAAAGAAAAACAGAAAACACTCAGGATGCTTTAATATAATAAACAAGACTTTCTGACAAGGGGAATGGCAACAATGAGTTGTCAATTTATTCATACATTTCAAGGATGAATAACAGATTAAAAACAAAAACAAAAAAAAAAACAGTGCAGAGACTTACAAAAAGCCGCAGCTTCACAGTTCAGTAGATAGGTTACAAAAACTGCAGCAAGTACTTAAAGTTGCTCTTTGGCTGTGTCGTGTCAATGAGATTGTCAAAAATTCAGTTCACTGCAATAGCACAAGAACACTGTTAGGCTATGGCTCCATGTTGTGGAAACGCAGCTTTTTCTGTTGCAGATTTTGCTGTGGTTTTTTGAGCCAAAGCCAGGAGTGGATTTAGCAGCAGGTAGAAGTATAAGAACTTCCTATATATTTCCCATTCCTTTTGTGGCCATTCTTGGCTTTGGCTCAAAAAACCACAGCAAAAAAAACTGCATATCCGCAACGTGGGGCCGTAGCCTTGAAGAGGACTGCAGAGCCAAAGATTACAAAAACAGTTTATACCTTGTTTTATACCCAGGCCTGTGGAGTCGGGACCAATTTTTGGTTACAGACTCCGGCTTCAAAATAAAATGATTGTTTTTTTTATTATATTATACAATTATTAATATTGTAAAATTAATGAGATGCAGGAAACTGAGTCGGGCTGTAGAAAAAAAAAAAAAAAGTCATATGTGGCTTGGTGTGGCCTACCGACTCCACAGACCTATCAAATACATACACTTTAGTTTAAAAGGTAAGTGCAGGAATACAAAAAAAGGTCTGTTTTTGCCCAAACATCACAACATCTGTTTATGGGCCGTATCTAGAAATGCAGCTCGGTAATACAAGACATGGGCAATGTCCAGATGTGTTTTTTTCTGAAAAAAACGCAGACCTCCTCTCAATTCAAGTGAACCACAGTGATCACCATAGGGATCAATGTGATATAATTTCTGCTGCAGGAAGGTCTTGGTAAAAAAAAATGTTTTTACAAAGGCTCAGTAATAAAAAAAAACAAAAAAAAAAACCCACACACACACAACACAATCACCTGACCTGTTCTCTGCCAGACTCTACTTTCTGATCCATCCTAACACACAGGAAATGCTGCTCAGCCAATCGCTGTATAAGGTGAATCATACTACGTGGTTGCCTGAGCGGTCACTTCCTGTGTTTTTAGAGGGATAAGAAAACAGAAACTGGTGGATGACCAGAGAAGCATTAGAAAGATCAGAGAGAAGAGTATAAGACTTTTCTAAATTTTTGTCAGTTGACAACTCGTTTAAAGCCGGGGCCCCACATGGCGGAAACTCTGCAGCAAAATCGCAGTGTTTTGCAGTCCCTGCAAAGTGGTTGGGATTCTAACGAATCCCATCCATACATTGTGGGAAAATATGCGCAACAGTCACGCTGCCTTTTTCAACCGTCGCAGTTTTGGAAATCACAGCATGTCAATTATACCTACAGAAACAGTTTCCCTATAGATATAATTGAAGCAGATAGCCCGCACTTTCTATGAAAAGCACTGCGGGAAAAACTACGATGTGTTGCCACCGCTGTTTTTTCCACAGCACTTTTTTGCTGCAGCCTGCTTCATGGGACCTTAGTCTAAGGCCACATGTAGTAAAATGCAGTGAAAAAAACGCATCATTTTCTACTGCTTTTCTGCAGCGTTTTTCATTTTTGTTTTTTTTCCCCATATACCTCTATGTGGAAAATGTAGCATTTAAGTAGTTAAAATTAACATGCTGCATTTTTGAAACGTACATTTTTGAAGACAAATTTTTCTGCATGTGAATGAGATAGCTGGGACTGTAAAATGCTGCGTCTTTCTTTCCCACCGCACCAAAAACTCTGCTTTTCTGCAGTGTGTGGCCTGAGCCTAAATGTGATCAAGAAGTGATAACCAGTGATCAATTTGAATCAAACAGACAGCATTTATTGTTTATTTATGACTGCTACATGTGTACTTGGGCATAATCCCTTGTAGTAAACAGGTGACATGAAATGGTTCTGTCAATGTGCTTTATCACCTCCAGTTGATCTAAATTCAAGAAACTTTTATTGGGGGGAAGGCGGAGGTTACCCACACCATCACCGTTCAGCTTTGGTCTCCCAATACTGTATTTATCCCTGCCCCAGTAAACCCTGAAGCTGGGTATTTGTTAGACTGTATCTCCTCCATTTTATTGACAAGTTTGTGCAAGTCACACAGCATCTCACAATATGGGGGGGGGGGGGGTTGAGAAATCAAGAACAGACTTACTGTAAAATCAGTACTCACATTTACATCAGCTTCAGCTCTGCAACAACATGTGTAAAGTGTAGTTAGTCTGAGACGGTAACACTATTCAGCACACAGAATTGCTTCTAATAAATGCTAATAAGACAAACACAGATCTGGACAGTAAAAAAAAAATAAATAAAATTTACACCAAGTACAAACTCTATTCTCAAAAACACAATTGTCAAAATAGCTGTTTTTTTTTTTATACAGTTGATGCGATATATTAATTTAGACACAGATTCAGTGTTCACAGTGTGGGTTTATGTTAAGCCTTGTGAAACCCCACACCCACGATTTTGGCTTCTTAGTGATAGGCTAACACTAACCACTTTCCTCACCAGGGGGTACTTTGGGTCTTGTAGTTGAATTTACTTGTCTATGCTCTTTGTGACAAAACAGATGTATCTACATTTTCGCATGTATTGTTGAGCTATTTTTCTTCAACGTGTAAAACAAAATGACACTTAAATAGCCTTACACATTTTTTTTTTTTTATTATTACATACAGTATTACACCAGTAAAACAAGTGTTGCAGACTGTCCTGTATATAATTGCCAAAAGCACAGGCAGTGTCATTTTTGATGTGTTTTCTTGCTCTGCTGAAGGACAGTGCAGGACGGAGGTAACAACTAATTGGTTTCATATGTGCAGAGCACAGAATGGTTAATATCGGCGCTGGTGCAGGACCTGTCTGGACTGACCCTTAGCTTTAAAAGTAAACAGAGTAGCTCGATCACTGCGGTGTAAGCTCCTGCAGTCTAGTTCTGTCTTGAACAGAGTGCAAAAAATTGGCAATAAGTAAATGTATTCTCTGAGCTGATCTTTTGCTAGGCCTTGCACTGGGTTATATACCCTGACACTGCAGCCTGTACATCATATTTTGCTCCCATTTACAGTGTCACAATAGTACATGTTTAGCATGCTGGTTACCTAAAACATTTATCCAGATGCAATTTAGTCCACTGGCCCATAGCAAATAAACACACACATGATAGATAGATCGATCAATAGATAGACTTGTTCCACCAATAGTAGTCTCTTAAGCCAAAGGGAAAAAAAACTGTAATTTTGCAGTCAACAGGCTGTTGCTCATATTTATTACAGGGGTAAAAGAGACAAAATAACAGAAAGTCTTTGCAAGGGTCCATTCACATCATCTTGTTAGATCTGTTTAGCACTGTAACTGCTATGTGTGAACTTATCCTTATACTTTCTCTCTTTTAATGATCCATACCTGAGTTTGCAGTAAAAAACCCCAGTATGTGCAAAAGCACGCTCAGGATGCATTCACATTGTGCTTTTTACAGCTGTTTATCAGATGGCCATCCATTTACGTAGACATCAACGTATATAATAAATGATCCATTGTTTTTTTTTTTGACGGCACAAACCTGTTACACTACATATTTGTGTTCATCAAAAAAATAATGTTTTTTTTTTTTTTACATTGACCTTTCATTTGGATCCCTTAAACAGATCAGCTAAATGGATGTAAAAAAAACATAATGTGAATGCACCCATAGGCCAAGGCCCCACGTCGTGGAAACGCAGCGTTTTTTTGTTGCAGACTTTGCTGCGTTTTCTTGAGCTAAAGTCAAGAGTGGATTTAACAGAATAAAAATGTCTAAGAGCTTTCTTTATCTTTCCCATTTCTTTTCAAGGAACCCCTTACTTTGGCTCAAAAAAACACCAAAGGGCACTTTTTACACATAATCAGGATTTGTTCAGGTTTTTAATGTCGTTTTTGGATCCAAACTCAGGTGTGTATCAACAAAATAAGAGCAAGTAAAGGGTTATATTCATTTATAATGTTAGAGGTGCAGATAAAACTGCATCAGCTTTGCATTCAAAAAAAAAAAAAAAAAAGATGTGTTTTGTAGCAGTTGAAATGTGTTCAATAAATGTTGTACCTATAAAATCCTAACCGTGTTGAAAACTGCTGCAAAACCACGTTTTTTTTTTTTTTTTTTAACAGATGCTGTTTTCATGCAATTTTAACTGCACCTACTGCTATTTGTGAATATACACCAAGAGTGTATTTAGATGGTGCAGTTAAAAACACTTGGGTTGTTGCCATGATTTTCAACAGTATTGTGGTTTTAATTGTTTGGTTTTTTTTTTTTAATATAAATATATATATATAAAAAAAGGTACTGTCAAAAAACACACATATTTGTTTACCTGAGTTTTAATGTAGTTTTAACTGCACCATCTGAATACACCCTAAAGAATGGATAAGATTTTTCTTTTTCAAATACACTCTTGGTTCCCAAAACCTGTGTGTGTCTGTATGTATAATATGTGTATATGCACATAAGTTATCCAAAAATGAACACAAAGAAAAATAGACACCATCTATCAAAATAGTCATCTAAACGTACCATGTTATAAAGGGTTATTTGATTAAAAAAAAAAAACAAAAAAAAACACAACACACACAGTAGACAGTATATACTACAAAGAGTGGACCAGATAGCAGTGGATATAAACACTATACACATAACCATCAGGTCCCCCCTCCACCTCCGTCAGATGTAGTTACAGGATCTGCACTACTAGGTGTATTTTTTATTTATTTATTTTTTTAACTAGCTCCCTCCACAGAAAACAACTGTCCCCAATACACAGAGTAAAGTTGTACATTTTTATTCTAATTATTCACCGCAAAAAAAAGAAAAAGACTTTTTACCATTTAACGTGATTAAAAAGCCATGATCAAAAAAATTGTCACACTGAAAAACAAAGTCAAAAATTAATATTGGTATATGGGGCGTCTGCCAAATAATAGAGCAACAAGGTCTAAGTGACAGACACAAAAAAAAAAAAAAAAAAAAAAAGACTCACGGACCCTTTGTTTGACCCTCCATAGCAGGCAGCGCCCTCCAGACCCCCCCCCTTCAGATGTAGGGGGGAAATAAGCCCCCTCATAATGCATCCCTAATACAAATCCCCCCCCTTCCCATATAAAACAGTGGTCTCAGTAATAATCCCCCATTTATTGATCCCCCCTCCTCCTGCCTTCTTGCCCCAGCCAGATGACTCTTCTTAACCCCAATGCAAAACAACAGCCTGAGGACAGAGCAGAGCTCTAAAAAAGAGGAAATAAGTTACCAGAATAAAAAAGGATGAAATAAACTTATTTTTTTTAAAAAGTCAAAAATGTAAATTTCAAAAATAAATCAAAAAGATTTTTTTAAATACTGCAGAAATAAAAACTAATGAGGAAAGTGAGCTATAAAGTGCCCCCCCATCCCCCTCCGCCTTCTGTCCTGTGCCGAGCCCTTACACCCGGTGCCGTCAGCCCCTCAGCGGGCGTAACGCGGGGCGGGTGTGCGGGGCAGCGGGCACTGCCGCCCGATACCAACAAACGCACTTCAGTGAGTCAAAGTGTGTGGCGGGGCTTATGCCCGGGTAACGGTCGCTCCCTCTCCCCGCTCTGTGCCGGGCGGAGCCGGGGGGAGGCCGCCACTACACACCGGACACCACGGGAATTTTTCCTGAATTTTTTCCAGATTTTTCGGAGCGGAGAACGCGGCTGTCGAGGTAGGGAAACTAGAATAAAAGACACAAACCGCTCCAGCGAGTTATTCCCTGGGAAAAAAAAAATCCCTCCTTACCTCAGTCCAATCGAAAATGGCGCCGAAACCTAAAAAACTTCTTAAATTTCATTGTAGGGTTTTCGCGAGGGATTGTGGGTAGAAAGCGCTGAGGAGGAAAAAATAGAGAAAGAAAGACTAGAGAGAAACAGCGGAGGGCGGGGACAGGGGGTGTGGCTATGAGATGGGGTGTGGCTAAAAGGGGTCGGCCGGGTGGGAGGGGAATGGGAGTGTGGTACCATAGCGACCTCATCCAGGGGGGCGTGGCTAGGCGGTGTAGTAGCACCCGCTGCGTGGGCGTGGCTCCAGCGATGACGTAGCAGTGAGGCGTTTTAGGAGTTGGTTTCCTGATGGGCCTGTGTTTGCACACAGCAGTTAGTGGGAGAGACGTTTTCTCTCATAGGCGTTGTTTTGCTTTTGTTATTACTACGTCAAAGCCATAACAAAGCATTAGGGTTGTGTGACCAAGTGGTCAGGAAAAGTCACAAGAACATGAGCAGAGCTCACCTCATAAAACCTACATTAAAATAATAAAGGTAACATTACAATAAAACCAACCAGTTCTAGATATTTAGCACAGAGTTCACTGTCATAGCTAGTTACAGGTACACAAGTTTAGATGTGCCGTATACCCCAGTAAAGGAGGTATATAGCGCACAGGTACGGTATTAACCCCTTGGCGCTGCAGTCACTTTTTATTCCTGCCATAACTTTATTATTTTTCTGTCAATGTAGTCAGAAAACGGCTTTTATGGGGTAGGGGGGAAGAGGTTTTTTTTTGTTTGTTTTTTTTAAATAATACTATTTAACCATTTCAGTACTGGGCTATTCTTCCTGGTTCAGGACTGCACACATTTTTGGGCTTTTTCATACATGCAGTTTTGAGGGCTATAACATTTTTTTTTCCTTTGAGTTATTCAAATAATTTTTGTGTCTTTTTTTCGGTGATAAATAGGGCTTTATTTCTATGTTATTTTTATTTTTCCATGTCTTTTCCTTTATTTATTGTTGCTGAGGCGGAGGTGGTACCTGTGACAGGGGCGTGGTAGTAGCAGGGGGCAGGGGAGGGTCGGTTGTTTTCTTTTTACACATTGTGACCCCATAAGGTTATAATAGACCTTTGGGGGAGGGGGGCTTTGAACGTTCTTTCTTTTTCTTTTTTTTTTTTTTTTTTTTGAATGCAGCCTAATATGCCATACTCCAGATCTGAACTGGATCCTTTCAGCGTTCCCTGCCCGTAGCGGTTATGTGGACACTAGGTCAGATGGGAGCTTCATTATGTAGTACATAGTACACAGCGATGGTTTATTACCATCCCTACCTTCCCTATTGGATGTCCAACTGTAGTCACAGCCAGCAAAACGATCCCACAGCTGTATGGTATATCGTTGCATGGTTAGAAATGGACACCTGGACATATATAGTCTATGGACAGTCCAGACCTGGTTAAAAAAATTATTTGTGTGGTCCCATGGGTAAAAAATGCCATTATACCATAGTTTTTGGGGGTTGGTCTTTTTTTTTTCTTAGGGTATTGGAGTTGGTAGGTTAAAGCACTGACTCTGACTCTTCTATTTTTCCACAGCCTGACTCCGACTCTTGCTTCAAATCCATCATGTCTGACTGACAGTCATGGTCAGTCAGGGTATGTTCACGCTGAATTTTTTGCCGGCGGATTTTGATTCAGAATCCGCATCAAAATCTGACTAAAAAAATGCCTCCCAACTCTCCCATTCATTTCTGTAGAAGTCAGGGGCAGATTTTTTTTTCCTTTGTTGATTTTTCAGCTAGAGGAATAAAGAAGTGTCATGATCTATTTTCGTCCGGTGATTTTGAATGCACACTGCGACAGATTCTCCAATGCAGATATAAAGGTAGGCTTAGGGTCAGAAGCAGTACAAATCCTCTAATTCCATAAAAAGTCAGTGATTGTTCCTATGAAAATAAAGATGTAACTAGCTATACATCTAATTAATTATACAATATTAATCATGTTATTATGTAATTAAAAATAATTAATCATTTTAGTTTGAAGCCATAGTCAGTAACTTTTTTCCAACTCCACCCAAAGGGTGAGCTTTATTTTTTTTATTGGTATCATATGGGAATGCATGCCACTTTTTAAATATTTTTTATGACATTTTTTAGGCTATGGTGAGGGGACAATATTAGTTCTTTTATTGTCCTTTTCTACCATTACAACCATGTGGGATATTTTAATAGTTAAGACATTTATGGACATGGTACCAATTTTTTTTTTTTTTTTGATAGGTCAGTATTATACTGTTGGACAGCCCCTCGCCTGCCCCAGCTGTTTGAGGAGTCTGTAGGTTTCAGGTGAGTGATGCAGTCTCTTAAGTATTTTTTTTTTTTTTACAATAGGTTTTTATCTGTTTTTCAAGTTTAGAAAATGGACACCATACAATCTACAGAACAGTATCACAACTATGTGTTTAATGTCAATTATACCTACGGAAATGCTGGCGTTTTCCGTATAGGCATAATAGAGGCAGAAACTCTGCGAACTTTGTTGTTTGTGAAAAAAAGCTGCAGAAAAAAACGCAAAGCTGCGGCTCGCTACGTTGGGCCTTAGCCTTTAATGGAGTAAAGGGGTGTTTTAAACATTATCAAATTCTTTTTTTTTTTTTTTTTTTACATTTTTTAGTGTCACTTGGGAACCTGACTATTGCTTGTATGATACACCACATCGTCTGCCATGTCTTCCTAGCACACCCTATCTGTTTACTCCTCTTTCTGATCCACTCTCTTGCTCTGTACCTCCCTGTGACATCTACATAAAAATGGTTTGGCTGAGCATCTCTCTCACAACTTCTCCCTTTCCCCATACCTGTATCTTCTTATGGGAGGCCCCTTATACACTATATGGACAAAAGTGTTGGTCCCGAGATCTTAATCTTTGACTTCAGATGTTTCAGTCAGTGCCATTGCTACATGTATATAAAATCCAGCACCAAGCCATGCAGTCTGCCCTTACTTCTGTGAAAGAAGGGGTTATTTTCTGTAGCTCGCTGAATACCAGCATGGCACTGTAATAGGACGCCGCCACTGTAAAATAGTAATTTGGTGAAATTTCTTCCCTCTTATATATTCCACCATCAATTCTATGTGGTATTATTGAAAAGTGGAAGTGTTTAGGAACCACAGCAACTCCGCCACAGTGTCAGACCATGTAATGTTACAGATCAGCATTGCCAAGTGCTGAGGCACATAGTGCATAAAAATTTTGGGGCGGGGGGGAGGGGGGTCATGTCAAATGTTCACCTTGGGGCCCTGTCATTCCTAGTTATGCCACTGTAGGCCAGTCTTCATAAATATGCCCCAATAATTGCAGAGCTCTGGCATTAACATCAGCACAAAAACTGTGTCCTACCGGGAGCTTCATGGCATGGGTTTCCATGGATGAGCAGTTACAGGCAAGTCTTATCTCACCAGGCACAATGCCAAGGATTGGTTAAGGTGATGTTAAGCACAAATTCCACTAAGTGGACTCTCAAGCAACGGAAACATGTTCTGTGGAGTGACAAATCACAATTCTCTATCTGTCAGGCTGTTGGACCAGTATATCAAGACATTTTCCAGTTTTGTGGGAACATTTAGGAGGAAGACCCTTTTATGGTTCAGCATGAGTTCACCAAATGCAAAAAGCAAGATTCATAAAGACACGGTTGGTGGATTTGGTGTGGAAGAACATGACTGGCCTGCACAGAGCACTGACCTCAACCCCATCACTTTCCAAAATCTTGTAGAAAGCCTTAGAAGCCAGAAGATGTTTTGGCTGCAAAAGGGAGAAAAACACAATTTTTATTCCTATGGATTTGTAATGGAATTTCATAAAAACTCCCATAGGTGTAATGTGCAGGTTTCCCAATATTTTTGTCCATATAGTGATATTAGCTTGCTGGTGAATATCTGGCCATTGGTCCTTATGGATGGTTGATTGGGCAGACAAGACTGTTTTTATTGTTCTATGAATAGTATTGGTATCATTAGAACTCATAGATTGTAAGCCCTTGCGGGCAGGTCACTGTATCCCACTGTGCCAGTTGGTCACTGTTAGTATTATACACACGTGGAGAAAATTGTTGGTACCCTTCGTTTAATGAAAGAAAAACCCACAATGGTCACAGAAATAACTTGAATCTGACAAAAGTAATAATATATAAAAATTCTATGAAAATGAACAAATGAAACTCAGACATTGCTTTTCAACTATACTTCAACTGAATTTTTAAAAAAAGAAAACTCATGAAACATGCCTGGACAGAAGTGATGGCACCCTTAACTTTATGTTTTGTTGCACAACCTTTTGAGGAAATCACTGCAATCAAAGGATTCCTGTAACTGTCAATGAGACTTCTGCACCTCTCAACAGGTATTTTGGCCCACTCCTCTTGAGCAAACTGCTCCAGGTGTCTCGGGTTTGAAGGGTGACTTTTCCAGATGACATGTTTCGGCTCCTTCCAAAGATGCTCAATAGGATTTAGGTCAGGGCTCATAGAAGGCCACTTCAGAATAGTCCAATGTTTTCCTCTTAGCCATTCTTGGGTGTTTTTAGCTGTGTGTTTTGGGTCATTATCCTGTTGCAAGACCCATGACCTGCGACTGAGACCAAGCTTTCTGACACTGGGCAGCACATTTCTCTCTAGAATCCCTTGATAGTCTTGAGATTTCATTGTACCCTGCACAGATTCAAGACACCCTATGCCAGATGCAGCAAAGCAGCCCCAGAACATAACAGAGCCTCCTCCAT
Organism: Leptodactylus fallax; assembly: GCA_947044405.1. Lineage (NCBI taxonomy): Eukaryota > Metazoa > Chordata > Amphibia > Anura > Leptodactylidae > Leptodactylus > Leptodactylus fallax. The sequence continues at coordinate 870,527 of CAMRHE010000527.1, forward strand.
GTTTCACAGTAAGTACAGTGTTCTTTTCAAGATATGCTTCATTTTTCCGTCTGTGAACATAGAAGCTTTGTGGCTTGTCAACATGTAGTTTGGCAAATTACAGTCTGGCTTTTATATGATTTGTTTTCAACAATGGTGTCCTCCTTGGTTGTCTCCCATGAAGTCAACTTTGGCTCAAACAATGACAGATGGTGAGATCTGACTCTGATGTTCCTTGAGCTTGAAGTTCACCTGTAATCTCTTTAGAAGTTTTTCTGGGCTCTTTTGTTACCATTCGTATTATCCTTCTCTTTGATTTGTCATCAAGTCCCATGGATCTTAAATTTCTGAATAATATGTTCAACTGTAGTCACAGGAACATCAAGCTGCTTGGAGATGATCTTATAACCTTTACCTTTAACATGCTTGTCTATAATTTTCTTTCTAAGCTCCTGAGACAACTCTTTCCTTCGCTTCCTTTGGTCCATGTTGAGTGTGGTACTCACCATGTCACCAAACAGCACAGTGAGTATCTGTAGCCCTATATACAAGCCCACTGACTGATTACAAGATTGTAGACACCTGTGATGCTAATTAGTGGACACACCTTGATGTAACATGTCCCTTTGGTCACATTATTTTCAGGGGAACCATCATTTTTGTCCAGGCCTGTTTCATGAGTTTTCTTTTTTAAAAAGTTTTGTTGAAGCATGGTTGAAAAGCAATGTCTGAGTTTCATTTGTTCATTTTGATAGAATTTTTATATATTATTACTTTTGTCAGATTCAAGTTATTTCTGTGACCATTGTGGGTTTTTCTTTCATTAAACGAGGGGTACCAACCATTTTGTCCATGTGTGTATTTGTTTTGTATATCTTGTGTACCATATGTAAACCCTCAAATGTAAAGCACCATGGAAATAATGGTGCTATATAAATAAACAATAATAATATTGTTAATTTTTGAAGGCCCCCGATACCCTTAAGATAGCTTGTGAGTGAATGCTATCCACTCCCCAATAAACAGTGGCTGGCCCCTGTACTGCAGCTCAGCTCCCATTGAAGTCAGCAGGAGCAGATCTGCGGTACCGACACCTAGTCAGTATACTGGTACCTGAGCCAACCTCATCAGGCTCTGTGCTGTGTATAGTAAGGTGTCCGAAGCGGCCCTGTACAGCTGACCCATGTGGCCACATCCCAGCTCCTCACCAATCCCAAGGATAGGTCATAAAAAATAATTCCTGGAAAAACGCTTTAATTCCCTCCTCCCCCCATGGCCATTACAATAAGAAAAAAACAGTCCGTGCTTAAAATCTCTATTGTAGATGGGATAAAAAAAAGAAAGGGGGTACAAAAATAGCTGTAAACTATGATAACAGCTATTGGTTACTAAGGGCAACTCCTGCTGTTGTGGAGTTTGTCTTCTAAAGGCCTCTTGACAACATTACAATAGGTAAATATGTGTTAATATAGTAATTACAACACAACAGTGTAGACACAGAATATAAAGCAACTCCACAAGTTTTATAGGGAAGTCAATGATTGTTCTTGTAATGGTTTCTTTGTTACTTCCTGGAATTAGTTTCACAATTGCTTCTATAGGCAAACAATATATTGCAAGGGTTAATAGATTTTTTTGTACAGATATATATATACACACACACACTCCTTTTTAGAAGCTTACTAACAATGTTTTCTTTGATTTTTACAGCAGTTTCTATTTATGTTTCTTATTATTGAGGTAAAATCTTTTTAGTTCTTTTTTGTCCTTTATTGTGTGTTCTATTTCAGATGTGTCATTAAATTCATAGGTTTTACAGGTTGAGGACCACGAATATGATCTGTATACCATGGATGTTCATCTTTAATATTACACACATAAAATTTTCTAAGCCTTAGCCACATTGGGGCGAATTTATTAAGACTGGCATATCATACACCAGTCTTAATAAATGACCCAACTGGTGCAGGGAAAGATTTATGATGAGGCTGTGGCCTCTTCATAAATCAGCTGGATGTCCCACCGTGAGATTTTCATTATAACTCACGCTAGAAAACTGGCATAAGTTATAATAAATCTGTCAGGCCTAGGCTTTCCTGTTCTGCTCTTCCGGAATTCACACAATATGGTGAACAAGGGTTGAATCGGAACTTGTGGCGCCTCAATATCATTTGGCATAGAGGGAGAGATGAAATCCCCCTCATTATGTAAAGCAGATCATTCTAGTCTATGTAAAAAAAAAAAAAAACCTTCAAGACAAAAATATTCTTCTAATCTGCAACTATGTTCGCACAAGGCATGGAATATTAGTTTTTTTCATAAATTTCTCTACTTCAGGGGCAAATCGGGTCTGTGAAAAAAAAAACAGAGCATGCTCTATTTTTTCACAGTTCATGGACAGCACATAGCCAAGGTAGTGAGTAATGTGAATAGGCTCTTAGACTTTGCCTAAAGCATAACATACAGGATTGATTTTTTTTATGGTCATTTAATGCTTTTTAGTACATATAGTATTAAATAAAGGGTACATTTGACTTAATGTTTACGTCCTACAGTAGATACAGTCTATGAATGAATGCAGGTGTATATTGTACCATATCTGTGAGTCTCTGGGACTTTTCATTATAAACATGGAGGAGAAATCCAAGCAGTTTTCAACCCCTCTGAAAAGAAATTATATTAGAACCATCATGGGACTTGCTGTAAATGGCGCTCTCTTGATGTGGTTAGCCTGTTTTACAATATTATACTCAGACTATATAATTAAAAAACGTCTTAAATTAGCACTAGGGTTTTATGTTGCTAGTCACATAAAACTAGGGAAGTTAGTAACAGACTTATAGTTTTCAGTGTGATAATGCCATCTAGATTGTTGTAGTTTTACCATGAGAACAGTTCAGTGGAAAGAAAAAGTATTGTGTAATGTTCACGTTCTTACACAACTTCTTTTATTAATTCAATAACTCCTTTTTTTGGATGGAAAGACCCTCGAGCTACTAATGAATACTTAGCTGAGCTCAGAATTGAACAACACTAGAATACGCCATCCCTGTATGTTAAAGGAGTGTTCCCGTTCATATTTTTAACTACTGCCAAGGCTGAAAATGACAAATACTATATACTTACCTCTCCAGTCGGGGATCCATCAGAGAGTCTATGTTTGGGTCTTTGATGACATTCAGCCCACATATGAGCAATACAGCCAGTCTGTTTCAACAGAGTATAACTGCTCAGCAACTGAATGGCTGCATCACTCACATGCGGGCCAAATGTCAGAAGACCTGAGCAGAGACTCTGCTGTATCCCTGGCTGAACAGATAGGTAAGCATACAGTGTTTGCTATTTTAAGCCATGGCAGGAGTTAAAAATATGAACTGGAACACCCCATTAAACAGGACCTTTAACCACATGCAGTGGGGAAAAAAAGTATTTAGTCAGCCACCAATTGTGCAAGTTATCCCACTTAAAAAGATGAGGCCGGCCTGTAATTGATATCATAGGTAGACCTCAACTATGAGAGACAAAATGAGAAAACAAATCCAGAATATCACATTGTCTGATTTTTACAGAATTTATTTGCAAATTATGGTGGAAAATAAGTATTTGGTCAATAACAAAAGTTCATCTAAATACTTTGTTATATATCCTTTGTTGGCAATGACAGAGGTCAAACGTTTTCTGTAAGTCTTCACAAGGTTGGCACACACTGTTGCTGGTATGTTGGCCCATTCCTCCATGCAGATCTCCTCTAGAGCAGTGATGTTTTGGGGCTGTCGCTGGGCAACACGGACTTTCAACTCCTTCCAAAGGTTTTCTATGGGGTTGAGATCTGGATACTGGCTAGGCCACTCCAGGACCTTGAAATGCTTCTTACGAAGCCACTCCTTCATTGCCCTGGCGGTGTGCTTGGGATCATTGTCATGCTGAAAGACCCAGCCACGTTTCATCTTCAATGCCCTAGCTGATGGAAGGAGGTTTGCACTCAAAATCTCATGATACATGGCCCCATTCATTCTTTCATGTACACGGATCAGTCTTCCTGGTCCCTTTGCAGAGAAACAGCCCCAAAGCATGATGTTGTCACCCCCATGCTTCACAGTAGGTATGGTGTTCTTTGGATGCAACTCAGCATTCACTGTCCTCCAAACACGACGAGTTGTGTTTCTACCAAACAGTTCTGCTTTGGTTTCATCTGACCATATGACATTCTCCCAACAATCTTCTGGAACATCCAAATGCTCTCTAGCAAACTTCAGACGGGCCCGGATATGTACTGGCTTAAGCAGGGGGACACGTCTGGCACTGCAGGATCTGAGTCCCTGGCGGTGTAGTGTGTTACTGACGGTAACCTTTGTTACGTTAGTCCCAGCTTTCTGCAGATCATTCACTAGGTCCCCCCGTGTGGTTCTGGGATTTTTGCTCACCGTTCTTGTGATCATTTTGACCCCACAGGGTGAGATCTTGCATGGAGCCCCTGATTGAGGGGGATTATCAGTGGTCTTGTATGTCTTCCATTTTCTAATTATTGCTCCCACAGTTGATTTCTTCACACCAAGCTGCTTGCCTATTGCAGATTCAGTCTTCCCAGCCTGGTGCGGGTCTACAATTTTGTTTCTGGTGTCCTTCCACAGCTCTTTGGTCTTCACCATAGTGGAGTTTGGAGTGTGACTGTTTGAGGTTGTGGACAGGTGTCTTTTATACTGATAACAATATCAAACAGGAGCCATTACTACAGGTAATGAGTGGAGGACAGAGGAGCCTCTTAAAGAAGAAGTTACAGGTCTGTGAGAGCCAGAAATCTTGCTTGTTTGTAGGTGAACAAATACTTATTTTCCACCATAATTTGCAAATAAATTCTTAAAAAATCAGACAATGTGATTTTCTAGATATGTTTTCTCATTTTGTCTCTCATAGATGAGGTCTACCTATGATGTTAATTACAGGCCTCTCTCATATTTTTAAGTGGGAGAACTTGCACAATTGGTGGCTGACTAAATACTTTTTTTCCCCACAGTAGTTAAATTTCGCACAGTTGGAATTTTTTTTCTCTAGCCCTCACCACTCTCGTGCAATAAGTGCTGTTAGTTTTGTTGCCTCATATACTATTTAAGTTCTCTACTGTCAGGTGGGAAGTATCAGGCAGGAGCAGGCAGTGGGCGTGATTCTGAGCCCCTTTGCCTGCTCCTGCCTAAATAACATATCAGGCACCAAAACTAACGGTGGGGGCTAGAGAAAAATTCCAACTGTTCCAGAATTAGTGCAGATTCTAAAAAGTTGGTGGAGGTGGTGAAAGGGACTCTTTAAATGGTAAGGGAAAAGGCATTATTTATCTTATTACATATTCAACAACCATTTGACATTTAAATGGGCTCTCTAGAAAAAACATTTGTCATATACCCTATTAGGGAATTCTGAGGTAATAGTGGGGGTCCTTTGTTCAGGATCTTTATTTCTTCACCAGAGTGAAGAGCAGTTTCAAAGAGCATCTCTCTTTCTGGAGGACATGTCCTCCAGTATTGCACAGAGAACCCATTGGGCACTGTGATATAGATGATTTTCCCTTGCAGTAGAGCTGCAGGGAAATTGAACATTTACTGCCAGATTTCTCCTGTATCTTTAAAGCGTAACTAATTATTTTTTTCTTTTCATAAATACATAGTGCAGATGAAGATGGAAAAAAAACTGTGTAATATAGTTTATTAACCACTTCAGTACTGGGCCAATTTCTCTCCAGGACCAGACAAATTTTTGGGTTTTTATGTATGTGTGGTTTTGAGAGCTGTACCATTTTTATCATTTGGGTTATTCAACTAATTTCTGTCTTTTTTTCAGTGACACACAGGGCTTTATTTTTATGCTGTTTTTATTTCTGCATGTGTTTTCTTTTTTTTTTTTATATCCGGGAAAATATAACCAAAAGAGGAGGGAAAATGTGTCTGTTTTTCACTTTTCATTTTTTTTTTTTTATTTAATAACATAAAGTGCTACTAAAAAACGTTATAAAATAGTTTTTACTCTCCATTACGGTAATTTTTATTTTTTATGGTGTCATCGGGGGTGGGGCTATAACCTGTAATAAGGGCGTTTTATTGGCGTATTATTTTATTTAATAATTTTATTTACTTTTTTTTTTTTTTTACAAAGGTCTAATATGACCTTTGGGGACATTTGATTACCTTTTTTTTTGTTGGGGAGGCTGATTTCCCCTGTAACTAGGGCTGGTACATTTAGCCCCAGTTGCAGGAGGAATGCAGACTCCTGCAGATTGCTACAGAGCTGATCTGGGTCCTGTAGGACCCAGTAGTTCTTACAGACGCTGATACCGGCGGATCATGTGACCGCCGGGTCAGAGGAGAGCCACAAGATGGCTGCGCCCATAGCGCTGTATACACAGCGATCGGGAAGGCAGGGAAGGTAATAAACCTTCTCTGCCTTCTCTCTGGGAGCTCCGCCTGAAGTTACAGCTGGCTCCCCGTTTCAGCAACTGCACGATTTCGTGCAGCTGCTGATTCTGCTTGGTTGTACCGGTACATCCTTGCAGAACAAGGCAACCACCCCTTGGACGTACACACATGGACAAAATTGTTGGTACCACTCGTTTAATGATTGTTGGGATTGTATTTGGCAGGTGATGAGCAGTGCCTGGTTTTCTCCACACATACCGCTTAGAATTAACGCCAAAAAGTTCAATCTTCGTCTCATCAGACCAGAGAATCTTATTTCTCATAGTCTGGGAGTCCTTCATGTGTTTTTTGGCAAACTCTATGTGGGCTTTCATATGTCTTGCACTGAGGAGAAGCTTCCTTCGGGCCACTCTGCCATGAAGCCCTGACTGGTGGAGGGCTGCAGTGATAGTTGACTTTGTGGAACTTTCTCCCATCTCCCTACTGCATCTCTGGAGCTCAGCCACAGTGATCTTTGGGTTCTTCTTTACCTCTTTCACCAAGGCTCTTCTCCCACGATTGCTCAGTTTGGCTGGACGGCCAGGTCTAGGAAGAGTTCTGGTCGTCCCAAACTTCTTCCATTTAAGGATTATGGAGGCCACTGTGCTCTTAGGAACCTTGAGTGCTGCAGAAATTCTTTTTTAACCTTGGCCAGATCTGTGCCTTGCCACAATTCTGTCTCTGAACTCCTTGGGCAGTTCCTTTGACCTCATGATTCTCATTTGCTCTGACATGCACTGTGAGCTTGAGGTCTTATATAGACAGGTGTGTGCCTTTCCTAATCAAGTCCAATCAGTTTAATTAAACACAGCTGGACTCCAATGAAGGAGTAGAACCATCTCAAGGAGTATCAGAAGGAAATGGACAGCAGGTGAGTTAAATATGAGTGTCACAGCAAAGGGTCTGAATACTTATGACCATGTGATATTTCAGTTTTTCTTTTTTAATAAATTTGCAAAAATATCCACATTTCTGTTTTTTTCTGTCAAGATGGGGTGCTCAGTGTACATTAATGAGAAATAAAATGAACTTTTTTGCTTTTAGCAAATGACTGCAATGAAACAAAGAGTAAAAAATTTAAAGGGGTCTGAATACTTTCCGTACCCACTGTATCTGCTTGTGTATGAAGTATGGACTGAAATCACTTAGATAAGAAGTAAAAACAGGAATAATACTTAAAGACACAGGTTCTTTTCTTTAGCTAAGTATATTTAAAAGTTTGTTCCAATCCTAGCGAAATCCTTTAAACTTGCAAAACAGTCATGGCACCCATCCTGGTATTTTCCTGAGTGGTCACTCCACTTGGTGACCATGACTCCAAGGCCTTGTGTTACACCTTATTAATCCCTACAGGCCCTTGGTTTTCTGTATATAATATAATAGTACACTATATGGGTAGCTTACTAGGCACCAACAGATATTACCACATAGGACACCATCGAAGATACGTCAACCCTTGCCAAATGTCAATTTTTATTTATTAAAAATGTATTTATTTATTAAACAAAAATTTTAATACAAAGTAAACTGCTGGATTGACTGATAGGGTATGATGGTATGTATACACAGCAATAATACACATTGGAAAAGTCTGAAATGTACTTTAGCCCTGGAGCCTGCTGCAGGAATACGAGACTGATCTTCAGGCTTCTGGCATGGTCTGCGGGTTATGACCTGCAGCAGGTCATCATGCTGATACACCTGCCGCAGTTTAAGTTTCCATGGTAAGAAAGGATGTAGTTTTTTCAGGTCGATTGAAAATGTAGTGTCCAAAATCAATTTTGAGGCAGATTTGAGCCATTGTTCTAAAGTAAAATAATTCTAAGAAACTATTAATTACAATTCTCAAACATTATATACAAAACTTTGCGTATGAAGGTAGTCTATCCTAGAGTACCGTATACACGATTGTACTGTTTACTCATATAATTAATGTGTGTAAAAAGCTTTCACTATAGTCCAGAGCTGCACTCACAGTTCTACCAAGCTAAAACAGCATACATTTATTTGCTATATATACAACACCAGTATTATAGATGGTGAGGGGGAGGGGTACCAACACAGATATTGCATCAGTGCCACAAGTTACGCCTGTAGTTTTTACTCATAATCAGTACAAGATAAGTATGTAATATAAAGTATTCTTCAACTTTTTCTGCACTAGTTCTTTTGCATTTGCAGATGATTCACATCTTTTTTTATCGATAGCCTGAAATCTGTATGCAAATGATTCACAGATGATTCATACAGTGGTGGTTTATGAAGACTACGCCACTCCTTATCAATTCACTCTCTGGCATGAGATATGCCAGAATTATTAGGAGGCTCCAGCTTCTTAATAATATTGGTGAATCTGAGGAGTTCCTCTGTGACAGGAACTGGCTTAGATTTTAGGCATAACTCACACCATTTTTCTGGTACGTCTTGATCCCTGCCTCACTCTACCCACTGTCATAAAAATGGCAAGCAGGGCGTAGACACAGCAAAATGGCACATCTTTGGTGCAAATCCCAGATCTGTGCCAAAAATACTCCACTCCTATGTAAATTTTCTGATCTAGATGTGTTAGTAAGTTCCCCATTATGTAACCTGGACATGTGACCAATGTTTTTAGCCACTATTTCTGTGGAAAAAAAACCATATCCTGTCCATAGTAAAGTTCACACAGAATATGGCTAGCTAGAAAGAATACAGCAAAGCAACCAGGAAGCTGTAAACTATAAAAAGCAAGACTTGCCCAAACCACAATTAGCATATGACACAACCTTTACATCTCTCATCAGAAGACAGATTCAGTTTTATAATCTTAGTCTTTGTGCTTTGAGGACAAAAGCGATAGCTTTTCCTGTTTTTGTTACAGTTCATTTAGATATATTCTATATTGAAGTCACCTGTGGTTATGGGCGGTGCTTTTTGGGAGGCTTCCATCTAACAGGATGGGAGGATCGGTTTGGGGTTACATAGCTTTTTTCAGTAATCAGAGGGATTCCTGCCTTAGCACAAGTAGTGTTGGTGAGCTGTAGATGAGTTAGCCATACTCATTTGTGATGAGCAGCTTGGATGAAGGCTTGGTAGAATTTTGTAGGTGGCATAGATTCACACTACCAGCAGAATATCACATATTCATCGACTACAAGTACCATTTATGTGAAGATATTCCTATTTTACTTCCACGGCAGTTGGTCTTCCTCTTGGATTTCTAACTGATGCCTGATGAAGGTTCTTTATCCGAAACGTTGCATTGACATCTGGCACTTGATACTTGAAATTGTACATAATATGTACTAAAATTGTATATCCATGCAGTGTACCACAATTGAAGAATGGGGTAGAAACAGACCTTTCCAACACAAGGATCTTATAGAGGGAGCAAATACCTGAGGGGACCCTTATATGTGTTCATTTTAATTAAATCTCTATCCATAGCTCACAGGCAGGATAGAGAGTTTATCCTTAGCATTGACATCTCTCTATTAAGGGTGTCAAACATGAATGTATTGCTCAGAACTTGAGTGTCCATATTACGTTTCTGCATCCTGGCCCGACTGCAGGTCTACTGACCCAAAAGTAGAGCATCATACTGATCTTTAATGCTGGGGTGCAGAGCTGTAATACAATGTGACAGCCATCAGAGAAAAGGTGACACTTGCACCATCTTGGCACACAGTCATTTCCCCCTGTTCGGTAATATAGTGTATAGATCATCATTTACCATAATACATGAAAAATAAGATATAACATACACCGCCATCATCATAGTAGAAATTATTGGGGATACTTTTACATATACTTACTGTCATTTTCTTTTCTTATAAACATGGATATGGGACCCATCTGAAAACTAGAGAGAGGGCACTTCAACCAATATCTTGCCTAGAGACCTTCACCAAAGTTGATCTAGTTCTGCTTGGTCCCTCCAGCAAATTTGGTAATTTTGCCTTAATTTTATTACAGTTACATAAAGAGGATCTCTAAACCGTCCATATATGTCTGTGAGATTGTCCTAATAATATAAAATAAAGGGAATTAAAACATATATAAGCCATATCACATATTAACAAACAGCAATATTCTTCAGCTCTGCATTTAATGTGTTGATGAAAAATGCAGTTTAATGCAGACAAACAAACTGAAGCCATTTCCTTCTTTTCACACAGAGTCTCCACTTTGCTGTGTAGTTGTGTACTGTAATTATATCCTGTTTTCAGTTCTCTCTTCAGTATTCTTTAAGACCTGTCCTAAATATTTTTGAACCTGCAACAAGACATGCAGTAGAAAAGCAGAATAATGACACCAGGAAGGCTAAGAGATCACTTTATTTAAAGTAACATTGAACTAACCATAAAATAATTGAGCATGGGGTAATCATGGTTGGAACTGCCCCTGAAAAGACATCATTGTCTTGAGTTCTGAATGTAACCAGATTATATTGCTGCTCTGCACATGAGAATTCTCAAAAAACCGGGTGAATCAATATTTAATTTCTAATAGCGCAGCAGCTTGGGAAGATTGGAACCTGGCTTCTAACAGCAAAGAAAATTCTTGCAAAGAAAAGCTTACCTCTCCAAGTTACCAGCCTAAGTATTTCTCAAAGCCATAATACAAATTGCTCTTAGGCTGGATTGACATTCAGGGTGGAATTTATTAAGACTGGTGTGTCTTCCGCCAGTCTTAAATCATTCCCCTGCTTGAGCTAGATGTTCCTGAATAATTAAAGAAGACCTTTCATCACCTCCAACAAGTCCAGCTCTTTACATCAATTAATAGCTGCCCTTCCAACACTTCTGGTACAGTTGGAATTTTTTCTCTAGCACCCACCGTTCCCAAGCAATCAGTGCTGTTAGTTTTGTTGTCTGATATGCTATTTAGGCTCTGTACTGTCAGTAGGGCAGTGTCAGGCAGGAGCAGACAAGGGGTGTGATTCTGGGCTCTGACACTGGCTGCCTCTGATTGTAACTCTGAATCACGCCCCCTGCCTGACACTGCCCTTCTGACATTACAGAGCTTAAATAGCACATAAAGCAACACAAACTAAATGTACTTGTTGCTCAGGAACGGTGGGAGCCAGAGAGAAAAATCCAACTGTGTCGAAATCAGTGAAGTAGAGTCTATTAATAGATACTAGAACTAGAATTGGTGGAGGTGGTGAAAGGTCCTCTTTAAGAGGCCTTTTAATAATTCTGCTGCATCTTGCAAAGTCATTTGTACCTAAATTGAAATCCATGCCAGTCAGGGATTGGCGTGTATTTTAGGTATGACTCAAGCCAGTCTTCTGTTAGGGCAAACACGTCCCAGCCCTGGGTCACCATGATCTCTGCCTTCCTTCACCCACTTTTCTAACAGGTGGTAAACAGTTTGGAAAATATAGAAAGTGAAGCATTTTTGGTGCAAATGGCTGTGCTCTTTTGTGGCAGAAAACTATTTTTGGAAATACCCCTCTTCCCACAGTGTTTTGCTACATTAACTGCCTTTTCATTGCCTTTTTAGCTCAAAAATTTTGGCAAGGTATCACTTAAAATGTTATACTGAGATATAAAATACACTACATAGAAAACGTTTTTTTGGAGCTTTAGGTATATGCCACTAGTCACATGTCCCCGATTTTTGTAGTGGTCATAGAAACCTCACCATTTTCCCAGTAGTTACAGAACATCCCCAGTTTCCCTTGTATACTGAATCCCTAACTTCTCCAGTAGTCACAGAAACTTCCACTTTCTCAGTAGTCATAGCAGCCCCCCAAATTTCTAATAGTTTCAGCAGTTCCAGACTTCCTCAGTTGCAAATATTCTCTTTAGGGGTTCTCTCTGGAAATGATAGATGCTGCTACTACTAGACTTGATAGGATGTTCTTTTCCAGACTGCACAGCTTATACCCCATGCACCTGGCTTCTGATGTGGTGCTGAGTTTGCAGCGGAATGCATTCGGAGTGACAGCCGATTGCATTCCATGATGCATTCTCGTCTATAGAGGCCTTAAATACATTCCGTTTTGATGACACAGATGAGAATAGAGCAGATCCTATCCTGCTCCGTGTCATCGGAACAAATCGGATGCCCCCATAGACACGAATGCATAATGCAATGCACTTGGATGTCACTCTGAGTATTATCCGAGTGCATTCTGCTGCAAAATTGGCCCCACATCGGAAGCACACTTGGTTGTATGCATGGGGCCTTAAAGACTTAAACCGCCATTTCTATAGTCATAAGTCATCGGTAGCAGAATTTGATTTGGGGCCAGAAAACCACTTTAAACTAAGTGATAAACATTGACGGATTTCTGTATAACTTAGTTAAAGCTATAAACAACACCTAGGTAGCAGTCCATTCTTTCTAAAGAAGTTTGCACATCCGTGATTTAGATCATGTGGAGGAGGAGAGGTATGCTTGACCCTGCTGTGGGGCCCTTTAAATTCTAGTTACAACCATGGTTGATAGCATTGAGCATATGACATTAAAAGCCTTGGAAAAGTTAGCATGCATGTACAGAATATTTTCTACCAGTATGTTTTCTGTACATATAAACTACTTTGATGTTTATAACTATATATTGCTTTATGATTTCTTGAAACATAAAATACTGCACAACGTAAACACAATATTTTTTTCGCAGCTAATAGGATGGAGTCAAGAAAAGGGAAGTAAAAGGGAGTGCGTTCTTAGTTCATATGTTAAATTCCACTTTGTTCTCACTATATTTAGCTTGTGGTTAAGTGCTGAGCAGTTTGCATGGGTAAGCAGGGAGAAGGGGGAGGTGTAATAGAGTAGGAAAGTGCAGACTCTGAGGGGAGTGTTTAATTAATAAGAGATCCTGACACTCTGTGTCTGCACGGTATACAATATATCAATATGCATAGAGAAATATCAGATTGTTAACATTTTATGTTATATGATCTGTCTCTATATTTGCTGTGAAATATGCAAAGACCATGCTCGATAGATTACACAACACTAATCAGCAGGAAACACATAGTGGATACATAATTCGCAGATAGTAAAACACTCTAGCAGCACATTTCCAGTAAGTATATTTAATTTGGATTCCAGTAAAGTTTGCAGTTGATAAATAGAACTAGAGGTAAGACAAAGGGCCTATCTTTTCATTATTCATTAACCATACAGACAATTTGTAAATATTCATTTATGAAGACTTGTTCTCCAGATCAGGATTTATGAAACTACTGTGGAGACTGTCAATATGGAGGTTTTCTTCCATAATCCAGGATTTGGCAAATTATTTAGTAAAAGTTGTATAAGTAAGAGGGAAAGGGTTCACATGTTTTCACCAGAACCCAGCATATAACCCAATCCTGCAGATAGATAGGTTAGGGTCACCTGAATCAAACAGTGTTTTCCCCCCATTGCCAAGATATTGCTGTTTTTGTCAATATGCAAATTAGCTCTTTGGAGCAGTGAAGGTGTTGCCACTTACTTTTTTCAAGCAATAGCAACACCCTCATGGGTCCTCATTGTGGAAAGCACAGTGGCTCAGTGGTTAGCAATGTAGCCTTGCAGCCATGTGGTCCTGGACAAAATCTTCAAGGAGTTCTCCCCGTATTTGTGTGTTTCCTCTGGGTACTCCGGTTTCCTCCCACATTCCAAACACATACTGATAGGGAATTTAGATTGTGAGCCCTACATACATATTGACAAAAACAGCAGTATCTTGGTAACAGAGGCACCAATTCACAAGGGGAAAACACAGTTGGATAAAGATGACCCTGTCTATCTGCAAGACTGGGCTGATACACACGTGGACAAAATTGTTGGTACCCCTCGTTTAATGAAAGAAAAACTCACAATGGTCACAGAAATAACTTGAATCTGACAAAAGTAATAATATATAAAAATTCTATGAAAATGAACAAATGAAAGTCAGACATTGCTTTTCAACCATGCTTCAACAGAATTTAAAAAAAAAGAAAACTCATGAAACAGGCCTGGACAGAAATGATGGTACCCTTAACTTAATATTTTGTTGCACAACCTTTTGAGTCAATCACTGCAATCAAAGGATTCCTGTAACTGTCAATGAGACTTCTGCACCTCTCAACAGGTATTTTGGCCCACTCCTCATGAGCAAACTGCTCCAGTTGTCTCAGGTTTGAAGGGTGACTTTTCCAGACGGCATGTTTCAGCTCTTTCCAAAGATGCTCAATAGGATTTAAGTCAGGGCTCATAGAAGGCCACTTCAGAATAGTCCAATGTTTTCCTATTAGCCATTCTTGGGTGTTTTTAGCTGTGTGTTTTGGGTCATTATCCTGTTGCAAGACCCATGACCTGCGACTGAGACCAAGCTTTCTGACACTGGGCAGCACATTTCTCTCTAGAATCCCTTGATAGTCTTGAGATTTCATTGTACCCTGCACAGATTCAAGACACCCTGTGCCAGATGCAGCAAAGCAACCCCAGAACATAACAGAGCCTCCTCCATGTTTCACAGTAGGGACAGTGTTCTTTTCTAGATAGGCTTCATTTTTACGTCTGATGTGCCCTGCTAAAAATTTCGATTTTTGTCTCATCTGTCCATAGGACATTCTCCCAGAAGCTTTGTGGCTTGTCAACATGTAGTTTGGCAAATTACTTTTGTCAGATTCAAGTTATTTCTGTGACCATTGTGGGTTTTTCGTTCATTAAATGTGGGGTACCAACAATTTTGTCCACGAGTGTATGCTGGGTCCTGGTGGCAGACTCCCTTTAAGAAACTTCATGTATTAGCCAATGGACAGTGGCTACACATAGCAAAACTGTTGCTGGAGGACCTGGTACCTCTGTGCCTCTTACAGAATACACATTCATTAAGTGAAAATGCAGGTAAAAAGGCAAAATATATTTGCCAAAAATGGCACTTCTTGAGCCATTTTTCGATGCTCATCACACTTTCTTAGCAAATGGGCATGCCAGGGACAGGACTGGGTAGGAAGTTGTGGGGTCTTCACTGCCTGAAATATTTATGACTACTTATGCCAGAAAACTGATGTAATACCTGAAATCTACTCCAGCTACTTGATGGAGTAAATTTCAGTTTCTGGGCACAGATCACACTGTATGTCCGTCAATTATTAAGAGGCCTCAGCATCTGATACCAACGAAGCACAAATTAGAATTCTGGTCTTAGGCTAGGTTCACATCTGCATCGGAGTCTTCTGCAGATACCACCGAAAATCGGCAAAGAGAAAAGTCCTGCTCGGAGGACTTTTCTCTCTGCAGGTTTCAGTATGAAAACAGCAGAAACCTGACGGACACCCGGCGGTTGAAGTCTATGGGGTCTTCGTCATTCGGTTCCCCCAGAAGACATGAAGGACAGAGAGCCAGGCGCAAGTGTGAACCTAGCCTTAATGGGGTTATGTGGTGAATGATATTTTTTGGCAGTATACTTACTACACCATAAAGCCAAGAAGGAAAGCCGCACACAGGGATTATTCATCAATATCAGTGAATTTATTAAAGAGTGTAATGTTTTGGCTTAATCACAGCCTTACTGCCTTTGGACCTATCATAATGCCCTTTTACCCCTACCAACCCACTATAGGCCAGTGGCAGTATGGTATGTGCCGAAGGTGTCTTTAACCCTATCATGATGCTCTTTGCCCCTACCAACCTACTAGGGGCCAGTGGCACTATTGTATGGGCCTAGGTTGCCTTTGGTCCAACATTAATGCCCTTTTACCCCTCCCAAAACACTATGAGCTAAGGTGCCTTTGGTCCTAACTTAATGCCTTCTTTCACTAGGGGCCAATGGCACTATAGTACGAATCAAAGGTGCCTTTGGTCCTACAATAATGCCGTTTTACCCTTCCTGACACACTATGCTAGGGAACAGTGGTGCCTTTGTTCATACCATAATGTCCTTTTACCCTTGCCAACTAGATGCTAGTGGCACTATGGTATGAACTAAATGCCCCTGTAATCCTACTATAATGCTCTTTTACCCCTGCCAATCTACTACCAATCTCACTATCAAACATGTCACTGGGTCCCTTTAGTCCTGTAATAATGGCCTTTTACCCCTCCTGACAGACTACTGGGCAGTAGTACTATGGTAGGAACCAATAGTGCCTTTGTTCTTACCATAATGACCATTTACCCTTGCCAACCTTCTTGGGGCCAGTGGCACTATGGTATGAGTGAAAGGTGCCTTTAGTCCTACCAAAATGCCCCTTTACCTGTACCAACCTACTAAGGGTCAGTGACACGATCGCATGGTCCAAAGGAGTCTTTGGTCCTAACATAATGTTCTTTTACCCCTGGCAACCCACTAGGCGCCAGCACTACTATGATGTGGGCCAAGGGTGCCTTTGGCCCTACCATAATACCCTTTAACCCCTCTTAACTTTCTAAGGACTAGTGGCACTATGGTATAGGTCAAAGATGCCTTTGGTTTTACCATAATGCCCTTTCTCCCCTCCCAACTCACGATGGACAAGTGGCACTATGGCAGGGACAAAATACTTCAGTCCTGCTTCAGTCATGTTCCTTGAGATGCTTTTGGAATTGTTCTAGACAAGACCCACATCTTATCCCTAATACCCCTGTCAATCTACTATAGGTCAGTGGCCAGTACCATATTGCAATGAAAAAAAAAAAATCTTAATTGAAAAAAATAAACAAACAAGCAAAACAAATTTATAACAAAAAAAATGTGAAAACTTGCAACTGAATATCCATCACAGGGATGAGAAATTCAAGCTGCCTGATGTAGCCACGCTTTTTAAGGCACATCACAGCTTAGGCCATGTTCCTTGAGGTGTTTTCGGAACTGGACTCAACAAGACCCACATCTTGCCTTGAAATCTTTAACTGTTACAAACATTACATCAAATTCTTTTTAAATAGACAACAAAAATTGTGTTCTGAATGGCAAAATAAAGTAATTGCAGTACATTATAGAAATGCATGGCGAATAAGGGATAAAGGGGGCAATTATACTATGGCAATGGGGAAAAGTGCAAAAGTAGAGGACACTTTCACTTACCCACTATATCATCGGACATTGGGCCTGTGGATCATTCCCTTAGAAACATGATTGATGCAATCTCCTCCCGGATGGTGTCCTTCTGGTGGTGATCATGATAGGTATTAGCTGCAGAGTCCCAGATAGCTGTTTCAGGCTGAGGCCCCACGTTGCGGAAACACAGCTTTTTTTGTTGCAGATTTTGTTGCGGTTTTTTGAGCCAAAACCAAGAATGGCTACAAAAGGAATGGGAAATATATAGGAAGTTCTTATACTTCTACCTTCTCCTCTATCCACTCCTGGCTATGGCTCAAAAAACTGCAACAAAATCTGCAACAAAAAAAAGCTGCGTTTCCACAACTTGGGGCCTTAGTCTCAAAAAGTGTTTGGAAACTGCAACAGGTTGTGTGTCTGTGTCACATACAGGCTCCTCAGCTTCACAACAAGAGGATTACTTGAGCTCTACTAGCCACAACCCATTTTTAATAGCCATAACTCAATGTGATTTCCAATAGACAGCGGTTAAAAATGGACTCATTGAGATTAATGGGGGGTTTGTGACCATAAAAATGGCAAAAAATACATGTCCTATATTTTGGTATGCCATTACAAAAAATGGATGAACCTGAACAACAGAGAGACCACGCTAGTGTGAACCTAGTGTAAGATGGTTAGATAACATCTTTAAAAGTCTGCAAAATTATTTAAATTTGCAAAAATGTTTCATTTAGTTGTCTATAAATTTAAATATGGTTATGTTCAATGGAAAATCTCTTTAATTTTAGCTCATTTGTTTAGTTAACTTTATAATACAGCCCTAAATTATATATATCTATATGGAATGCCTGATTTAGGGTAAATGGATCATTTACAGCAATAATTGGTGGGGACAGTTTCGTCACTATCTCTATTATATACACATCACTGTATATGTAATATCAGCGAAAGCAGAAGTGGTAAAAATACACTTCTGTGTTCTCTCCTAGGTGACTGAGAGTTGCACGGTTGCTCAGGCAGCCAACTTAAACGTGTGCCATAAATGTTTATTGTTCATGCAAACCATCCTGATTCGTCACTGTATTTTCAGTTATATTTACATAATAAGTATACAAAATTAAAAATTAAATATGATTAAATTATGTGGAATGTGAAGTATGAAATATTTTTAGCAATGAGGTATAAAAGTCTAAAATGACTTCTAAAACACGTCAGACTGGGGTGCCTAGAGCCCAACAGAAAAATTCATTCTGTGGCCCACTATACAGATACATGCAAATATCACCTGCCTCCCCAGCATTCACAAAATATTCTTATACTGAGCCATCACACATTTTACCAAGACTTACCTAGGACCATTTCAATCCTATGGGCCTCTTAGGGTATGTCCACACAGTGTGCTGATTTTGTCCGCCTTAGGCTAAGGCACCATGTAGCATCCCGCAGCAAAAAGCCCTGTGGGAACAACTGCGGTGGCAATGCATAGCGGTTTTTTCCGTAGAGCTTTTCACAGAAAGTCCCTTTGCGGACTTTCTGATTCAATGATACCAATAGGGGAACCGTCGGCGTTTCCGTAGGTACAATTGACATGCTGTGATTTTCAAAACTGCGACGTGTATTTTTCCACAAAGTGGGGATGGGATTCGCTAAAATCCCATTCACTTTGCTGTAACTGTAAAACACTGTTTTTTTCTATGGCATTTCCACCACATAGGGCCCCAGCCTTAAATTCCTCTTCAGTTTCAACTTCTAGAACAGCCCCTTAGTAGCCTGCTGACTCCTTATTGCCTTAGACTAGGATCCACTTATCTTTGTGAACAAGATACTGCAAGATATTTGGTGATTGCAGCTCCCACAGTGACATCTAGAAGGTGGGGCCTGAGGACAGGGGATACTGCTTCACCTGCCTCTGTGCATCTATATAGTAAGAAACTGCTGGGTAGTTTGTTAAAGTGTAACTGTCAGGAAAATTTGGTGCACTAAACAACCAACAGGTCCTTATGGACAGATGACTTAGTGCCCCAAATATCCCTATACTAATGCTGTCCATGCCCTGGTTTAAAAAAAAAAAAAAAAGTACTTGGCTTCTTGTGCTCCCATTACAGTTGCTCCCAGAAGCTGGTATAGTACCCACAGGCTTTAAACCTACGATGCGCAAAATTGCAGGCTCATACAAGTGAAACTGGGTTGTAATGCCCTGGCTTCAGTGAACAACTGCACATGCCATTGGAGCACCAGGCGCCAGATAAATCTACACTTTTTTCTTTATAAAATAAAACAGGCGTGGACAATGGGGGGGTATTTGGGGTATATAGGAGCATAGACTGAGATGCTGTATGCTACCTATCTGTATGTAGTGCTGTCCATGTACTGTTCCATCTGTCAGAAGGATAGGTGACTAGGTGCCCACTCTGGATCTGGAGGCCCACCAAGGAATTTACGTGCTCCATTGTGTACCAGTCTGTCTCAGTGTGTGACTCAGGCTACATTCACATTTGCGCTGTTGGAGACTCCATCACAATGTCTGTCGAAAAGGAAGGAAAAGTCCTGCACTGAGGATTCCATCGGTTTCAATTTAAAAACAACAGACACCGTATAGATCCCATTATAGTCAACGGGGTCTGCTGGGCTCAGCGTGTAACCGGTGTTTTAGCAGTCCTCCTCTACGCTGTTTGAGCCTGTTGGGGGAACCTAGTGTTAGCAGAAAAGAACATGGGGTAAAATGTGTCAGTTTTGACATATTATTTTGACACAAACTAGGCCAGCATTTAGGTTGTTTAAAGTTTAAGACATGCTCATGCATTTGCAGACTGTCTAAAAAGTTAATTCTGCCTACCTATCTACCTATGTGTGGGCCTCTGTGTTTAATAGGGTTATATTTATAACAATGCAAGAGATAAATGGGATTTTTTCATTAATTTATTTTAACATTTAATTATTTTATTGTGAACTGTATTTTTTACTGCAAATTCTTATTCTTATTTTTATGGGGTTTTTTTAAGGTTTTTTTTCCCATTGGGTTTCTTTTTTTATTAAGTTACTTTTTCCGTGCAACATTTTGCTGCATTTCTTAAAATAAGAAAAAAAATATTTGCAACTTAAATAGTGAAAAATAAGTCTAACACTAATATTTGAACTGGTGTGTCAGAATTTGCTTTTTGGCGTAGATGACCAGCATATTTCATAACTTTGTACTTTTTTTTCTGGCTGTACAATTGCAATGGTCAGCAGTGATTTTGAGTTTCTTATCCAATATAGCTTACGTAATATTGGTCTGTTGATTTTAACAATGCTAATGAAAATTCTTTCTAGGTTTATATTTACAAGATACTTTTCTCATGGCATTGTATACAGGTAAAGTGGGGAAAAAAATATTTAGTCAGCCACCATTTGTGCAAGTTCTCCCACTTAAAAAGATGAGAGAGGCCTGTAATTGACATCATAGGTAGACCTCAACTATGAGAGACAAAATAAGAAAACATATCTAGAAAATCACATTGTCTGATTTTTTAAGAATTTATTTGCAAATTATGGTGGAAAATAAGTATTTGTTCACCTACAAGCAAGCAAGATTTCTGGCTCTCACAGACCTGTAACTTCTTTAAGAGGCTTCTCTGTCCTCCACTCATTACCTGTAGTAATGGCACCTGTTTGAAATTGTTATCAGTATAAAAGACACCTGTCCACAACCTCAAACAGTCACACTCCAAACTCCACTATGGTGAAGACCAAAGAGCTGTGGAAGGGCACCAGAAACAAAATTGTAGACCTGCACCAAGCTGGGAAGACTGAATCTGCAATAGGCAAGCAGCTTGGTGTGAAGAAATCAACTGTGGGAGCAATAATAAGAAAACGGAAGACATACACGACCACTGATAATCTCCCTCGATCAGGAGCTCCACGCAAGATCTCACCCCGTGGGGTCAAAATGATCACAAGAACGGTGAGCAAAAATCCCAGAACCACATGGGGGGACCTAGTGACTGACCTGCAGAAAGCTGGGACTAACGTAACAAAGGCTACCGTCAGTAACACACTACGCCGCCAGGGACTCAGATCCTGCAGTGCCAGACATGTCCCCCTGCTTAAGCCAGTACATATCCAGGCCCGTCTGAAGTTTGCTAGAGAGCATTTGGATGTTCCAGAAGAGTATTGGGAGAATGTCATATGGTCAGATGAAACCAAAGCAGAACTGTTTGGTAGAAACACAACTCGTCGTGTTTGGAGGAGAGTGAATGCTGAGTTGCATCCAAAGCACACCATACCTTCTGTGAAGCATGGGGGTGGCAACATCATGCTTTGGGGCTGTTTCTCTGCAAAGGGACCAGGACGACTGATTCGTGTACATGAAAGAATGAATGGGGCCATGTATCGTGAGATTTTGAGTGCAAACCTCCTTCCATCAGCAAGGGCATTGAAACGTGGCTGGGTCTTTCAGCATGACAATGATCCCAAGCACACCGCTAGGGCAACGAAGGAGTGGCTTCGTAAGAAGCATTTCAAGGTCCTGGAGTGGCCTAGCCAGTCTCCAGATCTCAACCCCATAGAAAACCTTTGGAGGGAGTTGAAAGTCCGTGTTGCCCAGCGACAGCCCCATAACATCACTGTTGTAGAGGAGATCTGCATGGAGGAATGGGCCAACATACCAGCAACAGTGTGTGCCATCCTTGTGAAGACTTACAGAAGACGTTTGACCTCAAAGGATATATAACAAAGTATTGAGATGAACTTTTGTTATTGACCAAATACTTATTTTCCACCATAATTTGCAAATAAATTCTTTAAAAATAAGACAATGTGATTTTCTGGATTTGTTTTCTCATTTTGTCTCTCATAGTTGAGGTCTTCCTATGATGACAATTACAGGCCTCTCTCATCTTTTTAAGTGGGAGAACTTGCACAATTGGTGGCTGACTAAATACTTTTTTTTCCCCACTGTATACATTAGTATCATTCTCTGCATGCTTGTTATTTGTTTGTAATTGTGAAATGTTTAAAAAAAACTCCAATATATAGAGATTTGAAACAATATACTTACAATTGTTTGATATTCCATAAAGTTGTAAATTAGAATGAAATTGAAATTGACTGTTGGTCATCAAACCATATCAACAATGGAAAATGCTTTCAGGGAAATTAGTATCCATCCATGGTGGCCAGTTGTTGATCAGACAGAGGACATTTTTCTGGTCAATTAAAAGGTTATCCAAGAGTTCAAATTGATGACCATTCCTTAGGAAAAGTCATCAATATAAGATTGGTGGGGGTCCAATACAATGAACCCCTCAGATCAGCTTGTAGTATATAGGAAGCAGTAAATGTTTAATTTACTTGAATGGAAGTTAAGCTGGGCCACTACACAGTGTACAGAGCAGTGTATGGGAGTGTAAGTATGGATCATTAACATGAACTCTTGGATAACCTTTTTAAATGGTCACTAACTTTTCAGTCAACTTCGTCTCATTTAATAATGCTTGTGATTCGGGATCAAAATGTAATGCACTTTATTTTAAAATGTTGCTGTTTTCTGATTGAAAATCCTGTTTAGAGTTGCTGCCATTAGGTGTCTCCCATCTAGCTAATTTCCTGTTACTAGGGAAGTTCCATCCTTAGTCATCTTCAAAATCAAGATCAGGGATCTTTTTAGCTGTATCATGTCCTATATGTCGCTAGATCTTCTGTATGATATTTACTTGGGCATTTTTCAGCTATTTGTGTGCTATTTTACAGTTACTCCTAACAGAATTACATGTAGTAATAATAATAATAATAATCCTTTAATAGTCCCACTATGGGGAAATTCGGTGTGTTACAGCAGCAAGGATATGAAGTACAAGATAAGAAACACAAATACACATACACATACACATACAATATATACAAAATGTTCCAAGGTAGAGACATCCCATTGATAGTAGACAGACAGATAGAAAGGTACAGGTAAAGAAGTAGCAGAGGAGGAGGGGAGGATATCACAACAGAAAGAAGTTTCAGTTCTCTCTGTGGAATGATCTCCGCTTAGGTCGGTGTTGGTTGTATAGCCTGACCGCAGCGGGGAGGAAAGACTTCCGATAGCGGTCCTTCTCACAGTTAGGGTAAAGTAGTCGGTCACTGACAGTACTGCCCAGCGCTACTACGGTCTCATGCATGGGATGGGAGTTATTCTCCCACATGGAGCTCACCACGAACAGTATCCTTCTGTCACCCATCACCTGCACTGGGTCTAGGGGGCTCCCCAGGACAGAGCTGGCCCTTCTAATCAGCTTGTCGAGTTTACTTCTATCCCTGGCTGATATACTGCTCCCCCAGCAGGCCACTCCGAAGAAGATGGCTGATGCCACTACCGAGTTGAAAAAAGACCTAAGAAGTGTCCCCTGGACTCCAAAGGCTCTCAGCCTCCTAAGCAGGTAGAACCTGCTGTGGCCCTTCCTGTACAGGACCTCCATGTGATCTGCCCAGTTCAGCTTATTATTAAGGAACACACCTAGTTACTTATAGGTGTTGATAATCTCTATGCCCTCCCCTGGATGTCCATTGGTTTAGTAGGGCATCTGCATTTACGAAAGTCCACCACCATCTCCCTGTCATCTTCGTCTGTGATGAGGCCTACTATTGCAGAGTCGTCAGAATACTTCTGTAGGTAGCATCTAGATGAGTTGCACCTAAAATCTGCAGTGTACAGTGTGAAGAGGAAAGGGGCAAGAACTGTACCCTGGGGTGCCCCCCGTATTACAGATCACGGTATCTGACACACAGTCTCGGGCTCTCACATACTGAAACAAGTAGTAGTAGTAATGGATAGGGGAGAGGGTACACTGCTTGTTGCAAATACCCCTAACCTCAGGGAGAAAAGTAAAATATGTTGCAACCATAACGTGGCTGATAGCAGCAGAAAAAACTGATAGGACATCATGTATGAAGGTACATGCAGCCAGAACACAGACTGCCCAACAAGACTCTGCAGATATTTCAACTTTTAGATAATCTTTAAGTATTAGAAACAACCACTTCAATAATATATGAAAATCACAGGTTATTTTTGCTGTCTTCTAATATTAGATGTTCTTTATTGTATTTATAATTCCAAAAGGTTAGCTATAGAACACTTTACAAAGATTGGATTCATCAGCTCCATGCCATGGAAGATTACTATCTAATTTTTTACCTCAAACAAACATCACTGCAAGCACCATAGGACCAATGTCATAGGAAGCTAATAGTAATTTTTGGTATGTGGGAGAAAAATTTATTAGGCTGGGTCAACATCTGCCCCGGAGTCTCCGTTTGGGAACTCTTTCATAGTACCAACCTAAAATTGCCAGACGAAAAATTGCTGCAAGTCCGACTTTTTTGTCTGGAGGTTTAAGTTTAATACAAGGGACACCTGACAGACCTCATAGTCATAGTCAATTGGGTCTGTCAGTCACCGTTGGTATCCGCTGTTTTAACAGTCTGTGTGTCTGTTGTTCTGGACACACAGGTGCAGATGTGAACATAGCATTACTTGGTCACATCCCCATCTTTTCTCAACTGTATTATCCTATTATAAAGGGCAGTTGGCTTTTGGAAGAAAAGAATGACGATAACATTCCTTCACACATCTGTTATACACATCTGTGTATACCAAGTCATACAATAGATGGGAAGGATTCTTACATGACATGCAAGCAGAGCTCTGGTTCAGATACAGGTATACAGGCATGGGTCAAGACATGAGTGGTCAAACACCTTTACAGGTACAGTAGAAACCTTTTTGCTAAGGTACTTTCCAATGGTGGAAGGTGACTTATATACCCCGGGGACACAGGGGATTGGCTGGAGACAGATTACGGGGTGTGCACGCTGCCCCTTTATGAACAGGTTAATGGCGCAAAAAGTTAATGCAGACACTGAAGGCGGGATGCGGAAATTGCCACAGGACACGCAGGCAAGGCAGGGACACCAGTGACCATGGCTGGAGGTAAGAGGAGGTGCCAGTTGTCGTGGTCCAATGGCTCTACAAAAAATTCATGAAGAATACACGTTATAGAGGTTAAAGTGTGACTAATACTTGCTAAAATTCGACATACGCTGCTATCCAGATGCTGAGATCTTCTCTGATCACTCCGCTTGGCTTTTATCTGCTGTTTCATCTCTCCTGGTGGATAAAGGATTAGTGGAGTACAGGCCTTAGACTTTCATTGAGGCCATACAACACTGACTCTTCTGGGCTTGGATACTTGTGCACTCACTGGTTTGTTTTCCATGTGTTAGATAATAAAATAAATCAGTCCTAGTGACAGACTCCATTTAAAGGGGGTGCACAAACTTTATTTATATTCATTATCCATTGTCCTCAACATTAAAAATCTGGATTGTTGTCAATTACAGTTGTTTTTCAGACATAAAGTAGTCACAGGTTCTCAGCCCCTGTAGAAGCACCAAACACCATGAATATTACTTCTTGTTGCCCGTGCACACATCCTGCTGTAGTTACCTTTATAAGCATTTATTAAGCATGTGCACATATTTTCTGCTCATGGTACAGAGCGAGTCTATTCTTCTATTACGCCAGTGTCTAGTTGTATCCACAATAGTAAATCTGGTCCTTTGTGTGTGTATATACATTGGGGGAGATGTATTAAGCAAAATGTGTCAGAATTCTGGCGTAATTTGCACCCAAAAAACTGCCTAGCATGCAATGTGCCACATTTATCAAGTGTCCTAGAAACTTTTTAGACACTTTTTCAACTTGACTGAAAATGGGGTGTGGCTTCACAAGAAAGGGGCGTGACCTAAATTGTGTTTCTGTGTGCCAAAAATGCACCAATAAATTTTAAGCCAACTAATCGGAGGTGTAAGCTTAGACTAGACAATCTAAGAATATGCCAGATTTATCAAACCGCATCAGACACTTTGATAAATCTGGTGCAGGTTTGCACTGTGTAGCTTTTAGGCCGGGGCCCCACGTGGCGCAAACACTGCAAATCGCGGCGTTTTTCTGTCATAGCAAAATGGATGGGATTCTAGCAAATCCCATGCCCAATTTGCGGTAAAAACCGTGCTGTGGACACGCGGTGATTTCCAAAACCGGCGCGGTTTTGGAAATCGCAGCATGTCAATTATACCTACGGAAACGCCAGCGGTTTCCCCATAGGTATAATTGAAACAGAAAGTCCACAGAGGAAACCTCTGCGAACTTTCTGTCTAAAGCGCTGCGGGAAGAACCGCATGTGGGGCCTTAGCCTTAGACCGTATTCGTAAATCTGCCAATCTTGAAGACTGGAACTGGACAGTGAAATGGGAACTTGGGACAAGCCCTTCACATTTGTTGCTTTTTCCAACCCACTGTTAAAATCTGTGATTTCTCCTATTTTGTTACAACCAATAACCCCCTCGTAACCTTTGTAAAATCTGATTTGAAATGTAATGATGGGCAAAATCACCCCAGAGTCGTAGCAAATTTGATTTGGCTAAGAAAATTCTGCACACAATATAAAATTTGATGCAAAATGACTTTAGTTTTATGACTCAAAGCAAAAAACACACCACTGAATAGATGAGCTCTGACATATTGGTTAAAGGATTTTTGTCTCCCTCTATTGGACTTTTTCTTAAACAAGGACCAGCTGCAATGTAGAGTTCACACTAGAGAGATACATATCGTGTTATATACTTTAAATAATTCAAGACTCCTTGCCCTGATCTATGTTATATTTAGTTTTACAATTTTACTTTACACAAATGTATTTCCCACAAGATTATTCACTGACCCATTTAATAATAATAATAATAATGCATTTGTATTTATATTGCACCAACATATTCTGCAGCACTTTCTAGTTCATGTACAGACAATATGAGACATTACAGAATAGACCTGCTCGTAAGAGCTAACAATCTACAAGGAAGAAGGAGTGACTCAAGAGGTAGTAGTCACTGAGTCATAGTATAGTGCAAAGTGATCAGCTCAGTTATACAGTTACAATGGCTCATTTGTTGCAAACTCAGAATAAAATATGTATTAAAATATAATTGTAATATGTGATACTAATCAATGTCAGAGTTGGGTTCCTTGCACCCACCAGCAAATCTGGTCAGGCCATATACTTTACTGGGAAGATTTCCAATGGGCTGTTCCTTTTGATCATACATTGGGTCATCTGACCTACCTACTAACCTTAGGTATGTAAGTAAGTTTGCTATTGGGCTCGGTCTTTCCTAGTTAGTGGCCTGTAATTCTGACCCTCTCAACATAGACCATATGTGCATCAAGTATAACTCATGATAATCACTTTGCTGTCTATGCCAAGTGACCCCACACTGACCTCTTGGAGAGATAGTGGCCCTCCCTGACCTTTTTGTGGGATACAGCACCTCCATACCTCATATGGCTGCTTTTAGACACTTCCACCTCAAGATCTGGTCTCTGGTGAGTTTTGCTGAGGAGGAAGGAAAAGGGGGGGGGGGGGCTTGTAGGTGTGAAATAAGTTCTCTGGGATTCGTATATTATTTATTTAGACTTCTTATTCTTACAGAATTATAATGTATGTAAAATCCCTTTTCCTATGGTGCCACCTGAACTGACTAATGCTACATTCAAGCGAACATTCAAAAAAATTTACAAAATGGTGTTTTTTTTCACATCTGGAACCCATTTTCATGGATTCCTCATAAAATTAAAGAGGACCTTTTATGTCCTCATCAATGTGCAGTATTATATACCGCTAAAAACCGAGAATGTGCTGAATCCAATGCACTGTTGGCTTTTCCAATATGCACCCCGGTGCTGGAGATAATGGTGCCATTAGTTTCACCACTGATATCTCTCCACTGTCAGAAAGGCAGTCCTTACAGCCTAGCGTCATCGCTGGGCTGTGAGGAACGCCCCCCCCCCTGACAGTAGTCTTACATACCCATGAAAGGTCCTCTCTCTATGAATCCATGAAAATGGACAAAGGTAGGACATGTTCCATTTTTTACATTGCCTTTTTTGACCTTTATGTGAATGTAGCCTAAAGAGTGATTGGGACTATATACGGACTTAAGTGCTGTTGTAATGTTTACATACAGTGGCAGAAGGATGCTGACATTTCCCACAATATAATTATGTGTATTATGGGAAATATTATTCATTGCTTTGTCATGGATTTTTTTCACCGATTATTGAACATTATTTTCTGAATGAAAAGAAAATAATAGTAATAATGCTGCATTTAAATGGGTATTACCATGACCATATTTAGATTTGTAGCAAATTAAAAGTTAAACATTTTTGCAAATATAAATTATTAAAAAATTTGCAGAGTTTTAAAGATTTTCTCTAACCACCTTAATGGTGACAATTTTTGTCTTGATCGGTTGCCAGTGGATATGATCACAAATGCAGGAACTTTCTATGGTTTGGCACTTATCAGAAAATAGTCATGATTTCCTTATTGTGGACAGGTTATCAGGCAGGGGCACTACATGCAAAAGAAGATAACCCGGCCACAATAAGGAAGTCATGGCTGGGTTTCAGACCATAGAAAGTTCCTGCATTCATGGTCTTATCCATACACAACTGATCAAGACAACAGATGTCACCACTAAGATGGTTAGAGAAAATCTTTAAAACTATAAAATGTTTAATTATTTATATTTGCAAAAATGTTTAACTTTTAATCTACAAATGTAAATATGGTTATGTTCATGGAAAACTCCTCCTTTAAGCATCTACATCATGGTTGCCACACTGAGGTTTTAATGACCTGGACTTACATCCACATAGGAAACTATCATAATAATAGTAATTCTAAAACCTACAGGCCAAATCACATGTAGTGAAGTCACACTTGTGGTATCACACGCTATTGTCTACTATCTTAAATATCAACTTTTACTTCAACAGTAGGCACAAGGTTTAATGGTTACAGTGCAAGGCTTCAGTTTTTCAGTGCAGGAACACAGCATGGTGGTTACAGTCTCGTATAGTCTTAGACCTCATGTACATAATCATGTGTAGTGTATGGGTCTATAAAAACTGGAGCGGATGACACACGGATAGCATCCATGTACCGTCAGTGTTCTGTATGGATCCATACACTCGAATGAGCCTATACTGCAAAAAGGATCCAGAATAGGACCTGCCCTGAGTTTAACAGTTCGGGCTCACAGACCTCACATGGACCCATGAAAAATGCCATGTGCATGGGGCTATATAAATGAATGGGTCTGTGTGCTATCCGTTAACAAATGAAAAACGGATAGGACAAGGACAAAAAAATATGGTTGTGTGCATGAGGCCTTACAAAAGTAGCCCATGCTATTCATGGTTATAGGAATTTAACCCAAACCACCCCCTTACATATCTACTTATGTTGGCTCTGTCTTCTGAACTAATAATGGGCAGCATGGTGGTTCAGTGGCTAGCACTGTTGCCTTGCAGCGCTGGGGTCCTGGATTCAAATGAGTTTATACAGTGGGGAAAATAAGTATTTAGTCAGCCACCAATTGTGCAAGTTCTCCCACTTAAAGAATTTATTTGCAAATTATGGTGGAAAATAAGTATTTGGTCAATAACAAAAGTTCATCTCAATACTTTGTTATATATCCTTTGTTGGCAAAGACAGAGGTCAAACGTTTTCTGTAAGTCTTCACAAGGTTGGCACACACTGTTGCTGGTATGTTGGCCCATTCCTCCATGCAGATCTCCTCTAGAGCAGTGATGTTTTGGGGCTGTCACTGGGCAACACGGACTTTCAACTCCCTCCAAAGGTTTTCTATGTGGTTGAGATCTGGAGACTGGCTAGACCACTCCAGGACCTTGAAATACTTCTTACGAAGCCACTCCTTCGTTGCCCTGGTGGTGTGCTTGGGATCATTGTCATGCTGAAAGACCCAGCCACGTTTCATCTTCAATGCCCTTGTTGATGGAAGGAGGTTTGCACTCAAAATCTCATGATACATGGCCCCATTCATTCTTTCATGTACACGGATCAGTCGTCCTGGTCCCTTTGCAGAGAAACAGCCCCAAAGCATGATGTTGCCACCCCCATGCTTCACAGTAGGTATGGTGTTCTTTGGATGCAACTCAGCATTCACTCTCCTCCAAACATGACGAGTTGTGTTTCTACCAAACACTTCTACTTTGGTTTCATCTGACCATATGACATTTCCCAATACTCTTCTGGAACATCCAAATGCTCTCTAGCAAACTTCAGACGGGCTGGGATATGTACTGGCTTAAGCAGGGGGACACATCTGGCACTGCAGGATCTGAGTCCCTGGCGGCATAGTGTGTTACTGACAGTAGCCTTTGTTGCGTTAGTTCCAGCTTTCTGCAGGTCATTCACTAGGTCCCCCCCGTGTGGTTCTGGGATATTTGCTCACCGTTCTTGTGATCATTTTGACCCCACGGGGTGAGATCTTGCGTGGAGCCCTTGATCGAGGGAGATTATCAGTGGTCTTGTATGTCTTCCATTTTCTAATTATTGCTCCCACAGTTGATTTCTTCACACCAAGCTGCTTGCCTATTGCAGATTCAGTCTACCCAGCCTGGTGCAGGTCTACAATTTTGTTTCTGGTGTCCTTCCACAGCTCTTTGGTCTTCACCATAGTGGAGTTTGGAGTGTGACTGTTTGAGGTTGTGGACAGATGTCTTTTATACTGATAACAATTTCAAACAGGTGCCATTACTACAGGTAATGAGTGGAGGACAGAGGAGCCTCTTAAAGAAGAAGTTACAGGTCTGTGAGAGCCAGAAATCGTGCTTGTTTGTAGGTGACCAAATACTTATTTTCCACCATAATTTGCAAATAAATTCTTTAAAAAATCAGACAATGTGATTTTCTGGATTTGTTTTCTCATTTTGTCTCTCATAGTTGAGGTCTACCTATGATGTCAATTACAGGCCGGCCTCCTCTTTTTAAGTGGGAGAACTTGCACAATTGGTGGCTGACTAAATACTTTTTCTCCCCACTGTATGTTCTCCTCGTGTTTGCATGGGTTTCTTCACACTGTCAAAAACATACTGATAGGGAATTTAGACTGTGAGCCCTATATGCGACTGTGTTGATAATGTCTGGTAAGCACTGTGGCATATAATGATGTTAAATATGTAAGCAAAATAAATTAAATATAATAAGTAACTTGTGTATCAACACATAAGAAATAGACCCTAGAAGCGAATAATTTACCGCAAAGTCAACTCCATATGAGTGTAACATCTCTGCCTGTTCGGGTCTCTGCGCCACCCTCCGCTCGCATGCTGCTTCGAAGGAGGTGTGCTCTGTTTGGTTCCTTGCGAAGGTTTCTTGTTGCTTAGTCTGAACGCGGTCCTAGTTCCGTTGCTGTGTAATGGATTTCCAGCCACACCCGTGTTCTTAGCATTGTTTCTCTCTGGACCGCATAGAGTTAATTTTGCCTTGCCTGTGTGATTGACAGCCTTTCCTCCTATCAAGTCTGGGGCGGGTTCTGTCTTCCTATTTATTCTTTGCTCACATTCACATTGGCGCTGGTTATTGCTTCTTGTGTTCTGGCTATTATTCCTTGCTGTTTTGTTACTTGTATTTGTATTCCTGACCTCTGGCCTTGACTTTTGACTATTTTCTTGGATTATGATTCTGTACTGCATTGCTCGTCTGTTACTGAACCCTTGGCTTTCTGACCTCTCTTTTTGACGTTTGTTCTGTCTGTGTTCTGTGTTACTTACTCAGTATAGGGCTCGTCTTCAGGTTGTCCTTTTACCATTTAGGGTAAACTGAGGCAATAGGAAGGGACAGTGGCTGGGGTGAGATTAGGGCTCACTTGTCTCTGTCCTTCCTCCCAGTCCCCTGCAGTAGTGTGAGGGTATTGCTACGTCTGGCAAGACCCTAACAATGAGCTTGTTTCCTGCTAGAACTTTGGTGCCCTATTGTATTAGAAGCCCATTACTGGCTCAGACTTCGAGATCACTAGTAGTCTTGTTAGCCAATTTGACTGTAAAAGTGCCCACTCACTTGCTAGCAACTATTTCTCCTGACCTCCACCCATACGCTTTCACTCTAGTTTTGGCTGAGCATGCATGTGTTGTCAGTGGAGAGAGAGGAGTGAAAGGCTGCAGGTCAGGGAGAGTTGGGAATCTTCCATACTAAAAAATTCTCCTACTCATAAGTCATCTGGTTTAGCAAGTTCAGTCACCTTTCCTCCTATATTTCCTATACAGTATTGTGCTAAAATTTTTAGGCAGGTGCGGAAAAAATGCTTCAACATAACAATGCTTATAGAAGTGTTAATAGTTTATTTTTGTCAATTTACAAAATGAAGTGAATGAACGAAAGAGAAATCTAAATCCCATCAATATTTGGTGTGGCCGCCCTTTGGAGGAGGAGTCCTGGAAGTGGTGATATGGCCCCCACAGAGACCTGATCTTAACATCATCCAGTCTGTCTGGGATTACATGAAAAGAAGAAGGATTGGAGCAAGCCTACATCCACAGAAGATCTGTGCTTAGTTCTCCAAGATAGCGGGAACAACTTCCCTGCTGAGTTCCTTCAAAAACTGTCTGCAAATGTACTTAGAAGATGTACCTAGAAGAATTTATGGAAGGCAAAGGGCAAAGGTCACACCAAATATTGATGGAATTTAGATTTCTCTTTTGTTCATTCACTACATTTTGCCAATTTAGAAAAATAAACTATTAACACTTTCATTTCTGAAAGCATTCTTACTTTGCAGCATATTTTCCACGGCTGCTTGAAACTTTTGCACAGTACTGTATATTCCAGGTTAGTGTAAAGTGTACTTCTGATTCTAAAATAATAATAATAATAATAGTCCTTTAATAGTCCCACAATGGGGAAATTCAGTGTGTTACAGCAGCAAAGATAAGCAGATACAAATACAAATACAACATGTACAGGAATGTTCCAAGGTAAGAGGCATTACATTGATAGCCGACAGACAGATAGGAAGTAGCAGAGGAGGGGGGGGGGATTTAACAGGGAGAGATATTTCAGTTCTCTGTGTGTAATGATCTCCGCTTAGGTCAGTGTTGGTTGTACAGCCTAACCGCGGTGGGGAGGAAAGACTTCCGATAGCGCTCCTTCTCACACCTAGGGTGGAGCAGTCGGTCACTGACAGTACTGCCCAGCGCGATCACAGTCTCATGCATGGGATGGGACTTCTTCTTCTGCATGGAGCTAACCACGGACAGTATCCTTTTGTCACCCACCACCTGCACTGGGTCCAGTGGGCTCCGCAGGACAGAGCTGGCCCTTCTAATCAGCTTGTCAAGTTTATTTCTGTCCCTGGTTGATATACTGCACCCCCAGCAGGCCACTCCAAAGAAGATGGCTGATGCCACTACCGAGTTGAAGAAAGTCCTAGTAAAAAACACAAGATACTGATTGTGGGGTCAGATGATCTACTTAACATACCATTTCTAGGGCTAGTTGAAAGCTAATTTTGACCCTTGGATATAAAGTCATGTGGCTTCCATATCCAGTTACGTGGGAGGTGCTCACTCATATTTATTGAAAAGGAATGATGATGAACAAAACACCTTCATATAAAATGATGTACTAAATTCAATGTAAAAAGATGCTTAATACATAGAAGGTAATAAAATATGAATCATGAGCATAAGATGTCCAATGCCCAGTTTCATTGCTGGATTGGAAGACCAGAAGACACTCCACCTCACCAAGTGTGGTAATGGAGTTCAAACAGCACCGCACTCACCCAGGATATTTCAAAATACACGTCTCTTTATTCATATTCATATCTTCCAATCCTTATGTAAGGGTCTTGCCAACCGTAGCAACCCTGACACTGCTGCAGCGATCTGGGAGGAAGGACAGAGACAAGTGAGCCCTAATCTCACCCCAGCCACTGTCCCTTCCTACTTGTCTCACTGTCCTAATGACAGGAACAACTTGGAGCCGGTCCCTACTCTGAATAAGTGACAACACAGAACGAAGACAGGACGCACAAACAACAAAAGAGAGGTCAGGAAGCCAAGGGGTCAGTAACAAATGAGCAAAGCAGTTCAAAGTCAAAATCCAAGAGAATAGTCAGGGGCAAGCCAAAGGGTCAGAGAATCAAGTAGCAAAGTATAAAGGAATAGTAAGAGAGCAGGCAAAACACAAGTGAAATAACCGGCAACTTGCTGAGAAATGACATCCTGTTTATAGAAAGTCTGGGCCCAGCCACAGATCTGATAGGAACACAGGCTGTCAATCAACAGGCCAGGAAGAGATTAACTCTATGCAGTCCAAAGAGGAATGTTCCTAATTACACGGGTGTGGCTTTACACAACAAGGGAACTAGGACCATGTTCAGACTGAGCATCAAGAAACTTAAACAAAGAACCAAACTGAAGACGCCTCCTTCGCCACAGCGTGCGAGCGGAGGGCGGTGCCGAGACCCGAAACGGCAGAGACGTTACACCTTATTGACAGTGTCCTCTAACAGAGACGTACGTATAGGCTGCAGCCGCTATCCAATACCCTATACAGTGAAGTGCGTGTAAGGTTGTTGTGTCTAACACACAACCCCAGAAGGTGAGAACCCATCTATACTTTCTCACAATTAAAAGTTTCTATCACAGAACCTTATTGTGAAAGATCCTCAGCACACCAACACCGCGTTGGCCCACACCTGAGACTTTTCATAAAAAACCACACTCACCGCCAGTGAGTGCTGGGTTCACAAGATGAATACAAGACAAGCTTTCTAAATTTTATATATTTATTAACCCCTAAATGGGTCGGTATTAACATCTAACACATGCAGTTCAGAACAGATATGTAGATATATACAAGCATTAACAGTTACTAGTAATAAGATACAGTACAATAAATAAAAAGGGAATAAAATTGAAATAATTACTTTACCACACATATCTTGGATGTGGCTCTATAATCCAACCCTCACACATGGCATGTAGGGCTAACCAATGGAGGCAGCAACATCAATACATTCCAGCCTGCATGCTCATCACAGTATGTCCCAATAGTCTCGCAGTGGTAGTCTCAGCCCAATCTCCTCCCACTGACCTCTTACCTCATCTTTTATACCCTTGATTACACCACCCAGAATGAGGTCACCGGCGACGGCAAGTCTGATTGATTAATGCACTCAAGTCAAGATTCTTTGTAAGGAGATGGGACCAAGTGAAATGATACAATGTTATCAACCATGTCTGATCAACAGCCCAGGCTGAACAATGCATGTTTATTTGATCACCCAGGGCTATGTAGGAATTCAATAGAGCTATTCTGGGATGGATACAAAGCCCTATTGTTACAATGTTGCCACTAATGACAACATACATCTAGGATTAGGGCTGCGCACATTATAAGTAAATAGAAGTAAGAGGGAGATACGTTACCCAGAGATCAAAATACATCTTTGAGTTATAGCCATATTTAAGTGGAATCATCACACTTATACACTGCTCAGTACTGTTACATTATCTTGTTTAAGCTCAGTTTCATTGTTGTCATCACCCAGTGTGTTTATTCTTCTTCAGGGAAATATCATTGGTTAACACGCTCCTCCAAAAAATACTTCATATATTGTAAACATTATATTCAAGTCACTAAGGCTGGGGCCCCACATAGTGGAAACGCAGCAGAAAACTCTGTGGACCTTCTGTGAAAATCATTGTGAGAAAAAAACGCAGTTTTTTTTGTACGCCATAGTTTTTACTGCAGCACTTTTTGGCTGAGGCTCACTATGTGGGGTCTTAGCCTAAAGGGGTTTTTCTGGCCCCAGTGAATATTTCACACTGATGACCTATTCAAAAGATAGGTCATCAGTATCAGACCTGTAGAGGTCTGACCCCTGGACCCCAATACATCAGCTGTCCCTGCAACCTTCAGCCACCAGAAGTTACAGCAGTAGGCAGGGAGTGGAAGAAGTATGTTACTGTGTAATTCTGAAAATAAGACAGGGTCTTATAATATTTTTTTCTCTGAAAAAAATGGATAAGGCTTATTTTTGGGGTAGGTCTTATTTTTCAGGCAAAGGAGCAAATCAGAATTTTTTCTGATTCGCTCCAGACGAGACTAGTAACCCTAACCCTAACTTACATTCACAACTGATGGTGCAGTGTCAGTGGGTCTTAAGCTAATTTACTGGCACTCTCTCTCTCTCTCTCTAAACACTTGTGTGGCAGTGGCACCATGCCCTCTCTATCTCCTCTCCTTTATGCTCTCCTTTACGCTGAGGGGGAGGTGCTGTAGTGGAGAGGCTGCATCTGTGGTAGCGAGTAGGAGTGGCACCTGACATCTGATCATGTAGGTACCGAAGCCAACAGCATAGTAGGGGCCGGGAGGTGGCACTTGGGAGCAGAACTCAGGAGCAGGTGAGCAAATTTTGCTCTGCCGTGGTGGGAGGTAGGAGGGCACTTGTCCAGGGCAGTTGGGAGCTAAGGTATGCCTATTCTCTGTCTCTGTGACGTCACGTGACATAACCTAGCACTGGAGGCGTTGACTGTAACTAGGGCTTATTTTTGGAGTAGGGTTTATATTTAAAGCCTACTCCAAAAACCCTGCAAAATCAAGCTAGAGCTTAGTTTTGGGGTAGGGCTTATTTTTAGAGTAACAGGGTACTATTCATGTAATGAGAGCAGATCTGCAGCCCTGTCCACTGTATTGCGGTGGCACTGGGGAACTTTAGCTCAGCCCCTTTTACTTGAATAGGGGCAGGCTACTTCCACACCCCACCCACTGCAGCAGCCATGGCTGCCAAAACCGCTTAAGGCTAAGGCCCCATGTAGTGGGCCACAGCAAAAAAGCACTGCGGGTAAAAACTGTGGCAGCAACGCATCGAGGTTTTTTCCACAGCACTTTCCACAGAAAGACTTTCTGCTTCAATTATACCTATTGGGAAAAAACGCGATGTGTTGCTGCCGCAGTTTACATGCTGCGATTTTCCAAGACCACAACGGTTTTGGAAATCACAGTGTATCTGCAGCGTGTATTTTTTTGCAAGCTGTGGATGGGATTTGCCAGAATCCCATTCACCTTGCTGTGACTGTACAACACGGTTTTTTCTGCGGCATTTCTGCATTTACGCCACGTGGGGCAGGATCCAGCTGTCAGACCCCACAGATCAGATACCAAAATGTTTCAAATTAAGAAAGCTTCCTTATTATATCTCCACCTCTCCAATGGGGTTTAACTTCTTGTATACCCAGGAACTTTAAACTTTTAGAATTTTATTGTGCATGCACAAGATGTTTGCAAACACTTTTTAGCAAACTTTTCTTTATCATATTAAGTCAACCCTCTGGTTCACAGTAAATGCATAGTTAGAATACCTAGTGCTCTTTAATCTGTCTGGTATAATTCCATCATTTTGCAATAAGATTTTCCTTATTTTTCTTTCTCTGGCTGAACCTGACGAACATGTATGTTTTTTCCAGTCTTTGCTATATACAAGTAAATATACAAGTACTACTTTGTTACTATTGCTATTGTAATTTATTAAGGCTGCTTTCACATTTCTGTTGCAAAGTCCGTCTGAAATCAGTTTTGAAATTACAGTCACCTGACAAATCCCATTATAGTCAATCAGGTCCGTTGGGCCCCATATGTAATTGCTATTTTAGTGGTCGGCCTATCCATTGTTCTGGTCCTCCAACGCTAATATGAACTTAGAGCAAGATAAATGCTTTTTGATTTTTTTTTTTTTTTTTTTGGGGGGGGGGGGGTAAAGGATCTCGTCCTACCGAAACCCGCTTTCGGCACACCTGAGATCGCTTCAATTACCTCACACCCACCTCCAGTGAGTGTTCTGGGCCCATAGGATAATATGAAACGAGCTTTATAAATTTTATATATTTATTAACCCAAATGGTTTGGTACTAGACACTTAACATATACAGAGAATACATGAAGCGGTTAGCAAGCAAATACAAGTGGAAAGCAACGTGACACAGTGCACAAAATAAAAATGGGAATAAACAGAAGAAAAGGAAATATTACCAACACAAGACTGTGATTGGTTCTCTGGGCTCCAGATGTTGAGCTCAGGGCACATACTTAGATTCAGTCCAAAAGCATGCGTCCGGGCATGCTATTCCAGTGGCAGCACCCCCTTGTCTCCGGGCAGTGCTATCCGGGTGGCTTTCAGCAGAAGAACAATTTCCAGAACGAGTAGATAGTTCGTTTCTCTGAGCCCATGTGGTAGGCTTCAGGGTTCTTCCTTAAGCAAGTTACAGAGCATGTGTCTCCTACTTGCTGTTACAGCTCTTCTAGGATAACAAAGAGTCTCAGGCCTCAATGCTAGGATGATATAGAGTCAGGCAGGAGGTATGATAGGGTTTGTTGCGAGACCCCCATCGTATAGACCCCAAGGATGACAACCCAATCCCCTTTGGGTAAGGAGATCAGTGTCTGGACCTTTTTCGGGCTTTGAACCGTGACATGTGTGGGCTTCAAACATGTGCCTTGACTGGGTGCATCTGGGGAATTTATCGGGGTGCATGTAAGAGGTCCCCCGGGGAAGATATGGTCATAAAACCATATCCCTTTTGATCTGAAGCTGACTGCAGACCAGGAGGTCTGGGTTGAGTTTGCTTTCAGCCTTACAATACACATCTCTAGGGTGCCCCCCCCCTTGGTGATAACAAGGCTAGCACAGGTATGCTAATTGCGTCAGGGACAAAACAATGGGACTTGGTTATAGAGTCCAATGACCGCATTCCAGCAGCCACACTATTTTTGATACTAGGCACCAACCCCCCCGTGTAGTTATATGGACCAGTAGTAATACATTACAGCAGATTTCTCATCATCACAGGGGTCGAGGTGATGTATAAAACCTTTGGCCTTCAGCGTAATGCGCCCACAATTTCCCCATTTGTAATAGAGGTGACATTAGTATTTCCCATTACTTTCTCCTTTAAATTGAAGCACTGCTATATAAATGTATTAAATCTCTGCTTATTATGTGATTGGGAAACAATGTAACAATGCCTTTAACCTTTACAAAAACAAGGGACTAAGGATGCCACACCTAAAACCATGATCAATATCCACCCAAATTCCGCCAGCACAAGCTTATAGATGTAATCCCACATTAAATTACAATGCATAGTCTTTTATATATACTATGTATTTTCAATGAAACCAAATTTGTATGACCATAATAAATGCTATTCACGTATTCTATAATTTAGAATACTGACTTTCTCTTCCATGATACTGAAGCAGATATTGCCGAATGCAGGACCCTCACTCTGCTCCAAAAAATACAATTTTAATTATTTTTCTGCATGGTATCCAAGTAGCATTTCATTATCAAGGAAATTATTATTTTTTTTTTTTTGTATTTTTACAGTTACTGTAGATGTCCCACCCTGACCTTCTGGTTCCTCTTTCATATTATAGACTATTAATTTGCAAATGTTTAAGGTAAGTAGATGAAAAACAACAATTCAGAAACAATCTCCTCAAATGTATGTGTTATAACTACCAACAGGAGCTATAACATTGCTAAGGTCATAAAAGAATCGGAATCCGAGCCCCAATGCATACTTACCAGATTCTCAATAGCGAATCTCACATGCAGGCTTGTGCCAAAGGCAACAGTACTAATTAGATGCAATGGCAGGAAGCCATT
Organism: Leptodactylus fallax; assembly: GCA_947044405.1. Classification (NCBI taxonomy): domain Eukaryota; kingdom Metazoa; phylum Chordata; class Amphibia; order Anura; family Leptodactylidae; genus Leptodactylus; species Leptodactylus fallax. The sequence continues at coordinate 910,472 of CAMRHE010000527.1, forward strand.
ACGTCCAGTGGCACAGAGGGGACATCTCCTTTGATTGTAGACTTCCTCTTCTCTATGTGGCTCAGACCACCATGAATGCTTCTTCCAGCTACAAGTCATTTCTGCAGCGTTTGCCACCCCTGCATTGTAGTTTCTAAGCTGTTTCATCATCGCAATCCATCCTGTTTCCCTAAGAGTGTCAACTCAAATACTGCAACAGTACCATATAGATAGCCATACTGAAAATGGTAGTAACACACACATAGTGCCCATTGCCATCTATTAAATCTCATCCATTGCACTAAAATATAAATACAAAAATATTAAATCCATAGTGCTTGTTACAGTTTCTACATGCTATCCTACTTTCTTTGATTCTCCCTCTTTTACAAGCCTCTCCAAGTGGGTCTGGCTCAGTTGGCTCCTTTGCCATCTTCCTTGCTGACCGTCTCCCAACTCCTGTGCTTGATAACTGCCATGCTTGATATACTTTTGTATGACTCCACCTCCAGGGACTTTATGCGCTGACTTCGCTCCCATCACTGGCATGGACAACGCCTCCTAGAGACCTTCTAGCACATGCCTACACAATCACCATGAGGCTTTATCCTTCTTTTTAATTCCATCCCCATATTTTCATATCATTTGGATTGCTGTGGTTGCAAGCGCAAAACCCTACAATTAACCGGGAAACATAACAAGAGACTTTTAGATTGGAAGGGGCAAAACTTGAGGCGTGCAGAGGGTGCACTCACACTCGAGCCTTAGGGGGCCCTTAGGCACAGGCATAAATATAGTGGTTACAGTGTTTGCAGCTACGACCTGGCCCATAAACCAGGGGTACTCACAAGTTATCCTTACCACACAAAGGCTGATTAAACTTCTTTGATCTCTTTTCTGAATTCATTTCATGGCTAACATCCGAAATTTACAACCCTGCCCTACACAGCCTTCCACTTTCAGAAAATTATGCTTTTAATGCCAAAAGAGCAGATAGTCAGCATATAGTTGAGGGAGGCATTCTGTGCATTCTTTGATCTCCTTTCTGCCTCCCTTTGATGGCTGGCAGATGTAAATGTATTACCCCTGCCCTCTGGTGCACAAGAGTGCGACAGGAGAAGAAGATTTATGATCTATAGCCTTCCACTGTCAAAAAGGAGAAAATTAATCTTTTATTGCCAAAATTATCAGCATATAAGAAGGGATTCTTTGAAGAGAGGCTGTGCATAAAAGGGGGAACAATTACTGCGTGGTGGACATTGACAGGGGATGAAAATGATGTGCAAGGACATGTTGTGAACAAGTCTTCATGGTGGTCTGAGCCCAGATAGTGAAGGAAAGGAATAGATAAATTCTCCAAAAATGTATAGAAGAAAGTGTCTTCTAAACTATCAGCTATATATGAAGAATTTGATGATGTATGTGACAAGAAGAATGCTGACAAACTTCTTCCACATCGACCTTGTAATTGTCTAATTAAACTCTCGCCTGGGGTGGCTATACTTTTTGGAAGTAGATACCCACTGGCAGAACTGGAGCTGAAAGCCCTTAAAAATACATAACTGAAGCTATTGATAGATTGTTTTTTTTTTTTTTACTTTGATCACCGGCAGGTACACCTATAGTTTTGTAGTTTTTATAGTTTTATAGTTTTTTGGATCTTGTCACCCTCCGCCATTGATTCCTGATTTGCTGGGCAGAGTTTGTCATGCCAACAATTTCACCAAATTAGATCTTCAAGGTAACTTGATTTGTATTAGACCAAGTGATGAGAAGAAAACAGCATTTAGAACCCATTATGAGTATTTGGACATATCTTTTGGACTTTCCAGTGCTCCTGGAACCCATTTGCAACATGTGCCCTACTACGTATTACATCAGATGTCAAAGTTTATTTATGGAACTCGCTCTGGAGCCGAGCAGGGCGCCATAACAGTGGGGTCTCTGTTGTTTCACAAAGCAGGGACCCAATGGCAGTGCCCATGATCAGAGATGACTCTGATGGGCATTTAACCACTGGAATTTTTGTAAAGGTTTTAAAAATATATATATGAATTTGGTATCACCATGATCGTACTGACCCAGAGAATAAAACTAAATGTAATTTTAATGCACAGTGAACTCTGTAAAAATAAAACCTGTAAATAAAATGCGCAATTATATATTTTTTTCCAATTCCACCCCATTCTAAATTCCCAGTACATTTTACAGAATATTAAATGGCTCTATTATGAAGTACAGTTAGCCCTCATATATGACTCTGTGAACAGAATAAAAGTTATGGAAAGCACGGAATAAAAATGAAACACATAAAAAAGAGAATTGCTGTGTTCTCAAAGGGATAGTAATATGTGTTATCAGTTTGTGGTCATTTATCTGAGTGATACATTCTGTAGAAGTACATCAGAATCTGCTGTGCTGGAGCATCTAAGAACACATCAACTCTGTATTAAGTTGGAGAAATGTGAATTCTTTAAAACAGTTCTTGAGAATTAGTAAAAAAAAAAAATTCAAACATAGACATACATGGACCCAAGAAAATCCATGCAACTAGAGATTGGGCAACTCAAAAAAATGTGAAAGAAGTCCAACTATTTGTAGGGTGTGCTCATTTTTATAGATATTTTAGGAATAATTTTTTGGATATAATCACACCACTCACCCAGCTAACAAAAAAAGGGATACTTTTTGTTTGGTTTCCTGAGGCCATTTTCGTCTGAAAACAAAGATCATGACAGCCCCTATACTGGTTAATTCCAACTCTGAATGTGCCTTTCTTGATGAAGGAGATTATTCAGACTATGCAATAGGTCATGCTATCACAAGATGAGGAAAGAAAGACTTGCTGTACCCTCATGCCTTCTCTCAAAAACTGACCTCTACAGTGGGGAACAAAGAACTCTTAGACATCATTGTTGCTTTCCAGGGATGGAGACATCATTTAGAAGGAGCAGTTCAGCAGATTCAGTGGTTCTATCTGTCCATCATAACATAGAATTTGTTAGGTCTGTCAAATATTTTTCTGGGTGGAGTTTGCTTCTTAATTGATTCTAATTGATTTTTTTTACAGGCCTGGTTCTGAAAATGGTAAGGCTGATCTCTAATAACTCTTCAGAATGCCTTCACTAAACCAACACAGTTCTTGGTAAATATGGGTTACCATCCAAGTATCCTTCCTAATTTTCCCTGAAAAATGTTTATTCCAGCAGTCACTGACATAACACAATTGCTTTAATGGAATCTGGAAATGCTAAAATATACAATAAGGTTTGGCCAGGAGAAATATAAAGTAGCATATAAATCTTGCAGAACTTCTTTAACCTTCAGACTGTAGAATGAAGTATCCCTTTCCACCACAAACTTGAAACTTCATGTACCATCAGCAAACCTGGGTCAAAAATATATTGATCCTAAAATGTATTGGATAAGCAAGTTCATTAGCCTTTCATCTTAAAATTCTTAAAATTCCAAGAACAATGAAGATACATATTTACAATGTATACTGTGCAGGTCTCTGTCGGTATACTTCTTCAAAACCTTTGATTGGGATCCAAAGGGAAAAACCCCAAATCACACTTGATATGAATTTTATATGTACTAACAACTTTATGATCAAACTCTCTGTACACATTATGGGCACCTCAATTTGACTCCATAATAACAGGGGCAAATAATTCAATTAGCTAGGCCCAGGAGAACAAAAAGGCTTTGTGCTTGGATACGGATGGTTTCCACAATTCCCACAAATAAGAGAGAGCAGACAGAGAACTGTTCTGTTATTTTTGGTCACCAGAGAGATCAATGTACAGGAGCGCTACCACATAACTAGGAAGCTACACCTTAAGCAGGTACCCAAGGCACAAAACCACACAGCAGACATACAAGGGACACATGTAGCTTTTAGGCAACCAATAATGCATTACTGCTTTATAGTTTTTCTTTGGTATTGTATTCTCCATCCATAACCTTCGTCAGAAGAAAATTCAATGTGTAGAAATATCATTATGCATGAACTTTCTGAAACCTAAGATTTCTGAGCTACCCCATCTATAGACGGAGTGAAGAAGGATCTGAGGACTGCAGTAAAAATTGAGAAAAGAGATCTGTTCCTACCAAGTCACAAAGTCTACTTATAAGGCTGGGTTCACATGTGTCAGAGTCTCTGTCGCAGTGTCCATCAAAAATCGCCAGAGAAAAAAGTTCTACAAGTCCGACTTTTTCGTCCAGCAGTTTCGGTTAAAAAGAACGGACACCCAACATACCCCAGTATAGTCAGTGGGGTCTGTCATGCTCCTTTTGTGTCCACTATTTCAGCATTTAATTTGTCTGTTATTCTGGTTCTCTGACAGATCAGAACAACTAACACCACCATGCTAGTGTGAACTTAGCGTAAGTTGTTTGTAGATAAATAGGGGCTTATCCTTGAAAGTTTCTTCACAAAGGATGAGCTTGAGAATCAGTGCCCTTCAGATAAAGCCACTTGCCATGGTGACATTGGTAGGATGATTTTCTATGCATTTTATTGGTTACTGCCAACACTATCCTTATATTTCATCATACTGTAGATTGCTGTTGTTATACTGTATTGTCTGAGGTTGTCTAATTATGAATAATTTGTAAAGTGCTTCGGAATATGTTGGCAATATCTAAATACAAATTATTATTAATAATTATAATTTTTATTATTTTATAATTATTATTATACAGTGGTCATTCAGTATTATAATATTACTGGCACGTTCTTGTTTTGACAATTATTATTTTGTATATGATCTGATTGAATACACTAATTTTGATGATATCTTGGCTCTCATATTCACTTGCCCAAGCACATTTCCCCCCTCATCTTGCTATGCACTGACATATACAGTAAGGCCGATGTCTGGTGTTCAGCTGGTATGAGAAAAAGAACAAGTGTGAACATGGGGGATAATCAAACAGCTGTTAAAGCCGCTAACAAGATGTACAGATAGAAGTTGTGGTGTGTTTTTTTTTTTTTCTACTGGCATTGTAAAATGCTGCCAAGTGGTGCAGAGCAACTCTAACCACATCAGATGCTTCCCCAAAAAAACAAAACATGTTTTCAAACTCACCACGCGGAGTGAGAATACAGACCAGAAACTGGAAGATCCTGTGAAACCAGTTTTATACAACTGGCATTTCATATATGAAAATAACACATAAGTCATGCAAAAAAGTGCCAAACAATAGTCTGAGTATGTGCAATGAGTCATAATGACATATTACATCCTGCATACAAACAGACAATTATCAGATTTTACTAGGGTTTCAATGATAAAAAGCGGCTGTGTGAAGATAAAGCAGTAAATATCCAGATGTCCATTACCATATAAGACTCAAGGACTGTTGCAAATACCTTAAATAACATTTTCTCTTGCATGCACAAGTTGCTGTGTATTACCCTATGGACACTATAAAAATACATTTGGAACAATGAGTGACTGGATATATGTCTATACATACTTAGTACTTGATAACTTGATAAAACTTGATACAAATTGATAGTGACATCACTGGTAAAAAATAAATTTGCAAATATAGACAGCATGCTTTCTAGAACAATTATAAGTTATTTTGATTAAAAATATCCTATCATTTTGTGCAAAAAATTCCTATGTAGACTGATTTGTCTCCATGGTGACAGACTACGGTCTGACCCTGTAGTCATACTGCTTTCCACCTGATCCTGGAACTTAGTATAACTACAAGATCAGACAACACAGGGCTTGCTAGTTGTATGTTACTATGGAAATGTATCCACTGTGATAACTTCCTGTTTCTCAAGAAAACATGAAAACATTTGGGATATATTTTAATGATGTGGTGCGCTCAGGTATGTGGTTTCTAAAACAATATTGTATTGCCTGTCTATACCCTGCATTTTAATCTAATATTACTTAGAGATTTGTGAATGGAAAACACAAACTGTAATGTACCTTTCTTTCCTGGCATGGAACAAGGTTACCCCACCCTTACACCCATTGTCCAGACACTCCAATAATATACTGTTGTAAATATGCACCTGGTTCTACAATACACCAGGACAACAAAACCGTAAAACCCTCAGCTGTATACCCCCACCTCTAATAACAGCTGAGGGACAGGTAGCAGACCAAATACACAAGCTATGACGTAACACAACTAATGCTCAATATATCTACATAGACACAAAGTAAATAACATGAAAAATCTGACACATGAATTTATCAAATTAATATAAAATTCAGAACCATGAAGAACAAAACATATAACTGTCCAGGGAGATTATCTCATGTATGGGTGCCCTCATGCAAGTAATTTTTACATGGGCCAACTGTCTTCAAGACACAAGTGACTTATTAAACAAATTATTACCAATAGGTCCCTATTAGAGTGAACTATCCTAGCTACCATGGATGTGGAATCTTTGTATTCTAATATCCAACACTGAGATGGAGAAAACGCCTGTCGGATCTACTAGAGAACTAGCACTGAATTTATGGTGGAGGTTACAAAATCCATCCTCAATTACAATGACTTCTCATATGGTGACAGCATGTACACAGAATAGGATGAAACAGCAATGGGAAGTAAAAAGTGATTATTTCTGTCCTGGAAAACCCCTCCGGTCTCTGTCCCCTACGGTTACAACTCACCTTACTAAAACTTTTAACCTCTCTCTTTCTTCTGGAATCTTCCCCTCCTCCTTCAAACATGCTGTCATAACCCCACTACTGAAAAAAACCCCCCTTGACCCATCCTGTGCTGCTAACTACTGACCTGTCTCTAAACTCCTGGAACGCTTGGTCTACTCCCGCCTAATCCACTATCTCTCTGCTAACTCTCTTCTGGACCCCTTACAATCAGGTTTTCGTGCACTACACTCTACAGAAAATCTAAAGGGAACTATTCACTACTTATTCTTCTGGATCTCTCAGCAGCATTTGACACTGTAGACCACAAACTTCTCCTCACTATGCTCCATTCTATTGGCCTCAGGGATACCGCTCTCTCTTGGTTTTCTTCCTATGTCTCTGACCGCTCATTTAATGTATCATTCGCTGGTGCTATTTCTTCTCCTCTGCCCCTTGCGGTTGGGGTTCCTCAAGGCTCGGTCCTAGGTCTCCTTCTCTTCTCTCTATACACAGTCCCAGTTGGATAAACCATTCACAAATCTGGCTTTCAATACCATCTTTATGCAGATGATACCCAACTATATACCTCATCCCGTGACATCACCCCTGCACTACTACAGAACACCAGTGACTGTCTCTCTGCTTTCTCTAACATCATGTCTTCTCTTTATCTGAAATTGAATCTTTAAAAAACTCAACTTCTTGTGTTCCCTCCATCTACTAACCGACCAAACCCTGATATCTCCATTTCTGTCTGTGGCCTGTATTACCCCGAGGCGGCATGCCCGCTGTCTGGGGGTTCTATTTGATTCAGATCTCACCTTTACCCCACATAGTCTGACACTTGCATGCTCTTGCCACCTGCACCTTAAAAACATCTCTAGAATTCGCCCTTTTCTCACCGTGGAAACATCAAAAACCCTCATTGTCGCTCTAATTCTCTCTCGTCTTCACTATTGCAATTCTCTTCTAATTGGGCTTCCTCTTACTAAACTCTCTCCACTACAATATGTCCTGAATGCAGCCGCCAGACTCATCTTTCTGTCAAACCGTTACACAGACGCTTCTACCTTGTGTCAGTCGCTGTATTGGTTGCCCATCCATCACAGACAATATAAAATTATCACACTGACCCACAAATCCATCTATAGCACTGCACCCCCCCATATCTCCTCTCTCATCACTGTCTACTGCCCTAACCATCCTCTCTCCGTTCTGCCAATGACCTTAGACTTGCATCTCCTGTTATCCGATCATCCCATTCCCATCTCCAAGACTTTTCTCGAGCTGCACCAGTGCTCTGGAATGCTCTACCCAAGACAATCCGATTAATCCCCAACTACAGCAGCTTCAAAACTGCCCTAAAATCACATCTGTTTGGTCAGGCTTATCACGTGACCTGATCACAGTGTAGTGTGCGGAGGTGCAGAACAATAACACCTTTTATCCTTCCTCCTCTGTTCCTCAGATCCTGTCCTCTCCATCTAGAAGTTACACTGCACTCCTTGCACTTAGTATCTGTTTATTCACAGATACTGGTGACGGGTTCATACAGCTTCAGTTACACAACCTTTTCTATTAAAAGATGGCTGGAACATTGTAGCAAACAAGCCCTCTGACCTCTTCTATCCCCCTATCTCCTCATAGAATGTAAGCTCTTTCGAGCATGACCCTCACTCCTATTGTTTGATATGTTTATTTCTTTGTCACATTGTAATGTCTCATATTGTTTCTTCATGTGTCCTCTGATTTGTAAAGTGCTACGGAATATGTTGGCGCTATAAAAATAAAGTTATTATTATTATTATTAGATACAATTCTATATGTTCTAATTCTAAAGGTTAGGGCAAACATCAAAAGACATTTTGAGTCAGGGCTACCATCCAAGATCAAGTGATTACCAAATTGTCATCACCACAAGAATACCAAGAAGTAAGTTCATACAAGTCAAGGCTAAAGAAGAAAACCATCTAGTGACTTACAGTCTGCACAAGATGCTCAAGGGAAATGTTGTGAAAACTACTTCCAAAACTATAGAAGGATGACATTTTGATACCAGTATTTTCAGATGCCCCTATTCTGTGTTATAGGTAGCCTCCTGATCTTAGAAACATCACTGTAAGAAGATCACTATCCAAACATAATGACCAGAGACCAACTAAAGATTTCTAACACTCATCAGAATTCCAAAATCTCACTACCTTCACCTGTGCCATACATATGTGGTCAAATTAATTGTATGTACCTATTGTCTTACTGTGGTCTGTATGTGAAACAGAGAAAACCGTAACAATAGGGAATGTTAATTGTCTCACAGGAAAAGGAACAACGACAGATCTACCTGTGCCAAATCATTTTTGTATCCCATAATGCCTCAGACATATAAATACGGGCATTAAAGGGTTCGTTTCATCTTGGCAAATTGCGAAGATAGGAATAATTGTTCCAAAGTCCCAACCACCAGAGCAGGACTTATGGGAACAGCCGAGCATTGCTGCTCTACACTTTTCCTGTAATTCCTGGAGGAGCCATGAAAACAATATAGCATCTCGTAGATTGTAAGCCCTTGCGGGCAGGGCCCTCTGTCCCACTGTGCCAGTTGGTCACTGTTAGTATTATATTTGTTTTGTGTACTGTATGTAAACCCTCAGATGTAAAACACCATGGAATTAATGGTGCTATATAAATAAACAATAATAATAACATTTAGCTACGCTGTTTCTGTAACTGTGGAGCTACACTACCGTTCAAAAGTTTAGGGTTGCTTAGAAATTTCCTTATTTTTTAAAGAAAAGCACAGTTTTTTTCAATGAAGATAACATTAAATGAATCAGAAATACACTCTATACATTGTTAATGTGGTAAATGACTATTCTAGCTGCAAACGTCTGTTTTTTAATGCCATATCTACATAGGTGTATAGAGGGCCATTTCCAGCAACCATCACTCCAGTCTTCTAATGGTACATTGTGTTTGCTAACTGTGTAAGAAGGCTAATGGATGTTTAGAAAACCCTTGAAAACCCTTGTGCAAGTATGTTAGCACAGCTGAAAACAGTTTTGCTGGTTAGAGAAGCTATAAAACTGACCTTCCTTTGAGCTAGTTGAGAATCTGGAGCATTACATTTGTTGGTTCGATTAAACTCTCAAAATGGCCAGAAAAAGAGTACTTTCATGTGAAACTCGATAGTCTATTATTGTTCTTAGAAATGAAGGCTATTCCATGTGAGAAATTTTCAAGAAACTGGATTTCCTACAACGGTGTGTACTACTCCCTTCAGAGGACAGCACAAACAGGCTCTAACCAGAGTAGAAAGAGAAGTGGGAAGCCCCGCTGCACAACTGTTATGTCTCTGCCTGTTCAGGTCTCTGCGCCACCCTCTGCTCGCAAGTTGTGGCGTAGGAGGCGTCCTCAGTTTGATTCTTTGCTTAGGATTCTGGATGCTTAGTCTGAACACGGTCCTAGTTTCCTTGCTGTGTAATGGATTCCCAGCCACACCCGTGTTCTGAGCATTGTTTCTCTCTAGACCGCATAGAGTTAATCTTTACCTTGCCTGTGTGATTGACAGCCTGTGTACCTATCAGGTCTGGGGCTGGGCCCAGACTTTCTATATACGGGATGTCACTTTCATAGCAAGTTGCCGGTTATTGCACTGACTTTGCCTGCTTTCTTTGTACCTTTGATTTTTACCTTGCTATTATCTCTGACCTTTGGCTTGCCTTGTGACTACTCTCTTGGCTTGCGATTTGGTACCACTTTTGCTTCTCTGGTTGTGACACCTGGCTTGTTTACCATTCTTCTCTGTTGTTTGTCTTGTTCTGTTTGTCACTTTACTCAGTATAGGGCTTGTCTTCGAGTTGTCCTTTTACCGTTTAGGGTAAACTGAGGCAATAGGAAGGGACAGTGGCTGGGGTGAGATTAGGGCTCACTTGTCTGTGTCCTTCCTCCCAGACCCCTGCAGTAGTGTGAGGGTATTGCTACGTCTGGCAAGACCCTAACAACAACTGAGCAACAAGACAAGTACATTAGAGTCTCTAGCTTGAGAAATCAACGTCTCACAGGTCCTCAACTGGCAGCTTCATTAAACAGTACCCACAAAACACCAGTGTCAACGTCTACAGTGACGAGGCGACTCAGGGATGCTGGCCTTCAGGGCAGAGTGGCCAAGAAAAAGCCATATCTGAGACTGGCTAATAAAAGGAAAAGATTAATATGGACAAAAGAACACAGACATTGGACAGAGGAAGATTGGAAAAAAGTGTTATGGACAGACGAATCGAACTTTGAGGTGTTTGGTTCACACAGAAGAACATTTGTGAGACGCAGAACAACTGAAAAGATGCTGGAAGAGTGCCTGACGCCATCTGTCAAGCATGGTGGAGGTAATGTGATGGTCTGGGGTTGCTTTGGTGCTGGTAAAGTGGGAGATTTGTACAAGGTAAAAGGGATTTTGAATAAGGAAGGCTATCACTCCATTTTGCATCGCCGTGCCATACCCTGTGGACAGCGCTTGATTGGAGCCAATTTCATCCTGCAACAGGGCAATGACCCAAAGCACATCTCCAAATTATGCAAGAACTATTTAGGGAAGAAGCAGGCAGCTGGTATTCTATCTGTAATGGAATGGCCAGTGCAGTCACCAGATCTCAACCCCATTGAGCTGTTGTGGGAGCAGCTTGACCGTATGGTACGCAAAATGTGCCCATCAAGCCAATCCAACTTGTGGGAGGGGCTTCTGGAAGCAAGGGGTGAAATTTCTCCAGATTACCTCAGCAAATTAACAGCTAGAATGCCAAAGGTCTGCAATGCTGTAATTGCTGCAAATGGAGCATTCTTTGATGAAAGCAAAGTTTGAAGGAGAAAATTATTTCAAATAAAAATCATTATTTCTAACCTTGTCAATGTCTTGACTTTATTTTCTATTCATTTTGCAACTCATTTGATAAATAAAAGTGTGCGTTTTCATGGAAAACACAAAATTGTCTGGGTGACCCCAAACTTTTGAACGGTAGTGTATATACTACATTGTTTCTGTAGCTTCCATTCTCCTCTATGGGAGATATGGGAACAACATAAAGCAGCATTGCTTGGCTGTTCTACTCTAGGTGTTGGGATTTAGGAGCTGTTATTCCAATCTCATCAACCATTTGCCAAGATAGATAGGAATAACCCTTTAAGGAAACTTCAAGTCGCAGAGAGAGTCCAAGCTCATGACAACCTATGGCACACTTGGCATTAATGTGTTGCGTGGATTTGTCATTCTAGATCACTTAAAGAGAACCTGTCACCACTCATGACATGACTATTTTAGTAAATTATTATATTCTCCATGAAACAAAATTTACATAATTATATAAATAAGTTCAACTAAGAGCTGGAAAGAAATAGAACTTTGTGTTGTGCTGTTCCTCTGTTATTTCTCCTATACATTTATGAATGCATTGACCCCTGAGTGTTACCGGTTGGGGTGTGTCCCTTTTTAATCTGACACTGTCCAGTCAGTGTTGACCATGTCATTTCAAGGGGAATGCAAATATTTGCTAAAATAGACATGTCGGGCATGATGGCGAGTCCACTTCACGGAATGTGCCTGTTGGGGGAACACCCCGACTCTTCTGATCTGCAGGTATGCCGTGAGGTGCCAAATTAGAGATAGGTGTGGCAGAATATCGAGCTCGGGAGATGTACAGAGACACAGACACACAGTTCTGTTTCCAAAGTAGATCTCAGTTTATTGAGCAGTGTCAGGCATCTTTATAAAATAATGGCTTTATGCCAGCTTACACATCACACACTACATCATATCAAGCATGTAATACAATTGGTTAAAAATTGAACGGACATTCATGACTTAGCACGTGAACACTGCGTGCGCTTCCGGTGTCCGCCATCTTAGCATCTGACCATATTAGCACATCCTGCTACGATAGATGATATGGCCTTGGAAATCTCATAAAGCACTTTTTAATGAGCTCTAACTTCTTATCATCATGCATCCGCAGTTCTGTGGTGGAGGGCCCAGACATTACAAGCGTAATACACATAAGCTAAATGTATTAAACATAGAAACATGTGGGAAATGCGCTAGCCACCAGGTGAGGTCTTCATGATAACAAGCAGCATCAAAGGACACTGTGGCCACACTCCTAGAAACATGGCCAAGCGCCTAGAAAATACTATCTTAAACCCTGAAGATTGTCTGAAGGCTGCTCATTCAGTTCAGTAAAACTTAATTAAATCTTATTAAAAGAGGTAAGACACCATGTCTTGTATAGAAATATGCTTACACAAACTATTGGCTGAACGCCTAGAAAAATCTTATCTCGCTATACTAAGAAACAGTTATACAGAGTTTAAACATGGAGTATACAGAACAAGATGGCTGAATGAACCAATATCTGTTTTTATACAGATATTCTGTCCCTCACAGTGCCCATCCCACCTCATGGGGACATCACAATTACGGACCAAATCTCAGATGTCAGTGGACAATAAAACTTTCACACTCTTTATCAATGGACTGCTCTGACATTTTTCTAAAACTATTCACTATACATGGGCCTTGCTGCAAAAACTCAGCTTGGGATACCTATGCAACTTCTCCTTATAACAACCAGCCGTGTCCCATGCATACATTTCAGCAGCTTATACATTCCCTTTTCGTCCCTATATGGGCCCAGACCACCAAGCAGACTTGTTCACAACATATCTGAGCACACAAGCTTCCCATCATTACCATCCCTTTTCAGTGCCCCCATATAGTAATCATGTCTGCTTTTATGTCACAGCCTCCCTTCATAGAATCCTTCTTGACTATATGCTGACCGGCTGCTAATTTTGGCAATAAAAAACTAATTTTCTCCTTTCTGACAGTGGAAAGTTGTATATCATAAATCATCTTCTGTCTCACTCCACTGCATCAAAGGGCAGGGGTAATAAATTTACCATGCACAACTGCCAGCCATCAAAGGAAGTTAGAAAGGAGATCAAAGAAGTTTAATTTGACTTAGTTTGGTTTGGGTGATTTCTGGGCTCTCTGGCTTATTTGTCAATACAGGAGAATAGTCTGAACTGTCTCTCTTAGGGTGGGTTCACACTTGCGCTGGAGTCTGTCCGCCGCCAATCTGACTGAAAATCTCGGGAAACTGGATAGGCACCGGATAGCGACAGGTTAGCGACACATTGCTTAAAAACCCATTCATTTGAATGGGTTTTTAAAGCAATGTGTGGGTGTGCGCTTACACCCTCTGTGCCGCGAATCCAGTTTTTTCGCCGGAAACAAAGTTGGACATGCAGGACTTCAGTTTTTTTCGCTGGAAACGAAGTCCTGCATGTTCGACTTTGTTTCCGGCGAAAAAACTGGATTCGCGGCACAGAGGGTGTAAGCGCACACCCACACATTGCTTTAAAAACCCATTCAAATGAATGGGTTTTTAAGCAATGCGTCGGTAACCTGTCGCTATCCGGTGCCTATCCAGTTTCCCGAGATTTTCAGTGGGATTGGCAACGGACGGACTCCAGCGCAAGTGTGAACCCACCCTTAAGCCTTACAAACTATGTTACATCATATAAACACGAAGCCAATACAATACAGAGGTAGTATGACTAGTGAACCAGGTGTAGTGATGTATGGGAACATTATAGACCTATCTGATTCCACCACTGAAGATGTCAAGTCCTGAAGTAGAGAGGAGTTTCTCTTATATTCCTTCCTAAATACACTCTTTGACGTCCAGGACATGATATCAATTTTACTCAAACACTGATGATCTGCTAATGTCACTGAGAGATCCTCCAACCACTTCCTGTTTCTGTAGATGATCTATCTCCTTCCTTACAAAGAGCTCTATCTTCTCAAAACTGAAGTTATGCACCAAGAAATAATGCTGCTTCCTGCATTTGGAAATGACGGTGATTTATGTATGCAGTATGGTTCAAAATGCTTTATTCAGTATTTAGCAGTATTTCTTAACCACTTCAGTACTGGGCCAATTTCTGGTCCAGGACCAGACACATTTTTGTGTTTTTTTGCATGTGCGGTTTTTTTATCGTATGTGTTATTCAACTAATTTCTGCGTCTTTTTTCGGTGACACATAGGGCTTTATTTTTATGTTTTTATTTTTGCATGTGTTTTCATTTTTTTTTATATCCGGGAAAATATAAACAAAAGAGGAGGGAAAATGGGTCTGTTTTTTACTTTTCTTTTTTTTTTTATTGAATAACACAACACTACTAAAAAACTTTTTAAAATAGTTTTTACTCTCCGTTATGGTAATTTTTATTTTGTATGGTGTCGTCGGGGGTGGGGCTATAACCTTTAATAAGGGCGTGTTATTGGTGTATATTATTTTATTTAATTTATTAATTATTTTATTTACTTTTTTTTTACATTGCCCCCATAAGGTCATAATAAGGTCAGACTTTGTGGACATCTGATCACTTTTTTTTTTTTGTGGGGGAGGCTGATTTCCCCTGTAACTGGGGCTGGTACACTTAGCCCCAGTTGCAGGAGGAATACAGCCTCTTGCATGTTACTATATAGCTTATAGAGCTGATCTGGGTCCTCTAGGACCCAGCAGCTCTAACACACACTGATCCCGGTGGATCACATGACCGCCGGGTCAGAGGGGAGCTGCAACATTGCAGCGCCAATAGCGGAGTATACACTGCGATTGGAATGCAGGGAAGGTAATAAACCTTCCCTGCCTTCTCTCTGGGACCTCCGGCTGAAGTTACAGCCAGCTCCCCGTTTCAGCAGCGGCACGATTTCGCTGTGTTCTGCTTGGACGTACCGGTACGTCCTTGCAGAACTAGACAACCACCTTCCGGACGTATATAGTCTATGGGCGGTTCAGAAGTGGTTAAAGAGGTCATGGCCCCTTCATCAGGCAAACTTAACAGGGTTTGTTTTTAGTCACCTTAAGCCTTGGTTCTACACCTGTGGTGTGTGTAGCTGAGGGGTGCGACCTTCCCTCATGCTGTGTGTGATGTGTAGCAGGTATGGACCACTGTCACCTAACCAGTTTGACTTTAGGCTACTCCTGAAGGTGGTGTGTAAGTGGTCCCTTAGTTTTCACCCTTTAACCCCTATACAGGGATTTGGTCTTTGCTGCAGGGAGCCACAGGTCTCTACCTTTAAGAGTGGTCCTTGTGTAGCTAACAGCTGACCCAGGCAGGTTGAGAGACATAAAGCTAATGCATAGTACTGAGTGATCAGGCAGGAGAATAGTCTAGGCACAGGCCAAGGTCGGGACTAATACAATATGTTCACAGTCGATGGATGGTCCAGGCAATAGATCAGCTCAGTCAGCGTAGGAGGTCAGAAACAAGCCGTGGTCAGACACAGGTAAACTTCAGAACACTGGTCAGATAGCAGGAAACAGAGTATGTGGACTATGGAGTTCAACTCCTCTATTTTTCCACAGTCCAAATCTGAAGTTATAAGCAGTAAAGCTCCTATAAAAGCTAGTGATTGATTCCTATGAAAGTAAAAATACAACTAACTATGTATCTAATTCATTACAGAATATCAATAATTTTATAATATAATTTAGAATAACGAATCATTTTATTTTGAAGCCAGAGTTGGAAACTATTTTCCAACTCCAACTCAACCCAAAACTGGTCCTGACTCCAACTCCACGACTCTGCCTACAGCCCTACAGATAACTGGCTCAGGTCAACCATAGGTAATCAGAATGCAAGACAACAGGAAGCTAGCAAGCTAGAAACCTAAATTGCTCATGCGTCTTCCTGTGGGGGAAGGTGCCTTTTATAACCAGTGACTACTGGGGATTGGATGGGGACACGAAATCCAGTGCATGTATTGGTCCATATATATCCTTCTTGTTTGCATTGAAGATTTCTTATTCTTACAAGTTCTTATTCATACCCTATGCAATCTGTTTTACTGTAGATTTAACTCAACAGATTACATTAAACCACTGTACATAAACACAAATCACTTGAAATTGTGGTTAGAAACACGGCTGTCCACAGATGCCTGCTTTCCATAATAGGAATCCCTATGGTGTCTTTTCAGTAACAAACAGCATGATCCATTGCAGCACTTTGGGGTGACTTACACCCATATTTACAAAGCATTAACATATCACAATAAATAGTCCATTAGACTGAATAGGCCGCAATGTGTCTTAGAGCAGAGTCTCCCGGCATAATACTGCTTTGTGAAAATGGCTCATAATAAGGAGAATATTTTCATGCATCAAATCTAGAAAACAACTGTTCCAACTTGTACACGTCTTTTTTTAGCAATGCGTTTGCAAGCTCAAGAGTCAGTCTAGACTGGCCACATGGGACAGCAACAGTGACTTGTTGTATATGAGATTGACCTAATATGAATAGAAGAAGCAAGGGCTGAATTATACACTTGTTCAATGAGAACAAGAATGATTCTTATTTATTCCTAAAGCACCAACATATACTGCTGCACTGTACAACCAGTTAGTAATGGCAGAGACCACAGATCCTCAGGGGAACCTCTACTAATACATTAAAGAATTGAAGGAACAGCAATTCCCTAATACATGCTGACTATGGCAGAGTCACGGCTTGGCTTTTTTAAATCCAGGGTAAAAATTCAGGTCAGTATCTAATACCCTACCAAAGGCACACTGGCTTGCTGGAACCTCTTAGCACCCAGAACATTGTTTAGCCTATGGCAGGGGTACTACAGAAAATTTTGGGGTTCATCACCCATGAAACACTATTATACTATGAGGTCTACTTAGATCCCAGACTATAGTGAGTGGAGGCCAGGGAGAGGTGAGTAAAAATAACAAACTGTTACACTCACCTTGCCTCACTTCACCTCTCTGACATCATCCAGAGGACGGAAGAGGCTTGAAGAGGACACTAGGGGACCGCTGGACTCCACAAGGATGCTCAGTATAGGTGAGGCAATTTTAATATAACAGTTTGTTGTTTTTCCTCACCTCCCCTGGGCCTCCATTTCATATACTCTGGGGTCTGAGAAGATCCCAGAGTATAATGATAGCACTTCCAGTTTGTGCCAATCAAGTTAGGCCCTAAACGAACCAGAGGACTGAAGCTTACAAATATTTGTTGAAACAAATCTTGTGAGGCTTGCCCATCTGTAGCAAATGTACAGTATTGTGCAAAAATGTTTTGGTAGGTGTGAAAAAAATACTCCAAAGTAAGAATGCTTTCAAGAATAAAAGTAATTGTTTTATCATCAATTAACAAAATAAAACGAATGAACAAAAGAAAATCTAAATCCCATCAAAATTTGGTGTGACAACCCTTTGGAGGAGGAGTCCTGGAAGTGATGATATGGCCCCCACAGAACACTGATCTCAAACATCATCCAGTCTGTCTGGGGTTACATGAAGAGACAGAAGGATTGGAGCAAGCTTACATCCACAGAAGATCTGTTCTTAGTTGTCCAAGATGACGGGAACAACCTCCCTGCCGAGTTCCTTCAAAAACTGTCTGCAAGTGTATCTAGAGGAATGGATGGAGGCCAAAGGTCACACCAAATATTAAGATTTAGATTTCTCTTTTCTTCATCCACTCCATTTTGTTAATTGACAAAAATAAACTATTAAAACTTGTATTTTTGAAAGCATTGTTAGACTTCATGCACACGACCGAGTGTGTAGCGCGAGGGGGTTCCAATTTTTAACGGAAGGCACTCGGATGAGATCTGAGTGCCTTCTGTCTTACATTGATTTCAATGGGCGGTTCTGATCCGTTTTCACAGATCTAGATAAGACATGCTCTATATGCTCTTGAACAGACCATTGGCACTCCCATGAACTGCACACTCGGTCGTGTGCATGAAACCTTTGCAGCATTTGCAGGCTGGTGGACTGATTGAAATAATTAGGATGTTAAAAAGAGCGTTAAACACTACTGGCAACTACAGTAGGAGGTGAAGGTAAGATGGATGGGAAGTTACATTCTCCATCCTCTAGTAGTCATAAGCTAAAGGGAGGGCAACCCCTGAAATTTACTGCAGAGCTCAGATCTCTGCAAGGCACACTTAGCACTGCTGAGAAACAATAGCTGCCTGTAGCTTTAACCTTTACTGTAATCTTCCAAGAAAGCATAGGCAGCTAATGGTCTTCACCCACGCTCCTGGAATAATATTGAAATGCTGCATCAGGTTGACCTCTGTAATCAGAAATATTTCAGTACAAAAATAGAAGAGCCTGTTTTCCTTGGCAAGTGATAGTACGTCTTTTCTCCTCTCCTAACCACATCAGTTGATGGAATTGTTCACTTTTAATCAATATGGCTAGCCTCAGATGACTAACCCTCAAGGAGGAGACCAGACTTGCTTCACATGTCTTTTCAAGTCTCGGCAAAGTTGTTATCTTTGGCCGTCCTAACATGTAGCTGGTCAATCATTACACACTAAGAATACCTTGTCAAATTCACCCAACCTGAAGCAATGGCTTAATAAATGAATAAGACAAGTGTTATTTTTATCCTCTTGGATATGCGTACAGTAATAGTTTTATTTCTTAAAGTAGTCTAAAGAGTGAGTAGATGACTTCGGGAATGACAATTTACATCATGACCTGTCAAGCTGGATGTTATAACAAGTATATGTAATAGGGTTATTGGTATAACAGTAACCATACAGTATATTACAGCCATTAGTATCATCACCACTTAGGGTCTAACACACTGTTTAACCCAATATAATCACAATGTCATCAGTACCACTTCAGCTTCCAAAACTGGAGTTGGGTGCACTTATAAAGGGACCCCACCAAAAGTCATTCTGATCTGCAGACATCAGTGTTGGACCACCCACTGGACTCCTAAGCCTATAAAACAGATGTGTTTCAGATTACTACTTCTATTGAATATTTTCCCACAAAACTATATATCAATCTGCTCCAGTCATCCTGCTCTATAACCTGCTGCCCACAGATATGACTGCATTTTCAATGTGATGGGTTCCCTTTAAGAGAAATATTCACTATATTTTTTCACAACAGGAAAGGATCTTAAATTATTTTCCTAAATGATTTTCTGTACATCTCCAATGATTTCCTCCAATACATGACTGGAATACATTGTTGAAACATGACTGTCACAATTTTTTGCCTTAAAGGGAGTCTGTCACCAGAACCCAACATATCAACCCAGCCCAACATATAGATTGACTAGGGTCACCTGAATCAAGCAATGTTTTCCCTTGTGAATTGATGCCTATGTTGCTGAAACATTGTTGTTTTTGTCAATATGCAAATTAGCTCTTTGGAGCAACAAGGGCATTGTTGTTGCTCTAAAGCGGCAAACTGTAACTCCCTCATTTACAAGGGGAAAATCGTGTTAGATAGGTTAGGGTCACCTGAAAAAATCTGCGGGGCTGAGTTGATATGCTGGGTTCCAGTGACAGACTCCCTTCAACAATTATTCTACAAATTCTTACTATTGGACCTTATTGTTTGCGTTTTTGCACATCACAGGTTATGATGATTGGATGCTTTATTATACTGCCACTATTTATACATACTGTAGGTATTATATTACTGGAACACATGCTGATATTTTTTATATATTTTTTTTTCTCTCAATCTGCAATTCTTCTTGGGCTGTGTTCACACTGCTGTCATTCTGTCCATTATTTTGATCTGTCAGATTCGCTAAATCCTTAACATGCAACCTAATATTGTGCTTCTCCTAAAATAAGACCTATCCCGAAAATAAGCCCCAGCTAGATTTTCCAGTTTTTTTTGGAGTAGGCTTAAAATATGAGCTGTACTCCAAAAATAAGCCCTAGCTAGTTTAACCCCTTCCCGACATCTGCCATGCGATTACTGCAGATGCCTTGTCCTTAGCTGCAGAGTGGCTACCATAGCTACTGTACCTGGTCTCCACTGTAATGTACAGCGGAGTCCCAGAGTTAATGCCTGTGATCAGTGTCTACTCTGATCGTAGGCATTGTTGAGCGTGAACCCCCCCACCACCAAAGTATTACAACTGCCCGTGACCCACCCTCAACCCCAAAGCAACACACCTGTACCCGAGGCAGGTCCCCACTGCCATAGCTAGTGTTCCGGGTCTCCGCTAATGTACAGCGGAAACCCAGAGTTAATGCCCGCGATCAGAGTCTACTCTGATCGCGGGCATTGTTGAATGTGATCTCCCCCCCCAAACCAGAGGCGTAGCTAGGGGTTCAGCACAGGGGGGCGAACATGTCCAAGTGGGCCCCCAACTTGGACATGTTCGTATACCGATACTATCAGTATACGGTGAGCGTATAGTGGTATATAGCGGCTCTACACAGGGCTCTGCTGACGATTTAGGTGAATACAGGGCATTAACATTTAGTGACTTACAGGTGATGTCTCTGACTAATCATTCACATTCCTCATCTCTTTCATCTGGACGGCCATGACCACTTCTTCAAGTCTCTGAAAAGTTTGCAACACAGACATCTTTAGCTCCTCTTATTGATCGCGGTTTTTCCTGCAGCACTTTGCACAGAAAGTTCGCAGAGGTTTCCTCTGCGGACTTTCTGCTTCAATTATATCTATAGGCAAACCGCTGATGTTTCCGTAGGTATAACTGACATGCTGTGATTTCCAAAACTGCGACTGTTTTGGGAATCGCGGCGTATCCGCTGCGCATATTTTACTGCAAAGTGGGGATGAGATGGAGGCCCCATGTGGCGAAAACCCACAGAAAAAAAACGTGGTATTTTAGCAAATCCCATCCACACATTGCAGAAAAATACGTGCAGCAGACGAACTGCAATTTCCAAAACTGTTGCGGTTTTGGAAATTGCAGCATGTCAATTATACCTATGGAAATGCTAGTAGTTTCCATATAGGTGTATTAAAAACAGAAAGTCCACAGGGGAATCCTCTGCGGACATTCTGTAAAAAACGTTGCGGGAAAAACCACAATGTTACCTCCGCGGTTTTTCCTGCAGTGCTTTTTGCTGCGGCCAGCTATGTGGAGCCTTAGTCTTAATAAAGCCCAAGTGCCACTTTAATTAAATTAATTTCCCCCTCATATTATGCCCCTGATTCACCCTGACATAAATACCGCCCCTCTAATGGCCCCTTATATCAATGACCAACCCCTTATGTTCATAATGCCTCTTAATATAAATGATGCCCCCTAATGGCCCCTTATATAAATAACCTCCCTCCTTGTATTCATAATGCCCCCCAATAACCCTTATATAAATGAACCCCCCATTGTCATAATGCCCCCTAATGAATCCTCCCTTTATAGTTATATTTCCCCCTCCTAACCACCCCTTATACTATTACATACCTTCCAACTTTCAAAGGACAAAAGAGGGACAAAATATACGGCGTGCTATGCGTGCCACGGCAAATTTAGCTCCACCCACTTCTACATTGACTCCACCCATTCTCATC
This sequence comes from Leptodactylus fallax, assembly GCA_947044405.1. Classification (NCBI taxonomy): domain Eukaryota; kingdom Metazoa; phylum Chordata; class Amphibia; order Anura; family Leptodactylidae; genus Leptodactylus; species Leptodactylus fallax. The sequence goes on from CAMRHE010000527.1 coordinate 932,479, forward strand.
TATTTTTCCATGTGCCCCTACACAGTATAATGCTCCTTCAGTAACCCTAACATTATCTGCCCCCACATAATAATGTTCTCCTTCAATTGCCCCACAGTATTAAGTCCCTCTAATCGTGCCCCAGTTTAAACTGGCGGAAACTAGAGGGGGACATTAAACTGGGGCAGCTGCAGGGTGACATTAAACTATGGGACAGTTGGAGGGTGACATTAAACAGTGGGGGTAGTTGGAGGGGGACATTAAACTGGGGGCAACTAGAGGTAGACATGTCCCCCTCCAGCTACCCCCCACGGTTTAATGTCCTCCTCCAGTTGCCCCCAGTTTAATGTCACTGTCCATCTGCTCCCCCAGATTAATGTCCCCCTTCATCTGTCACCAGCTTAATGCCCCCTTCATCAGCCCCCAGTTTAATGTCCCCCTTTATCTGCCACCAATTTAATTTCCCCCTTTATCTGCCAGTAGTTTATTTGCCCCCTTCATCTAGCTTCAGTTTAACTGGCCCCTACATCTGCCCCCAGTTCCCCCCTCTTGCTCACACATGCTATGTCTCTGTCTCTTCGATCACTCTCTGTTCCCAACATCACACTGCCCCGCAGTATCCAGAATAGCTCCGCCCACACAAGAGTCTGATCACATGGTCATGACATCATCAAAGGTCCTTTACCCTCTAGGATTTAGCATCTACCATTTACACTACCCTAATAAATTTTGTTAAGAGGAAAACACTTCAGGGGCATAGTGGAATAAAATGTAAGCTATGCAGGACCGCGGGACAGCAGTGTAAAATCGGAACTCCTCCACTGGGAGCTATGCTATTAATATACCCACAAAAAAAAAAAAAAAAAAAAAAAAGTCATACTCACCTATCTGCGAGACTGATGAATGGAGCTGCCGCTTCCTCCCTGTCCACGCACAGGACATCTGTGTCTGAGTGCAGGCGGCGCGATGTTGTGACGTCATCGCGCCTCCCGTGCTGAGAAGTAGACACCCGTCTGTGGTCTCATCGTCTTGTAAACCACAGGCCTGTATTGGCTTGCAGTTTACAATACTGTTAAGTTGCAGGAAGCGTGTCTGCAGACACCGATCTAGTTAGAAATAAAGGATGTATTAATGGCGGCCCCAGAGTGGGCCCCAAAGAGTCAGTGGGCCCGGGGCAGCCGCCCCCTCTGCCCCGCCCGCTAGCTACGCTTCTGCCCTAAACCCAAAGTATTACAACTGCCCCGGGCCAGTCCGTGACCCCACCCCCAAACCCACTTCCCAAAGCAGAACAACCCACCCCCCAAAGCAGTACCTTTCTAGTTGCAGACCGGCTCCCTCGTGGGGACCAAGGGACCAAGCCGACCTGTTCCTTTGACAGCCGGGAGCCTTAAGAAGGCTCCTAGGCCTGTCATAGGAATATTACTATTGAGGCTGGTCTATGACCAGCCTCAATAGTAATGTGGAGAATCTCCCATAGACTGCAATACATTGTATTATATGCAGTCTATGGGATGACTGTAGGCTCAAGCCCCCTAGAGGGGATTAATAGTAAAAAAAAAAAAAAAAAATACAATAAAAGTTCAAGTCCCCCCCCACTTTCACTAGTGCTGAACCGCCATTTTTTCGCTGTTTCACCTCTGATAAAAACTTAAATGAAAAGTGATCAAATGTGTGACTGTTGTTCATGGAAAAAATTAAGACCCCGAAAATAAGCCCTAGCTCTTTTTTCAGAGAAAAAAAAATAATATAAGACACTGTCTTATTTTCAGAGAAGCACGGTAGACAACAGAAATCTGACTTTGGCGGTCAGTGGGCCCACATATGGTGCATCTAAAGATTTTAATACTGGTCTGCTGTATGATACTTTTGCATAAACATGCAAGTTTGGATAGGATGAGCATAGATTTATGGATTCCTGCATATATTTATGGCTTTCATGGCTTCCTGCTGTTGCCTCTTGAGGGCAATTCAAAGGGTTTTTTCAGGTTTCTTTTAAAGCTAGCTATCTTGAATGAATGTGCAGAGAGTGTTTCCTAGTTGTGACTGTATCACAAACAAATGTTTTCTGGGACTTTTTAATTGATAACCTATTAGGATAGGTCATCAATTGAAGATCAGCGGGGGTCCTACACTTCAGACCCACACAGATCAGCTGTTTGAAGTAGCAGTGGCACCTTTGAGCACCACTTCCATTTCACAAGCCACGTGATGTTCATCGATTACATGAAACTCTCAATGCTCAGTGTCATTAAAGTGAATGGGCTGAGCTGTGATACCAAGCTTGGAAAGTAGTGAAGAGGCCACAGTGCTGAGAGATGAGGCCTCTTCAAAAAGCTGGGGGCCTGGAAGGGGACCCAGGTGCTGATCTTTAATTGATGACCTATCCTTAGGATAGGACATCAATTATTAAGACTAGAAAACTCCTTTATGTATGTGTCACAGCTATATTGGTAATATTCTTTCTCTACAATGTATGGTTGTCCTGTGCACTGCACAAACAATGATGGGAAAACATGAACTGAATTGTTGAATCAGGGAGGGAGGAAAATTTTTTTAAAACATGTGAGAAAGCCCTCTTATTCAACTAAGCCTAGATTCACCTGTGAAACTCGGTCCATGTGTTGGCCTGAACTTCATGCCGGAAGCGGGACTCCTAGCATCCTAGTTATCTACTCATAGGAGCATAGGTAACTATAATGCTAGGGGTACCACTCCCGGCTTGAAGTTCACTCCGGTAAATCCGACCAACACACGGACCAGGTTCCACAGCTGAAACTCAGTCATGTGAATCAAGGGTAAGGCTACATTCACATCTGCATCAGAGTCTTTGTTGGAGACTCCATCGCAGTGTCCGCCAGAAAACAAGCGGAGGAAAAAGTCCTGCATAGAGGACTTTTTCCTCTGCCATTTCAATTTTAAAATGACAGAAGTCCGACAGATCCCATTATGGTCACTTACTGTATAGTATTAGACACTGAATTTACTAATATAACAGCTCTGTATTAGAAATCTCACAGAACTATAAAAGTATATTCAGAAATTAACCAGCAAAGAATTTTGGACCAATTTCAAGAGTAAGTCATTCATTTTGAGGTGTAATAGATTTTAAAGGTCCTTAGATCCAAGGTATAGGAGTACATGTATAAACATACTGTACATACATCTATATAGTGCAGACCCACAGATCTTGGCTTATGCACTAAACTAAATGTTTATCAGTATATATAATCGCTTTTTATGCTACAACATGCCGTTGAACAGTACTTTCACTGTAAATTATTTCATTTATTTGTGTTTTAGGGTTTCTGTTCTCATTTCTAACCACAATTCCAGGCTTCATGTACAAATGCACACTTGTAACAATCTACATACAGTATGTATCAATTTACAGTAAGCCTTTTAGCAGAAATACTTCACTTTAGAAAGTTTTCGACTTGGTGCTAACCCAAAACAAGAACTACAAGTCTGAGGATGCTATAAATATAAGCCTTATGTTGCAGATGGATACATTGGCAGGCCTGTTTATTTGACTGTCTTCCCAGTATGAGTATAATCACTATGTAAAGAATATGAGACACTGTTGACTGTTCGGTAAGCTCCCCATTGCATTTAAGTGTGGTGTCTTATGGTTTCAGCAAGTCTTTCTGCACTGAATTACTGCGTGTTTGCACAGGTGGTGTCTAAGGATCAGTATGTATAAAGTTGTCAGTGTGATTATTGAAGCCGTACTTTTAATAAAGTACTAAATAGAGACTGTAAACATACAATACAATGTAGTGGCTGTAAACACTAGCTGTCTGTGAAGTCATGTAGGCCGGTCATTTATACCCTAGAATTGTAGCACACTCCATTTTGTTGGTCACCGTTTATTAGGCACAAGTATCTTGCTCTCATGGGATTCTCAGTTGGTTATTAAATCTAAGAATGAATAACTTATTCTACCATGGATGAAAAGCCTTTTCTTCTCCTGATATAACTATATGAGCTTAGGGAGTCCTTGCCAAAAGTATGGACTGAGAAACTGCATTAAATAACTGAAACACTTACAGCCATTGTGCTTTTCTAAAAGACATCAGCTGTGATGCTCCGTAACTCTCAACCCAAGGATGGTCCAACTTGTGCCAAGTAACCTGCCAACAAGTTATAAATAACCCAATAAGATTTCTGTTCACAGAACATGTCTGCTGGACAAGGTACTGGATAAAACTGTACTTAGCCATCATTTTTTTTCAGCAGGTTTCTTTATTTTATTGCCCCCCCCCCCTCATATGAGCAGTTCTGGTTAGGTTTTAGAGGTAGTAAAATGATCCAATTATTAGACACCCTCACCATGGACCAGAATCCCAGCAGAAAACTAAAACCACCCAGAAATATTTGGTGGTGTATGGTGGTATTATTTGTGATATACTAAGTTTTCAACAAACTTTGTATAAATAAATAGTAGAGACCAAACAGATCCTGATCTCAACATCATCCAGTCTGTCTGGGATTACATAGAGACAGAAGGATTGGAGCAAGCCTACATCTACAGAAGATCTTTGCTTAGTTCTCCAAGATTGCGGAAACAACCTCCCTACTGAGTTCCATCAAAACCTATAGGTGTACAGAGAAGAACTGATGGAAGGCAAAGGGCAAAGATCACACCAAATATTGATGGAATTAAGATTTAATTTTGTTAATTGTCAAAAATAAACTATTCACACCTGCGCTCGGAAAACCAATCCACTTATAAAGCGGTTACCCGCATAAATCCGTGGACCCCATAGACTATAATTGGTCTGCCGGGTTTCTGCCTGCATTTTTGAAGCGTAATGGGGAACGGAATCCCCGAACGGAAAGCGAGCGCTGGTGTGAATCCAGCCTTACTATGCAGCATTTTATCCATGCCTGCCTAAACCTTTTGCACAGTACTGTACTTCAATAACAAGACAAAGTTTATTCACAATAGATGTTACAGAAAGAGGACTTGTTTCAGTTAGAAGAATGAGACAGATATAGCAGGGGATCTGCATGGAGAAGTTAGGGATATCTACTGTACAAAAATTGCAAAGACCTGCATCTGATTCTACTGAGACCTATCCCAGGACAGGAGAGCTTGGCAAGGTATCAGCTGTAGGTGGTGCAGAGGTAGCAGATTCTACTGGGCTCTGGACCCTAAAGCTGATTATACACTATCAATAGCTATTGGGCAGGCACTTGTGTTCTCAATAGGGAGAGTAGAGTAAGTCACTGCCAGACACCTAACTCCCAAAAGGAAGGGATCGGGAATGTAAAATTCAACAAACCTGATTCTTCTCTTCTGGTAAAGTTGGGGCACAGTGGCTGGTCTCTCGGAAATCAGGGGTACTTAATGGTACATTTACCCTTGGGTATACGCATATATAAATCATATGCATATCTAATAAAATGTGCATGTACTGCTGGTACCATTATTGTTCTGTGACTCATCTTCATGTAACAATAAAGCATTTCTAGATGTTTTTGTTTTTCAACAGGCATTATTTTAGCGTGGAGATTCATGAGTTTCCTGAAGGAATTTCCTGATGCAGTCTGTCAACAGACACCCATCTATGTGACGTAAAATCCCCTCAATGCTTTACCTTAAATAAGAGCAAGGACAGAGGTTAGCCAAAGCAAATAAAGGAGAAAGGATACTTTGTGCAGACAGGTGCGGGGTGTTTCAGATTTCATAGCTTGTACTGAAAAGCTCACAGATGTGCCAAACTGATTCCTGACAGCAATAAAACCTGTTGTTGCGGCTGTTTGGCAGAAGTGGTTTGAGATCATCCTCCTATGTCTGCACATGTATACATGCCAACATTTATTCAGTGTGAAGCACCTGTTTGCAAACATATCTCAATACTTGTGAATGACTTTCCTCAGAAGTCTGGAAGTGATGACTATTAAATAAAAATCTTCCTAAGACTTCTCATTGTGATAAGTGCAAAGGGGCATAACTAAAGGGTCATGGGCCCTGGTGCAAAAGCTTCAAATGGACCTCTCTGTGCAATTTCCCCTGACAACCATCCACTGCGCCCCATCCATACATTTTTGCTGTGTTTACATTTCTCCTTTCTTCAACACTGGGTCCAAGCGGCTAAGAAAACTTGTTCACAACCTGTCTGTGTAATCTTCTCATCATTCCCATTCCCTTTCAGTACCCTATACATAGTAATGGTACCCCCTTTTGTACCACAGCCTCCCCACAGAATCCCTTCTTGACTATATACTGCTGTGCTGACTAACTGCTATTTTTGCCATTAAAAGGTTAATTTTCTCCTTTCTGACAGAGGAAGACTGTGCATCATAAATCTTTTACACTGTCCTACCCCAGTGCACCAGAGGCAGAGGGAATGCATTTATGATGCACAGATTGCCATCAGTGAGGTGAGGGTGACATGTGGGCCCCTCTGGCACCTGGGCCTGGTCACAGCTACGACCACTGCAACCCCTATGGTTATGCCAGCATATGGAGGTGAAGGTTAATTTCTTTAGTTGAGTAAACTCAGGTGGGTGTCCCTTGGATGACTAAAACAGCTTAGCATTGTGTCATCAGTGTTTATTCAATGTTGGGTTCAATTGTAACTGTTTTCTGGATACATATGCTGTGCAACCATCAGTAATGCAAAATGTAAAGTGTTATGTTTTCCTTGCAGGTGCAACGTTTGCAGGTGGAACATTGGTTGCACCCAGGTGTTGTACAAGTTGTTTGGCTGGTTGCGGCGTGATGTGTGGGTTATGCGCACTGTATAACAGTGGCCTTCATGCCTTTTCAGGGCACTCGACATACAGAGTATATCCGTACAGAGAATATGTTCAACTGTTTGGTCTTTGTTTGTGGCAAGGAACATCTTCTTTGGGAACAGAAGCGATGTCCGCTCCTCATGTGTGTAAGCGCCGAGTGTCTGAGGTAACTCGCTCAGTGTACTGATCACTTGTCTTGTATCTGCATTCAAGAAGAGTAAAGTTACCAGTACTAAACAGCATCTGGTGGTTTTTTGTTCTGACACAACTGCATTACACCACCAATGTGCAGGGGCGTAACACATGCTCATGTAGACATTCCTATGCTATTCAGAATATCTAGCCTGGTATTGGAAAGCTTCAAGTAGAGTAAAATACTCCCGATGCTGGTGGCTAGTCTGAATGTATCCTGATATGTGTCATGTTTTACAACCCAGCAAGTATGGGCACAGCTGATTGGAAGGCCTACCCTTAGGATAGGCCATCAATATCAGATGGTTGGGGCTATGACTCCTGGCACCTCCCCCTTACTCCACTATTAAATGTATGGAGTTGTGCCTGATAAACAATAAAGTTGGAAATGGCACTTGCTGGAGTGCCGCAGGTCCTTTAACCAGCTGATTGATGGGGATGCCAGGAGTCGGACCTCCACCAGTCTGATATTGATGGCCTATCCTGTGGATAGCCTAGCAATATTATAGTCCTAGAATACCTTTAAGTTTATAGCAATATTATAGTCCTGGGATACCTTTAAATTTATTGGTATCAGTGGCATTGACTGGAGGCTAAAGAATCACAGCAAGCTGATACACCACATTATGCCTAATGCAGGGTCAAAGGGAACAGCGTATTGTTCAGGGATTCAAGGAAAACTAGACAGGGAACCCACGCATTGCCCCTAAGGCCCTGCAATAGGCATGAGAGCATTTTAGTTTTGTCTGGAGTGTTTCTTTTGATTTTTAACCATTTTTATCTTAAAGGCTGTAATAAATAATGCCTATTGGAGTCTCCAGCTTCAAGTTTTAGGATAAGGCCCCACTTTGCGGAAATGCAGCGGTTCTTTGTTTAAATTTTGCTGTGTTTTTGAGCTAAAGACAGGAGTGAATTTAATAGAATTAAGTGCTTTCTTTATATTTTCCATTATTTTTGTAGCCACTCCTGACTTTGGCTAAAAAAAAAAAAAAAAATGCGGCAAAATGCATCAAAAAATGCTGCGCATCTGCAACGTAGGGCCTTAACCTTGATTAATTAGGTGCTTTGCCTAAGAGACTTTTGGCATTTTCTATATTTTCCAAATTTTTTTTTTTTACTGATCCTGCCAAAAAGCTAACACAGTCAAGTGTTAACTCTAGCCCCCTCCAAAAAAAAAAAGACCCATATAATATCTCACATATAGTCACGTCTAGTGGCAGATGCAAAGATTGCAGTCATTCTTCCGCATAAGGGACCAGTCCACATCCATTGTTATTACTTACCCTTGTGCTGTGATATCACTGTGGTCTTTAGCCATTTGCTGTGACATTACTGTGTTTATTATGTTCTGTGACATCACAGTGTGCATTTTTCCCATACTGTGTCAGCATTGTGCGCTCTCTTTGCTATGAAATCAGAGTTGTTTATGCTGTGATATTAGTGCGAGCTATATCCCTTTCCTATTACTTCAGTGTTATTATACATGTAGTATGTAGTAGTATGTGTATATTATTTCTGTTTTATATACACATTGGTGCATTATAACTCTATAAATGGTTAGCTGTTACTCCAGTACTCTGACATTGACAATGACAAACATTTGTAATGCACCTTTCTCACCAAGGGACTCAAATCGAAGGGAGCGTTGTGTAGTAGAAGAGTTAGTGGCTGCCATATAGGTAACACAGGGAGAATATATAAACTCCATGCAGATGTTGGGCATGGGGTTTGGGCACAGTATATAGCAAAACAGTGGTAACAACTTATGTAAACTTTTAAACTCTGGCAACGGTTATAGGCTCTGTTCACACCTGTTTTGGGCATTGTGAAGAATATCGCCTTGCCAAGCCCCTTGGCCTACCTGCGATCACCCTTCTTAACCTTCCACTCACAACCCGTGAGTGGACCGAGTTCGTAGGATAGAATGAAACGAGCTGTATAAAGTTTATATATTTAATAACCCAAGTAGGTCGGTACTAATTAATAGCATATACAGAAATATACAATATTAATATGATCAAGCATAAATATACGAGCAAAAGTGCGATGATACAGCACATAAAACAAAAATGGGAATAAAGTATAGAGTAATACCAGACCTAAGGAAGGGTCCTGAGCACAGCTCTCCCTTAGCTGTCTCTCTTCCAGGCTCCACACAAAGACAAAAGACCTCACCCCCCCCTCAGTGTGAAGACCCTGTCCAGCTCCACCCTTCACCCCCCCAGCCAGCCCTCTCCTCACGAAAAGAGGAATCTATGCCGGTTAGAAGGAAAGGTGGGTGCCTGGGTTAGTTTCAGGTCACCAGCCCACTCTCCCCCCTTTGGACATCTGGGATATCACACTGATGGGTCAGAAAAGCCCTCTCTCCATGGTATGCGCATAAAACCACTGGAGCGAATTGACCACCAATGTAAACACAGCTCTACACTCCTACAGATATGTGAGACTGATACGAATAAAGAATGATACATGTCCAAGAAAGATACATAAATTGAGGGTCTCATCATTACACCTCCCCTTTTTAGAGCATGTCGGGAGGAAGGAGGAGCCTCCGTTCCTCTTCCACCCGCACCTCCGCAGCCTCACCCCGCCGGGACAGGCCATCGGCATTGCCATGGGCCTGGCCAGGCTTGTGCCGGATGTCATAGTTGTATTGCTGCAGCACCAGGCTCCAACGTAACAACCGTCCATTCTGACCTGCAACACGTTTGATCCAGATCAGAGGGTTGTGATCCGTCACCACGGTGAAGTGGCGCCCATACAAGTAAGGCTGCAGATGCTGCAAGGCCCAAACAATTGCTAGGCATTCCTTCTCCACTGTGGCGTAGGCCACCTCCCGCGGCAGAAGCTTTCGGCTGAGGTACTGCACCGGGTGCTCTTGTCCCGCTGAGTCAAGCTGGCTCAGTACAGCACCGAGTCCGTAGGTGCTGGCGTCTGTCTGTAGCACAAGCGGACATGACTCATCATACGCCTGAAGTACAGGTGCGTTCACCAGGGCCGCTTTCAGGGCCTGGAAGGAGCGCTCGCAAGCATCCGTCCACTGGATAGTTTGCAGCAACTTCTTCTTGGTGAGGTCCATCAAGGGGGCAGCCAGAGCACTATAGTTCGGTACGAACTTCCTATAGTACCCTGCCGTACCCAGGAAAGACATCACCTGTTGCTTGGTCCGGGGGGTTGGCCAGGACGTGATTACATCCAGCTTTTCAGGTTCTGGTTTCAGGGTTCCCCCACCTATCCGGTGTCCCAGGTATTGGACCTCGCGCATGCCCAGCTGACACTTTTCCGGTTTGATGGTCAAGCCCGCACTGTGGATCCGCCCCAGCACCTGCGCCAGGTGCTGTAGGTGTTCCTCCCAAGTGGAGCTGAAGACAGCAATGTCATCCAGGTACGCAGTGGCAAACCCTTCGCATCCTGTCAGCAGGGAGTTGACCATCCGCTGGAAAGTGGCAGGGGCATTCTTCATGCCGAATGGCATGACAGTGGACTCGTACAGTCCGAAAGGGGTGATAAAGGCCGATCGCTCTCTTGCCTGAGGGGACAGGGGGATCTGCCAGTATCCCCGACTCAAGTCCATGATGGACAAGTACTGGGCCTTACCTAACCGGTCAAGCAGGTCGTCGATGCGCGGCATGGGGTACGCGTTGTCGACTGCAACCACATTAAGTTCCCTGTAGTCTACACAGAACCGGGTGGTCCGGTCCTTTTTGGGCACAAGAACCACAGGTGAAGCCCATGCACTGTGAGAGGGCTGAATCACCCCCAGTTCCAGCATTTCGTCAATCTCCTTCCGCATCTGGACCTGTACCTCCGAGGAGACGCGATATGGCGACCGCCGGATAGGGGCATGATTCCCGGTATCCACATGGTGAATGGCCTGGTCAGTTCTCCCGAGCTTTGCGGAGAACAGACCAGGTAGGGAATGCAAAACTTCATCCAGCTGGGACAGCTGGGCCTCAGCCAGCAGGGGGTTCACCTGTGCCTTCTTGTTGGACCCATCCTCCTGAAAATGAGCAAGCAAGTCAACAAGGTCTTCTTCTTCCCCCTCCTCTAGCAGACTGCATACCGGAAAGGTACTAGCTTCCCGGTCATGATGATCCTTTATCATGTTGACATGGAAGACCTTATGCCTGTTCCGGCCTGGATCAACAGTGACCAGGTAGCTGACGCTGTTGACCTGCTGGTGCACGACGTATGGACCGGTCCATTTTGCCTGAAGCTTGTCCTGGGGCTCAGGGACTAGGACCCATACTTTCTGCCCCGGCTGGTATGTTCTCTCACGGGCATTCTGATCATACCAGCGCTTCTGGTCGGCCTGAGCCTGGACCATGTTGTCATGCACCAGCTGCGCCATAGCCTGCATTTGGTCACGGAATCGCAGGACATACTCCACGACTGGCACACCTTGGATGGCCGTTTCTCCTTCTCAGGACTCTTTCACAAGAGTTAGGGGCCCACGTACACGTCTCCCGTACAAGAGCTCAAAGGGGGAGAACCCCGTTGAGGCTTGAGGCACCTCCGGGTAAGCGAACAGCAGGTGCGGGAGATAAGGCTCCCAGTCGCGCCCGTAGGACTCGACTAACATCCTGAGCATCTGCTTCAGGGTGCCATTGAACCGTTCACACAGGCCATTGGTCTGTGGGTGATACGGGCTGGACACCAGATGTTGCACCTCAGTTACCTTACACAGGCCTTGCATCAAGGCAGACATGAACTGGGTACCTTGGTCTGTGAGCATCTCTCTGGGAAATCCAACACGGGAGAAGATGCCTACCAGAGCCTTGGCCACTACATCAGCCCGGGTGGAAGACAGAGCGACAGCTTACGGGTACCTAGTAGCGTAGTCTACTACCGTTAATATGAAACGTTTCCCGGTGCGACTGGGAATGGACAGGGGTCCAATGAGATCCACAGCCACCCGCTGGAAAGGTTCAGTTATGATGGGCATAGGTATCATTGGGGCTTTTGAGCCTTGCCCCGCCTTGTCCATCCTCTGACAAGTGTCACATGAACGGCAGTATTTAGCTACATCTGTCCCCATTTTAGGCCAGTAGAATAAGTGGCTGAGGCGAGCCTTGGTCTTAGCGATCCCCAGGTGGCCTGCCAGTGGAATATCATGAGCAATCTGCAACAACTCCACCCGATAGGGTTGGGGTACCACCAAATGTTTCTCCCTGAGCCGACTTTCTTTTCCCTTTGTGGGGATCGTTTCCCGGTACAACCTCCCTTGCTCCCAGTACACGCGGTCCTTGTCCGACTCCAAGGGAGGTTGAGCAGCACGCTCCTTCAATGCGTCCAGACTGCGGTCAGCTTGGACAGCGTCCCTGAACTCCTGACTGGAACCAGACAGAAGAGATGTGCATGTCACATACCCGCCGGACTCCTCTGGCTCCAGTGCGAGGAGGCTAGTCATGGCGGTCTCAGTGCCATCTCCGGGTGACAGAGGGAACGGCTCAGGGGTCGGAGCGCCTTCCACCCCTCTAGCACTCTGGCTGCGGGTTACCACCGCAACCCCAGCAGTCCATTCCTCATCCGGATCGGCCCTGAGATCCCCGTGACCCACCTGACCACCTGGCACATTGTCATCAGTCGGGTGCTGATCTGAGGTACTCTGGAAATCTGCAAGGCAAGAATTAGCAATTACATTGACATTGCATTCATTCATTGATTCACAGTGAACTGCATGGGTGAATGGCTCAGCCAGGGTCACACTGAGGGGGCTATCACCACCCGCAGATGTGGGCGGGGCTACAGCCAGGTTAATATTCCACAGCCCCTCATTTACATGCTCACTGATTCCTTTAGCTGGGCACACAGCAGGGACAAGCAGGCAGATGACCCCTCCCTCTGCCTGTGTGACACCACATTAAAATCATCCTTCAGTACAGACATTTTGTCACAGCGAGGTGGGGCTACTCCCACCCCATATTGGGACACCAAGGGCCCCAAATCTCTTCCCAATAGTACATTGGCAGGCAGATCAGACATTAGCCCCACATCACGCATTCCTTTTCCCGCACCCCAGTCCAAATGGACGCAAGCCATGGGCACAGTTAAGCGTTCTTGTCCAATACCCCTCAGGGTCAGAATTTTTCCAGGGATAATACTGTCCGGAGGGACCAAGTCAGGTTGCACCAGAGTAACATCTGCCTCAGTGTCCCGAAATCCCGTGACCACTTTATCCCCCACAGTGACCTGTTGAAAGTTGGCATTGGATTGCAACCCCTCCCTCCCCACCAAGTATACAGATGAGCCAGCTGCCGTGGCTGGGGAAACAGGGGGGTTCTTAGAGCGGTTGGGGCACTCCGCCTTGAAATGTCCTGGCTGGTTACAGGCGTGACACCGCCGGACCTCTCCTTGGGACTTGGAAGTGGTCGCCGGGGCGCCCAGAGTTCTTGGGACAGGGGAAGTAGAGGGGGCACCCGGGACAGAGTTTGTCTTACCCCACTTGGAGACCGCAGGCTGTGGTGAACTCCAGCTTTGCCCCTCCTACCAGCTTGAGGTTCTCTGCAGTGTGGCACCTCTCTTGGTCCCTTGCTCCCTGGTGGACACATAGTCGTCAGCAATCTCTGCAGCCTGGTCTGCTGTCTTGGGTTTCCGATCACACACGAACTGCCGGACCTCCAGAGGGCACACCTGGAGAAATTGTTCCTTTATCATAAGGTCCCCAAGTTCCTCAAACGTGGTGACAGTAATTTCTTTGATCCACTGCCAGAATGTAGCCTGTAAGTGGTGCAGAACATCCGCATAGCTCTCTGTGGGACCCCGCTGTATATTCCGGAACTTTTTGCGGTACACCTCTGGCATGAGCCGATATCTCCGGATCAGCGCCGCTTTGATGGTCTCATAGTCCACGTCCTCTGGTAAGCTCGTGGAAACATCCAGGCCTTTTCCCTTCAGCCGGGGAGACAGGTAACGGGCCCATTCTACCTGGGGAATATGATGCTGCTTACACGCCCTCTCAAATCCCCACAAGAACGAGTCCAAGTCCCCGTTATCTTCCAAGACTGGAAAGTCCTCGGATCGGATCTTTAGTGCTTGGGCTCCTGGAGTTTGTGCAGGGGAAGGTTGCACCTGCTGGGGAAGTTCCAGCTTTTTTAGCTCAAGCTGATGCTCCCTCTCCGCCTGGCATTCACGGGCCTCTCGCTCAGCCTCTCTCTCAGCCCGACGCTCTGCAGCAGCGGCAGCGGCCTCTCTCTCCGCCCGGCGCTCTGCACCTTCTCTCTCCGCCCGGCGCTCTGCAGCAGCTTGGTACTGGAGAATCACCTGCAGACGGGTGTTAGAGTCACCAGCGTCTAGCTGCTGTAAGGCCATTTGCAAGTATAAGTCCATTACCCCCACAGAACTGTTGCTACTGGTCCCTCCAGGCAAAGTTACCTCTGGGGTCCGGGCACCTGCTGAACCGTCTGGCATGGTGATGTTTTCTTGTGCCAGGCTCTCAGGACTTTGCTCCTCGTCCTGCCCGGCTGCAGCACCTTCCATATCAGCCATCTGCTCAGTGTTTGTATCAGTCAGTTGCTGACGTCCCCTGGCTCCACTTCTCAGAGACCAAGACATCCACTGGAAGCTATTGCCAAATAAAAGATAGAACAGAAAAAAAAAGGAAGGGAGGGAACAGTACTGTACCAAACTTTCACCGTATTTTAAGATTGATCTCCTACCGAGCTCGTGCCATAGGATTGCCACAATCCTCAGTGTCTGAGTGATACCACACCCACACACTGTTATCCTAAGATCCCACAACGCTGCCACCACTGTGAAGAATATCGCCTTGCCAAGCCCCTTGGCCTACCTGCGATCACCCTTCTTAACCTTCCACTCACAACCCGTGAGCGGACCGAGTTCATAGGATAGAATGAAACGAGCTGTCTAAATTTTATATATTTAATAACCCAAGTGGGTCGGTACTAATTAATAGCATATACAGAAATATACAATATTAATATGATCAAGCATAAATATACGAGCAAAAGTGCGATGATACAGCACATAAAACAAAAATGGGAATAAAGTATAGAGTAATACCGGACCTAAGGAAGGGTCCTGAGCACGGCTCTCCCTTAGCTGTCTCTCTTCCAGGCTCCACACAAAGACAAAAGACCTCACCCCCCCTCAGTGTGAAGACCCTGTCCAGCTCCACATTTCACCCCCCCAGCCAGCCCTCTCCTCACGAAAAGAGGAATCTATGCCGGTTAGAAGGAAAGGTGGGTGCCTGGGTTAGTTTCAGGTCACCAGCCCACTCTCCCCTCTTTGGACATCTGGGATATCACACTGACGGGTCAGAAAAGCCCTCTCTCCATGGCATGCGCATAAAACCATTGAAGCGAATTGACCACCAATGTAAACACAGCTCTACATTCCTACAGATATGTGAGACTGATACGAATAAAGAATGATACATGTCCAAGAAAGATACATAAATTGAGGGTCTCATCATCACAGGCATTATGTACTGTATATATTTAAAGGTGGCCTATCACTAGGTCAGAAAAATCCAATGGCATGCATCATCCAAAAGGTGCTGTCATCTTGAGCATTTTGGTGTTTTCTTCATCCTAATCTGTTCAGCCATTCCAAAGATATAAGCCCTAGTGGGCAGTAACTCTGCATGACATACAGTGCACAGAGACCCTGCCCCTAGAGAGACCACTGTGTTACTGCCCACTTGGCTAGTATTCCCTAATTTGCAGCATTAAAAGGGCTTATATCTTCAGAACGACTGAACGGATTTGAATAAACAAAGCACCAAAATACTCAGGGTGACAGCACCTATCAGATGTATGCACAAAGTGGAAATAAAACTGAAATAATATCAGATGGGCTTTTCAGAACTGGTGCAGGTCCTCTTTGAACAGTTCTCCAAAACATAATTAAAAAAAAAGAAGTATGTCAAAAGGCATATTCAATAGGAGAATATCATGATGTATATGCCAAATGTAGAACCCAAACCCAAAACATTATATAAACCTAGCCTTGGTCCCTTAGAAATGAATAGGATCCATTCACATATTAGTCATGATGAGGTTTTTGCAGTATTGGTTTCGCAGTTGCGAAAAAAAAATAAAAAAATACAGAAGTGTGAACCTTGCAAGCAGCAACATAAACAATATTTGCATCACTGCAGCCTTTAGGAAATCAGAGGCTGAGAACGAAACAGGATATTTTTTAGAAAGTATCTTTATTTCCATCCTGAGCTACATTTTATTTACTTTACAATATTCCATTCAGTTAAAGGGGTTTCTAGGCTTGTTAAAAATCCTGCAATAGCAAAATCTTAAACTTACTCTGGTCATGTGACGTCACTATAGATGACTTGCTATTGTGTCGGATCCATGTGCTGCATAACAGCTGTCTGATCTCAGTCTAAGTATGTTATACAATGTGTTATTCTAGGAATTTTGTTAAAAGTTATTTAACATACTGTGATTTATATTATACTAGAATTTATTGTCAGGGCGGAGTTCTATTTTTATGGTGCATTAACAATTGATATAAATATGGCAGCCTATCCAGGCTATATTTTAATGAGGTGAACCTTGTGTATTCAGACAAGTAAAAATCTTCCTGCCTGGGGAATGCATGTAAAGCATTGTGCAACTCTACAGGAGGCATGAGTCAAATCCTGCTGTAGACAATAGCCGTCACATTATAAGATAGTCTGGGTCTGAAACACTAACAAAGTGCACATTGTCCTGACCTCTGGCTTGTCTGTGTGCCAGCATCTCAGTCTACCGCAAATATGCAAGATTCTATTCACCAGGTCATTTGTGACTTAAGATGAAAATAATCTAATGTTTGGTATGTCATAAGTCATTCTCTAAACTTGCATTTATCATAAGCCCAGGATAAAGAGAAATCATAACAGGACAATATCTTATGTTTGACCAATTCACTGTGCACAGCTGGGTGAGGGCAGGTAGCAGAGAGATAAGCTTCAAGAAACTGCAGATCATTGTGGATGTTGCCAGGAAGTGAATGTGGAATTTATCAGCATGGTTCTGGACCTGTGAGGTGCCAAAGACTAGACCATTCTGTTGGACTACGAGCTAGGGAGCTTGTGAATTGTACACTGAAATTCTGTACCTATCCAATGCCTATGGTCAGAGCTTCCACCTTCAGAGGATATGCTCACAAAATGTAAAACTGACCATATATTAGAAAATTAGACATAAAGCTTTGAGATAGCTGTTGGCCAAATGTATTCATCTATCTCACCTGACTACTCTAAACACATGCACACTGCCAAGCAGTGTATTGTTACTGAATAGGAGAGTAGGCAAAGCCGTTTAGCTTCCCATGAACAAAAGTATTGGGCAGTTGTAAAATTCTATGGCCCCATACACAAGACTGATTTTCACAGATCTGTGCGGGGACTGGGAGTTTAGGCTGCAAAAATTCATCAGGACATGTCCTATTATGGTTCTTTTTGGGGTCCATCCTTAATTATTGAAGAGTAAAGCACGGGTGGCACATGGATGCCATTCATGTGCCATTTGTACCGTTTTTAACAGAATCATACATGTACATGAGATTGCAGACCCAGAAGCTCCATAGAAGTGAATGGAGCACTGGTCATGAAAGCTCACTGGCACTTTAGTCACACATAGGAGGCATGGGGGACTATCAGTCCCACATTCTCCTGATCGCTGGAAAATCCAGCAATCAGCGCCCCAGCTGTGAATAGTTTTTAATGGGACAACCCCTTTAAGATATGACAAAATGCACCAAGATTTTGGCTAAGCTTTAGGATCAGCTATTAGATTATATAACCTTAGAGTAAACAGTCTTAAGATGCAGCAGATTTATCATCCAACATCAGCCACTGGGATATATCTGATGTATTTTCAGACTGCCCCTCTACATTTACGCTGTCTAAAAATCTTCCCCACTGATATAAAACTTACACTATGTTCACACTACTGTTATTAATGTCTGTTGTTGTCATCTGTCATAGGATGACAGCAACTGACATTAACAGTAGTGGACACGGATGGAGCCCCCATTGACTCTTCCAACTTATTTCTCTACTTTTGTAATGGAAGAAAAAGTCCTTAAGGCTAAGGCCCCAAGTTGCAGAAAAGCAGCTTTTTTTGTTGCAAATTTTGTTGCGTTTTTTTGAGCCAAAGCCAGGAGTGAATGGAGCAGAAGGTAGAAATATAAGAACTTCCTATATATTTCCCATTCCTTTTGTAGCCATTCTTGGCTTTGGCTCAAAAAAACGCAACAAAATCTGACACAAAAGAAGCTGCGTTTCCGCAACGTGGGACCTCAGCCTAATGCAGTAAAAAACATGATGGAAGTAAACTACTTCCATGTTTTATGGGTGTGAATGCAGATGGACACCAGAGGGATGGGGCTCTGTCTGCATCTGTCATTAATGTCCATTGCTCTCATTCCATGATGGATGAGAGCAACGGACATTGAATAACGGTAGTGTGAACCTAGCCTTAGACAAAAGTGAATGCAGTAAAACACACAGCTTTTGTCATACAACTTTTAAATGCATATAGGTACATGTAGGTGCAAAATCAGGTTAAAGAGGTAGCAATGTTTAGAAACCCCTTTTACATATAACCCATGAAGAAATTCTAAGGGGGAAGTAGAGTGGAGGAAAGCTCTTGCTCAGCTATGCATTACACAGACAATCTATTGATCTCAAAGGGTTCTTAAAGGGCTTGTCCATTATTTGTTAGAAGGTTCCCTTGACAAAAAACATATCACAGAGCTTCCTGTTGCTGGGACCCACCCGTTGAGTTACTTTGACATGGGGAAAAAACTGTTAGTAAGTGTTCAGTTTATCTGTAGCTCCACCCAGAGTAGAAATTAAGCACTACACAGCACCCATTAAAATCATTTGGGTTTCTGTGTAATGCAGGAGAGATCTTTCAGCAATAAAAGCGCTCTTTATAACTGCTTCACTGTGGCCATGAGATGAGAATCCTGAGCAGGGGACCCCTCTATTAACTCAGGATTCATGAATAGGGTGCATGACACACCGAACACTTGCTGCCAAACTCCCACCCAGTAAAGCTGATCCCTGGGGGTATCCGCAGGAGGATACCCTAAGTTTGTCTAAAGGAGACCACCTCAATTCATGTTGTTATGGAAAAAAATTAGAGGATGAAGATTTCCAAGGAAAGAACGTTGTAATGTTGTGCATATGTGTACTAAGGGCAGCATTTTATTTAGACAGCCTTTTTGAGTGATCTGTATTCAGCGCTATTCCGCCCATGTCCTTTTAAGAGAAAATATCTTGTTTTGTACATGAAAAGATCTCAAGGGACAAAATCAGGAAATTCACAGCTGACTATGGATATATTAGAGAACAATGAACTCCAAATACATTTGTTCATGGTTTAGCTAATTAAGTATGGAAACTAAATGTTGTGTAAATATCCCAGTGTTAGGCCCAGTTCACATTTTGAAATGTGGACTCTTCGTTGTGGCTGATAGATTGAAAAAAGTGACAACTCTTGCTGTGACCATAAAACGTACTAAAAGTTTTCATTACTTTCCAGCTGCAAAGCATCATGGTCCCAGTTTTCATATCCATGAAGAAGGAATTTTAGTTTCAATAATTTTTATTCAATTTTTCAGAGTACAAAAGAAAAGAACATTATAGATAAACATTGCGATATACAGTTAATATGCAGTGTAATACAGCTTCAAGATACAGTCTTAGAACCGCATATTTTTAAAACAAAATATAAAGATTATTTATAGAATAAACAGTAATAACAACATAACAACATTTAGGCACATTTATTAAACTGTTGAGATCTATATCTAGGGTGATTTCTCCACTGCTGTCTCTTCTTCATGAAAAGTTTAGCTGTGTACAAGGCATTAGACCCGTACCTGCAGTGTTAACCTCTCCTCCTCAACTCCCCATTCGACGAGGCTGACAAGTTCCGTATCCCTTCCCCTACCTGTCACCACCACCTTAAATGGGTTCCAAATATCATTCTGGTTCTTTCTATGTGACAAACCTAGAGTATATCCACGCATCCCAAATTGTTTCAAATCTATGAAAAGAGTTATTACCCATTGCGATTATCCGTTCATAGGAATATGTATTATTAATGGCTAGTAACAGGGCCGATATAGGCGGGGAAGCCGCTGTCTTCCATCTCTGTACCAACATTAATTTAGCTATCGTTAAAATTTTACAAATGAGTTGTTTATGCTTATTCAGCTCACCGGGAATACCAAGTAGTAAGATCGCCATATGCGCAGTAGGGGGGGAGACCCACATCAAATAGCTCTGAGAGCATGTTAAAAACGCTATCCCAGTAACCGCGAATTATAGGGCAGGTTCCCAAAATGTGAAGGAGGGTTCCTCTTTCTCCACATCCCCTCCAACAATTCCCAGACATGGAGGGATACGCTAACTGTAAAGTAGACGGGGTTCTATACCACCGCAGAATAATTTTCATTGCCGTCTCTATATGAGTGCTACATTTTAAGGACAGATGAATCAATTTAATCGTTTGTTGCCATTCATCCGAAGTAATGACCATTCCTAAGTCTCTCTCCCAACATCGGAACGGAGTAGATCTAGTAAAAGTCGAGATTTCATCCATTTTATCATATATAAATCGTAGTCCCCTCACATTAGTTGACAACCAGGCGAAAAGTGAGTTATTATGAGGCAAGGTCGCCACAGGGTGTTTAGATATGAAATGCCATATCTGAAAATATTTAAGGAAGTCTCCCACATGGATTCCATATTTTTGTCTTAGATCCACAAACGGTATAGGTTGTTTGGAGTCAGAATATAGTTGAGAAATCTGCGTGATCCCCCTCAATTCCCAACCCGAGACCCTTACGCCATCAATCACCCAGGCCATCAATGACAAAGGCATTTCTGCTATATGAAAGTGCTTCACTGGGTTTGCTTTCCCATGAAGTAGCTTCCATGCCATTAATGAGGCACACATTATTGGGGAGAAAGATCCCGGAGCAGGAATGTTCCAAAAGGGTACCCACAGCGCATCCTCCAGCTTTAAGGGAAGTATAAACGCCTGCTCTATATGTAGCCATGGAACCGAGGTATCCATTGACTTCCATCTCGCACACTGAGTGACCAGGGATGCTATATAGTAATTCCTCACCACTGGTACTCCCTGCC
Organism: Leptodactylus fallax; assembly: GCA_947044405.1. NCBI lineage: Eukaryota > Metazoa > Chordata > Amphibia > Anura > Leptodactylidae > Leptodactylus > Leptodactylus fallax. The sequence goes on from CAMRHE010000527.1 coordinate 953,522, forward strand.
TCTCGTTGCTTAAATAGAAAGCTTTTATTGATTCTAGGTCTCCTACCATTCCACACATACTTTGAAATAACCCTTTGTGCTGTCTCAAAAAAGGAAACAGGAATGAATATTGGGAGCGTATGGAACAGGTATAATAATCTAGGCAATAGTAACATCTTGAAATCAGCTACCCTTCCTATCCAGGAAACATCTGTTTTAGACATTCGCTCCGTCTCTTCTTGCAATATTTTTAACATTGGGATATAGTTACTTTTGTAGAGGGTTCCTAGTGATGCTGTCACCTGTATCCCCAAATATTGAACGCTGTCCTTCCTCCAATCAAAATCATAAGTTGATTGTAGATGTTGGAGCAAGGGTGGAGGGACATTGAAAGGCAATGCCTGCAATTTGGCCATGTTTAATTTGTAAAACGATAGTTGCCCAAAAATATTAATAGTATCCATAAGATGAGGAATAGATATTTGCGGATTGGACAAAGTGAGAATAATATCATCAGCATATAATGATATAAGATGAGACTTATCTCCTATGTCAATGCCTCCCACTCTCGGGTCTAATCTAAGTATCTGGGCCAAGGGCTCTATAGAAAGAACGAATATCAGGGGCGACAGGGGGCACCCCTGTCTGGTCCCATTTGTAATGAGAAATGGATCCGATATTACTCCGTTGGTGAACACCTTCGCAGAAGGTGCAGAGTATAACGCTTCAATCGCTCTCAAGATAGCTCCGGAAAACCACATACTTCTGAGCACGGAAAATGCATACGACCAACAAATGCGGTCGAACGCCTTCTCTGCGTCTAATGCTAGGATCACCGCTTTTTCTTTCCTAGAGTCAACGTGGTGTATTACATTTAAAATACGTCTAGTATTGTCATACGATTGTCTTCCTTTAACAAACCCCACTTGATCGTAATTTATCAGGCTTGGAAGACAGACTGCCAGTCTGCTTGCTATTAATTTGGCATATATTTTTAAATCTGTGTTCAGTAGCGATATTGGTCTAAAGTTCTGGGGGTTGGTGGCGGGCTTGCCAGGCTTTGGCAACGTAACTATCAGGGCTTCTTGATTTTCCTTTGGGATGATACCAGAATCCACCACGGCCGTAAAAAACGACAGCAGTGGGCTCAGCAGGGTCGGGAAGAAACATTTATAATATTCGTTAGTAAGGCCGTCAGGGCCCGGAGACTTATGAGACGGCAGTGATTTGATGATAGATAGTAACTCCGCTGAGGTAATAGGCGCGTTCAAGTAGTCCAGCTGTGACTCCGTGAGTGCAGGTAGTTGAGCCGCCTTAAGGAATCGCTCAATTTCCTTGGTTTTTTCGGGGGGACCATTGAAGAATTGTCTGCTAGGTTGTAAAGGCCCTCATAGAAATGCTTAAAGGCGTTAGCGATGCCATTGGGGTCATAAATTTTGTATGTACCATCCTTGCTGTACATAAATGGGATCCTAGATTTTGCATGCTTTTGTTTAAGCTTTGATGCTAGAAGTTTGCCCGCTTTATTAGATTGAGAGTAATATGTAGCTCTAACCTTTTTCAGGTTTTTCTCGTATTTGTGTAATAAACAAGCGGTCAACTGTTGGCGTAACTCTATTAATTTCTTTGCATGTAGGGGAGACGGAGATTGTTTGTTGCTGGTATCTATAGTTCTTATCTGACGGAGCAGACGATCCACCTCTGCCATCCTATTTTTCTTTTCAATATGCCCTAGGCGAATAAACGTTCCTCTAATAAAGGCCTTATGAGAATTCCACAGTATCTCAGGGCCAGGAGCAGAGGGGGTATTAATCTGAAAAAAATTCCTTCAACTCACTCTCCAACGTTGCTTTTAGCTTTGGTTGTGACATTAAAAAGTCGTTACACCTCCACACATATGCTCTAGCAGATTCATATTTTTCAGCTATGGACAGGGTTATCGCTGCATGGTCCGACCAAGTTATTTGAGATATCTCAGACTGCTTAGCAAGGGGAATGCTAGATTGCTCGATTAGGAACAAGTCTATTCGTGAATAGCTATTATGTACCGTGGAATGATACGTATAATCTCTTTCAGTATTATGAAAGATACGCCAGACATCAAATAATTCATAACGCCATATCGCCTGTGATAATGGGGGGTGACGTGTTAGTATGCCAGAAGTGGTATCTACTAGCGGGTCCGGGGCCATATTAAAATCTCCCATTAATATTAAACATCCCTGCTTCCTCTTTTCCACCGCCCTCACAAGTCTAAGAACGCCACCTGTTTTCTATTCGGGGCGTAAACTGATACCAACGTGTAAGTGACATTGTTGATAATACACACTAATATAACAAATCGCCCTCCCGGGTCAGCGTATTGAGATAACAGCTGAAACGCCACCGAGTCTCTAATCCCAATCATTGTGCCCCTTCGTTTTGAGGAGTAGTGAGCATGAAACACATGTGGGTATGCTGGGTGATTAATGCGAAAAGCGTCTGCCCTCAAAAGATGCGTCTCTTGTAGTGCAAGAATGTCACAGTTATGACCTCGGGCCTCATGCCATAAATTGCCTCTTTTTTGAGGGGAGTTCAAACCCCTGACATTCATGGACACAATTTTAAGTACCATAATATACAGTTAGAAATGCTTCAAGAGTCTTACCGCAACCACGTATACCAGTAGATGTCAATGTTGGTATGAAGAAAAGTTGTTTCCACCCTTCATATTCACTACGCCCAATGTGCCAGAACCAATAAAGAAAAAAAAAAAAAACCATGCAAATTACATAACCAATGGATAAACTTTCGTGGCAAAACCAAACAAAGAGAAAAAAAAAGATTGTGGTACAGCAGACCAGCGGCTGTCGTAATCCTGGGGGGATAAATTCAACGACAGTGGACATACGAAATCCAAGAAAAGATGAGTCTCTAGCTTTGTAGCCCTTTGCGTGGACGTCTTTGGGCTCTCGCTTGTTGCCAACCATCCGACACAGGACCAGGTGGTTGTCTGGGTGGTATCTCAGCCATCGGAATGTTCCATTTTTGAAGCAGACGTTTTCCATCTTCCAAAGTTTTGACGACATGCACCATGTTGTCTCGGGTAATGAGCACGCAAACCGGAAATCCCCATTTGTATAAAATGTGGTGCTGGCGTAAGGCTGCAGTAATAGGGATGAATTGTCGCCTCAGTTGCAATGTTGTAGCCGATAAGTCCGAGTAAATGGATACTTTGTGGTATGGTTCAGGTAGGTGATCTACCTTTCTGGAAGTCCTCAGAACTAGTTCCTTAGTGCGATAAAAGTGAATTTTAGCAAGAACATTCCTGGGTATTGTTTCCTCTAGATGCGGTGGCTTGGGGACTCTATGGGCTCTGTCAATAATTAAATCCATCTCCGTGAGATTCGGCAGGAGCGATTGAATCAGATCTTGGAGGAACTTCGTTAAGTTATTCGTGGAGACTGACTCCGGAATCCCTCAAAATTTCAGATTATTTCTTCTGGAGCGATCCTCCAAGTCTGCTACTTTAGCTTTCAAAAACGACACATCCGACTCCATCTCATAGTGAGCGTCTATCAGCGCATTGTGTGATATCGCAAATTCCGCCATTTTGCATTCAACATGAACAGTACGACTTTTTAATTCCTGAAGATCTCTATCCAGCGGCTTTACCATGAGAAACATGTCTGTTTTTAGAGATTTGCAGAAGGCCATAAGCATGTTTTTCATAGAGGCCTCAGTAAGTGGGTTCTCCGTCTCAGGGATATCCGCAAAAAAATCAGTGGGTGAAGGGGTAGGCTGCACAATGTTGCTCACCTCGCCATCCTGGGAGTCACCGTCCTGGAGCCTGGGTCGCTGTTTAACTGGGCTAGCGGTGGGTGACTGGTGTCTCTCCAGGCTGGATAGGCCCGTAGGCCCCAAAGCGCTACTTCGCGGAGGCCCGCTTCCAGTGCAGGCCCCGGCCTGCCGGGGGGAGAGCCCGGATACCTCCGCTCCCGCGCCGTCCAGCAGCTGCGGTAAAGATGGTGCTGAGAGCGCTCACTTGCTAGCGGAGAGCGTGCTTGTCTCCTCCGGAGGATCGCGTGGTGGAGTCGAGGCCCTAGATTCCGCTTCCAGGCGCGGGCCGTCTCCATTTTGGTCCTCCCCTCCCCCCGTGGGGGAAATAGAAGTCGGAGATCTTATGCGGTCTCACCGCTGACTTCTTTCTTTGAGGCATCCCCGAAGGTAAGATACCTTTTATTGCTACAATCGATGCCCAGAGGCCACGGGCTTGTCGCCTATAGTGTCGCTAATTAGGACTCAGACCGGGAGCTCTGCTACTACACGGCCATTCCAGTCCACGGCTCGGCTCCGCCCCCGAAGAAGGAATTTTAAAGGCGTATTCCTATCTCAGCCAATCATAGTTGAGATGGGGTAGAAGTCAAGCAACACTTATGGTTTCAAGCCAAAAAAAATCTTTACTTTAGTGCCATAAACAAAATACAGGGAGATGTGACACATTTTGGCTATAGCCTTCTTGAAAGCCTTATTCAATGGCTGAGATGGAAACATGAGCCTCAGTTTTGGAAATAGTTCCCATAACTACCATAGAAGTAAATAGATGTGACAAACAGCGCAGCTTGCTTTACCAAACTATTTGCGTAATTCCCATGTACCATTATCAGACTTATGGACACATCATAGAACCAGGGCTGGGAGAAGGTAGGCCAAACCACTGACTCCAACTCCAAAACAGCCCGACTCCTACGTCTGCTTTGTCGCCTTAATAAATGACTGACGGTCATGGTCAGACAGAAGCAGTGAAGTTCCTGCAATTTATTAAAAAGTCAGTGATTGATTCCTATGAAAGTAATTATGTAACAAGATCAAAAGAACTATAAAACTTAACTTTTAATATCAATTATAATAATAAATATTCATGTTAAGACGGTCAAAAAACATCACCAATTTAAGTGCACATAACAAACTGTGCTCTAGATAAAAGAGTAATGGTCTTACCTGGACCTACTGAGAGACGTTGGGGTCTCAACGGGACTTGCAGATGAAGGGTTGGTGTAATTATACCCTGTCTCTCAACTATGTCCCACAATGACTCCTGTCCTAACAAGGACAGTCCCCAGAGTTCTCTCTGTGTCTCCCTATCAAATTAAATCCTTTTCCCTTCATGCTAACGCATTTCATGTCCCAACAAGATAAATGGGCAATCCTCAGGGGATTTCTAAGTATGAGCCCAGTGGGGAGGGAAAGCCCTTCAAGCTGCTCAAATATATGTTTCCATAGTGAGCTTGCTGGTTGTAGGGCTATAGAGGTAGATGCTCAACCCTGAGTGCAGGGGAGCGTTTGTGTCAGCAGTGGTCCCGTAACTGAACCTCCCCACTGGGCTCATTCTTAGAAATCCCCTGTGGATTGTTGGGACACAAAACGTGTTTGAATGAAGGAAAAAGGGAAAAGGATCTAAATTGATAGGGAGACACAGGGAAAGCTCTGGGGACTGTCCTGGTTAGGACAGGAGTCATTGTGAGACATAGGTGAGAGACAGGCTATAATTACACCAGCCCTTCATCTGCAAGTCCTGTTGAGTCCCCATCATCTCTCAAGTAAGAACGGTAAGACCGTTCCTCTTTTATCTAGAGCACGGTTTGTTATGTGCACTTAAATTGGTGATGTTTTTTGACCGTCTTAACATGAATATTTATTATTATAATTGATATTAAAAGTTAAGTTTTATAGTTCTTTTGGTCCTCTGTTTGTCACAATAGATTGTTGGATCATGAAGTTTATCTAATAACATTGTAATTTCATGCTTTGGCGATTAAATATGTAACAAGCTATACATTTAAGTAATTACACAATTTTAATTCTATAATATAATTGAAAATCATTTTATTTTGAAGCCAGCGACAGAGTCAGTAACTTTTTTTTCCGATTTCAACTCCACCCAAAATTAGTCCCTATTCTGACTCTAAAGCCCTGCATAGAACAGCTGCGTTTGCCTGTTTTAGTAGCTTCCAACCACCTCATGCGGCCATTAAAATACCCACCCCTTTAAGTGATGCTCTGGCCATGACTTCTTATATTATTAAATAAGTGACTAGACAGGCCATATTTCTAAACAAGCAAGTGGCAATGCTTATGTGGCCCACAGATACAGTATACTGATGAATAACCCGTGCTAATGCCTATTAAAGGGGTAGTTTCCTGTCATAACATAAGGGCATATTGCTAGGACATGATATCACCTTATGAACGCTGGATAGACAGTCCCTGGGACTCCGACTATTCCTCATAGAAATAGGGCCACAGCTCTGTTTTAGTGCTGTGCCACTTCAATGTATTTTACTGCAAACCAGTGCTCTCAGCCAGTGTCAGCCTGAGGTTCCTTGAGCTCACCAGTTAAATGATTTGGGGGCCTCACCCTCCAACAACCCCTAGGAAATAGACCATAGTACTAGTAAAATTTGGATGTCTTCTGCTGAACCATTATTGTGTGGGCCTGGAGGACCCCCTGGTACTGTGGTGGGCCAGTCCAATACTGCTCTCGGCCACCCTGCTGTGCAGGGAATTGTGCAAGGGCCACAGCACTGATTCAGCACTGTGGTCCCTTCATCTTCAGCAGCGGTGAGGGTGTCGTAGGTTGGACTCCAACCAATCATCAAACAATGGCATAAGGTGCTGGAAATACTTAAATGATACAGGGAAATATTGTCTACTGACAAAACGTATCATTCAATACACGAACAGTTTGCCATTCGTGAATGGAAGTTTATAATTCTGCTTTTTTAAGTGTCAGCAGGGACTATGTATGGACTATATTGGTACTGGGTGACATTCACTTTGTGTAGTTGGGGCTTTACTTTATATACAAATATATCATGCCTCCTATACTAATAATAGTGTTGTGAAGGGGCATTTTATAGGATTAGAAACAAACCTTTAAGTAGAGTAGAATAGAATAGAATAGAATAGAGTACTTTATTGATCCACAAAGGAAATTTGTTGTCCAACAGCTCAGCAAACTGATGAAGCAATGCAGCACTAAACATCTTTTATGAATATGCAAATCAGTTTGCAAGTGCACTGGGGGAAGACCCAATTTGGCAGTTTTGTCTACAGATAGCCAAAAGTGCTTTGAATATACTTTAATATTCTTGGAACACTAGTATAATGGTATGCCTTCCAACCGTCCCTGGTTCCTCACACAGTATCCTGGTCAGCGGGAGGTATGTCCTAACTTCAACTCATCTGTATCAAGAGTACAATGGTGACGCAGGGAGCCGTCCACTCTCTGCTTCACAATTCGGCCCCTGTCTTTGCTCCCGGTGTCTTAAAAGCAGTAAGTGTGATGTTGTAACATCACTTACATTACTCCTTCTGCTCTCTGAAGCCTCTGGGACCAGAGACAGTCGAGAATAACAGGGAAATGGGGTGAGGTGAGTATTAGGGGTTTCTTTTGTTTGGGAAACTGAATACTGTGGGGGCAACTGTATGGGGGCTGTATACTGTGGATGCAACTGGAAGGGGTCTGCACTGGCACCCCATAACCTTGAACGATTATATCACAGTGTTAGCCACAGTACCCAGACAATTATCAGTAACATTTCTCCCATAGCAGAGGTCAATAAGAATTGGTACTATCCCCTCCAAATAGGTAAACTTTGAAGATCTGTAAACAAAGAAATGTCCTCTGAATAAATCCTTAACATGGACTGGTAGGAGGTAGCATGTCACATGCATACATCTACAGCTGGTTCAGAAACTTTTTATCTGAGATATTTTCCTTACTTTATAGTCTTGTAAATTGTTAAACTCTAACACCCATTAAAATGCTATTAAAAAAAAAAAGTTTTGCACAAATATTTTCATGACTACACCTATTAGCACCTTTGCCAAGGTTTCCGGTCCTTGTGTCTTACGAGAGGCTGACAGTGGAACTGAACATCAGCATAACAATAGCACAACCATGCACCAGTCTATGCACACTTCCTGTTGTTGATGTGAAGTGAATGAAAATCTGTGCTAAAAATAGTCCACCCAGCTCCAATTGTGGGGACTTGAATAACTTCAGAAAGTTATAGTATGTAAAGTGCAGAGACATTAATGAAGTAATTGTTTAACATTCCTTGGCTTCCAGTCTAGATGATGTGAACACTTTTGGCTTCACCCACAGTTTATGTTATATGTAGACATGTATGGTATGAATTGTCTTAGGGATATGTCCGTGATATGCAGACAAGCTCAATAGCCTATAGACTAAAGGGTATTGGTGGTTTATAGGATTCCTTTATGTTATAGCACATTTAGAAAAAAATGTAAGAAAACTTCCCGGCAAACTTATAAACTGGTATCTGAAACCTTGGCGTAATGCCAGTTATTATAATAGGAGCCATGGAGCAAGGTGCTATCTTACTATACCAGAGTTTCCCAGGCACGGGTCCAAAGAACCTTAGTATCAGGACTGGCTTTATAGAAGATGAGGCCCTAGACAACATGTAAGGTAGGGCCCTCTCCTTCATGATATTTAGGCTGTCAAAGTATATATAAAATGAAAGATAGCAGATTAACTTTTTTTTACCCAAATGTTTATTAGAGAATACTGCTATACAATGCCAAATAATAATATATCCATATGATTCCACACAGTGCAGCCAACATGATATCTTTACATAGTATCCATATCATGCTTCCACATACCTACCATGCTTAGATACAGGGTCCAAATATTACCATGATACAATGTTTAAAGCAGATCTGTCATCTTCATAGGAATTCCTTTATAAAGGCAATATATTTTAGCTACAGGTTTGTATTGTTAGCATCCAAACAGCACAACATTTTCTATTGTTTTGGTGCTAGAAGTGCACAAAGAATACACCGGTCTCACAGTGTGCGGCTGATTGTACAACCCTATACACAGCAGTCTGTCAGTCTGCAGGAGGAGTTAGCATTGTGCTCATGAATATAGCCTGATACAAGTTATGAGACCGGTGTATCTTTGAGCACTGATAGCATCTAAAAAGCACAACCTTTTTAATACCATTTTGCCTACCAGCAGTATGGACCTGTATCTATAATGTACTTCCCTTCTATGTTACAGTTTATTAAGCTGGCAGATCCACTTTTAAGAGTGAAAGGTTTTATGGGAACATCCCTAGTGTTGTAGGGCAGTGAAATGGTTAAAGAGGTTGCGCCATTACAGACACTTATCTTCTATCACAAAGGATAGGGGATAAGTGTCAGATGGCAGAAGTCAAACCACTTGGACTCCCCCAGTGATCAGGAGAATGGTGGACCCAAAGTCCTCTTGAAGCCTCCCTGTGAATGTAGCGCCAGTGCACTCCATTCTCTTCTATGGGGCTGACAGACTGACCTCATACTCAAAAAACATTTTTTTTGGGTGTAGACTATTGTGTTTCAATGTCCCTCAGCTATGTAACCCTTACTCAAATAATAACAACAAATTTTCCCCAAGGCTATAATCATACATACATGCAAAGCATGAGGACAATGCAAGAACCCCTAGAGACATGGTATGTAATCTCTGGCACAAATCTGCATTGCACCTGCGACTTTGACATAGCTTGATTGCAATTATTTATTTTTATCACAAAAATGTTTTTAATGGTGAAAGTATTAGAACGTCATGTCCCTGATGAAATAGATGGGATATGACTGCTGCAGTCACCTGCAACCTTGGTGTGGTTACAGAAGCAAGAAGTTGCAGAAATTGTGATGCAATGTAATAATATTTATGGCAGTTTTAGTCATATGACTAAAGTTGCGGTGTAGTACAGTATGAGTATTTTGTGGGTATAAAAAAATAAAGATTGCATGCACGTGACAGATGTAGCTGAGTTTTTCATTTCTACTGCTTGGTGCATGTCCATAGCTCCTCTGACTTTAGCTGAGCTAGCATCTGTCAGCTTAACAATAAATGCAGTTACCAGAGAAACAGGTCTAAGTCTGGAATAACTTTTTCTCAGATGTTAGATTTCCGTTGCTCTGGTTATCCAAGAGCAGGGTTTTTTTCTGCAGGAAGTCCTCACACTGAGTTTGCTTTTTATTAGACACAAGTTAAAGAAAATTCAGACATAAGCTCTATGAATTCAACGGGTAACTACGTTCTCCATCCCTTATCGTCAGGACCTTTTGGTGCAAGGCATGTATATGACCAAAGTTTTACATCAATCCTATAAGGCATATGTTGTTTAGTAAGTCTGTGCAAATCCCTACATGTCTCCACTGGATAAAGAAATACACTTCAGAAGTCTAATACATATGTCCATAACTGGTACCAAAAGATCTAGAATTAGTACCGGGGCAAATATAATGTATACCTCACTTGTACAGGGCTAGCATTCAGGTTAAAAGAGCTGTTTCCCTCACAACTTGGCTGGGGAAGAAGAGTGACAACCATTCAAAGGATATTTTTATACCATGGCATGTGTACCTTCCAAAACATCTAGACAAAATTATGCAACATTGCAAATAGTTTTATTTACAAATCTATTGTTTTGTGTCCTCAGTTGCTATACAGACCTATATTTCCATGGTAACAGACTACACACACTGTGCTGTCTGATCCTGCAGTCATAATGACATTTATTTGTCTTCTACTAGCTAACCTGATATACAGAAGGGAGTATGATTACAGGATAAGACTACACAATTTACACAACATACAGTTAGGGCATGTTCACACAACAGTATTCTGCTTGAATATTTTTACACCAAACCAATAATGGAATCTACAGAGAGAAAGTAGTGGCAATCACTGTGTCTGGAGGCCCCACACAAAGGAGATGGGCACCACAACAGCTGATTGCCTATGCCACAGTAATGGTGGTCCATCCAGTCTTCAGCATCCCTTTGCCTCCACTCTCAGTTGGCCAACTGGCAGCCACTGGACACACAGACCACTGATGTCAGCAGCAGTCAACTGTTTTATTTAACTGACTGGGGTGCTTTGTGCACTGGGCACTGGAGTCACAGCCGCTCCTGCTTGAAACACAAAACACCTTTGTCAGTTACATAAAACTGCTGACTGCTGCTGACATCGGTGGCCTTTGTCAAGCGGCTGCCACAGCAATTGATTTTGATCAGCTAAGAACCAAGGCTAAGGCTTCATGCACACAACTGAGAGTCTAAGCAACTGTGTCCATTCTGATGGAGCCAAGTTGGACCTGCTCTAGAAATATCAGAATGAAAGACCAAAAGGCTCTTGGATTGCATACTCTGCTGTGTGCATGAAGCCTAAGGGGCTGTTGTGGACCATCAATGGAGTCAGAGTAGACATGCAGACTCTACCCTACACCACTGTCCTTATAAATTGTTCCCATCGTTTTGTTATACATGTAAATATCTTTATAAACTCATATTTGTTCCCAACAAAGCTGCATACCTAATAATAGTAATACAGTGATAATACAGTGATTCTTTGCACACATCGGTCCCTATCTAACTAGATTTGAAGAGCCCTGTGCATTAAATAGGCATCAGTCATGCCACTCAGCCAATGGTGGCCTGGGTTGCGCAGGTTCAGCCAGATTCTTCTGGATCTGGAAATGGCCAGCAGACATTTCATTACAATGCAATGTGGGATATTTTATAAAGCATGCAACACTATTGGGTGCAAATAGCCATACACTTGGATAGCTGTTTACATATGCTACAGTGTGACGGCAACGTGGTGATAGGTTCCCTTTACTTTTTAGGGATAGGGATAGAACCTGGTGATAGGTTCCCTTTAATTTTTAATATTTATTTTTCTAGAATTCAGTCTCACGCTGTCACACCTAGATTAACAGAATTGGCAGTAATATGTTCCAACAGCTGTCTTACTGCATTTGGCACACTAAGGGAAACATGTGAGGACTTTTATAGACAGCAAACTCCATGTCAGAGGGGTGTCCCAGTTCTGTGGTTATTAAAAAAAAAAAAAAAATGTATTACCCAAGCACTGTACTCGTACAGCTGTCTACGAGTGCAAAGAAAACACTGTATATATATTATTTTAACATTTCTGCCATGTTGGGTTGGATTTCTATATCTATTTGTGCAGTTTTGCAGCTGAAGAACCACTTCCTGCTCAGTCCTGCAACACAGGCCGAGCTATACATGTATCTGCTGTCCAGACAAATTGCACAGCTACTATAATTTATACTGACTGGATAATTGAGGAGGGCGCTCAAGGAGCATTTACCAGATCTTAGCCTAGTGATTGCATAGAGATTTAGTTGCTAGAAACAATTCCCTTGTGCAGCACCCACATAAAGCTCCCCAGAGGTAAGACATTGTGACTGTCCTCAATATGAGATCTATAAATTGAAGTGGAATGCCTGAGTCTGTTTCATTAAATATCTGCTCAGGCAGAGTTCATTGTTTAGTCAAGTCCTGAGTAATATCTCTCTGGCAGACATCCTACACAGCGTGGCTCCTATTTATGTGCTACTTGCCAAATGGAATGTTTGGCCAACTTTCCGCAAGTGTTCATTTACAGCAGTGGACTTGGAATTTAATTTCAGAGTATGTATTTCTTTTAATAGGAGTGATTAATGCTGGATGTCAACCACTTACTCATTGCAAAGCATTTCTGATATGCTAGTTAGTGTTGAGCAAACAGTTTGCGGTATGTGATCCAATTTTGTAAGCAATAAATTGCTGTAAGTGTGTAGGCTTTTTATTTTATTTTTGTAGTTACAACTTGTATCTCTTTAGGTTTACTTAAACTATATGTTATGATACCAAATAAAATTATATAATTGATAATATAATAATTATATAATTAATATATTGATTTTACATTGAATGGGATTGAGCAGCCTGCAATGTATGAGAACTTATGCAGGCTGCAGAGGACAAACATATATTTTTTTTTTTTATCAAACCCAAATAAATTAAACAGAAATAAACCACAGAATGTTTCATTTCATCATAAGGTTTGTATTTTCTTGTATTGATAACTGATCCTAATATCCTGGTTCCAGCTAGGGGTGTAACTAAAGGATCACAGGCCTTGGTGCAAAAGCTCAGCTTGGGCACCCCGTGCAAATTATCCTAACAACCGAACAGCCACATTCCATCCATACATTTTAGCAACATTTACATTTCCCTTTCCTTCTCTATCTTGGCCCAGACCACCATGAAGACTTGTTCACAACATGTCTGTGTACACAAGTTTCCCATCAATCCCATTCCATGTCAGTGCCCCCACATAGTAATTATGCCCCCTTTTGCCACAGCCCCCTTCCCCCCTCCCCCGAATCTCCTTTAAGATATTGGAAGACGGTGTATCATAAATCTCCTTACTTCAGTCCACCAAAGGGGCAGGGGTAATACATGTATGATGCACAGTCAGCCAGCCTTCAAAGGAAATCAGAAAAGAGATCAAAGAAGTTTAATCTGCCTTAGTGTAGGGAGGGTGACATGTGGCCCCCTTGGCTTTTGGGCCCGGCGGCAGCTGCGACCCCTACAACCCCATGTTGCGGAAACGCAGCTTTTTTTGTTGCAGACTTTGCTGCAATTTTTTTAACCAACGCCAAGAATGGATACAAAAGGAATGGGAAATATATAAGAAGCTCTTATACTTCTACCTTTTGCTCAATCCACTCCTGCTTTGGCTCAGAAAAACACAGCAAAATCTGCAACATAAAAGCTGTGTTTCCGCAACGTGGGGCCTCAGCCTAATAATGGATTTTGAAGTGACACCCCTCAGCCTCAACTTCCCTGCATTATTCTACGACCTACCCATCTATGCACAGTGAGAAGCAGTATACAGATCTCAGCTAGCAATAAAGGTATAAGGGTGAATAAATGAATTTCAGTGTAAGAGTTCACAAACAGAAGCCAATATTTATTATTGTAAAAAACGCAAAACTCAAAAGTTGTTCTAAAGTTTATTCATGTTTTAAGCTAGCCTTGCCATACATTTTAGGTAACCATCAGCTCGGTCGGCTTGGCCTAGCATATACATATGAATAAGACATCACTGGCGGGGTTTATCTGTCCATAGAACAAAGTACAGCACAGGAACCATTATTCTTATGTCTGGGGTGTGGCCCAGTGGTTGGACCCCCATAATCAGTCCCTTACCGTATCACCTATGTTCTGCAGATAGGTTTCCTTTAAATGAGGTTCCCATTAACAAAACTTAACTATACTACATGGCGAATAGCTGAACAGTATTCAATGCGACAATTCCTCAGCTATGAGCTGGACACAGGGCAAATTTTTCGTAAACAAGAATTTTTCTATTTTCAGAAAAGTTCGTGAGAAAAGAAAGCTTAATATTATAATTTACATAACTTTTCTTTACAAATGTTAATACATAATTTATTTAATTTATAAATATTAACTAAGATTAAATAATTAAAATAATTAAAAGTACAAAAAAATCAATATTTAAAAATTGTTCAACACTTAAAAATAATCATATTTAAAATTAAAAATTACAATCAAAATTATTAAAAATAATTAGAATTAGAAGTAATAAAATGGTTAGAATTAGGAAATATTAAAATACAAACATAAAACAATTAAAATATTTAAATTAAAAATGAAAGATGAGTAATAGAAAGTAATAACAACATAATAATAATAACAACACATTATTATTACTAATAGTAAGAATATATAATAATAATAATAATATAATTTTATAATAAATAATCTTAATCCAGTTATTTACCTACTTTGTATTAGTAAACTTGAGTATCAAACTGTTGCAAAAGCTTGTACTCAGAAGGGATTGTGCACTGTGAGGCTGCGATACTGAACTCCATGACTAGCTCCACAATGACATCTGCAGGCAGATCTCATAATAAAACCTTTTCTCTGAGTGTTAGCATACACATTGACATAAGGAAAGAAACAGCAGGAGCTGCAGGTGCAGCCGAGCTCAAAAAACATCTGAAACAAAGACAAGTCCAAGACGTCCCAGTCTGGGGGGCTACAAGGGGGAGCAATTGCAACAACTGTAATGCAGTGAAGTTGAACTATTACATGTTATTTTATATAATACAAAAATAATAAGATCCCACTAGTTCTACCTAAACGGCACATACCCACAGTTTCCCATGGTTACTTTTGGGGTTTGAAAACTAAAAAGAACAGCCAAGAGTTGGATTGTACTAGATGCATCTTATAAAAAAACATGCAAAATAGAGGACGATGACATGACAGAAGGAGCCCCCTCCCTCAGTAAACCACTTTGGTCAATGTTGCTCGTGACATTTAAGGTCTTAAATAGGAACTACACCACTTTTACTTTGCACCTGCTATCCTTGGAATCACAGTGCAATAAGGGTGGGTTCACACCTGCGTTTGAGTCCGTCCGCTGCCAATCCGAGTGAAAATCTCAGGGAACGGAATTGGCATCGGATACCGATAGGTTAGCGACGCATTGGTTAAAAACCCATTCATTTGAATGGATTTTTAAAGCAATGCGCGGGTGTGCGCTTACATCCTCTGCGCTGCGAATCCTTTTTTTTTCGTCGGAAACAAAGTCGGACCTGCAGGACTTCGTGTCCGACAAAAAAAAAACGGCTTCGCAGCGCAGAGGGTGTAAGCGCACACCCGCGCATTGCTTTAAAAACCCATTCAAATGAATGGGTTTTTAACCAATGCGTCGCTAACCTGTCGGTATCCGATGCCTATCCCGTTCCCCGAGATTTTCACTCAGATTGGCAGCGGACGGACTCAAGCGCAGGTGTGAACGAAGCATAAAGGATATTGCTGGGGACTTATGAAAATTGGTGAAAAGTAGCAATTGCTCACAGTAGTAATTGATAAAGTTTGAGCGACAGCTGCAGCCCACAAGATTGCATATAACTCAATAAAAAGAACTTACCCAGTGATTTCCACCACTTTTGTGGTGTTAAAAAGGTGATTATAGCACATGTCACATAAATGCAGTAATCTGAGGCTTTTATAAAGTTTCGAAGTAACAAAAATAGTTGGGGCCTTAGTAGGAACAGCCAACAAGTTTCTGACAAATTTATAATGTATTACACCAGAAAATGACCCTAAAAGTGGATCAAATGTATGTCTGCTGATAGCAGGGATAGATTTGACTTTCTGGACTGATGGCAGCCCAGGATGCAACAAATTTCTATAGAGATGTGCACAGGGCTGCACCTTCCATTAGGCCACCTGAGGCGATGGCCACAGGCGGCACCTCATGAAATAAACTGGGGAGCAGCATTCTTTTTCCAATCAGCCACTACAGTTGTGCTAAAAAATTTACATACCCCAGCTGATTTTTTTGGTTTTTTGCCTTTTTCAGAGAATATGAATGATAACACAAATACTTTTTCTCCACTCATGGTTAGTGGTTGGTTGAAGCCATTTATTGTCAAACTTTTGTATTTTCTCTTTTTAAATCATAATGACAACCAAAAACATCAAAATGACCCTGCTCAAAAGTTCACATATCCTGGTGATTTTGGCCTGATAACATGCCCAGAAACCAAACCACGGTCAGGTAAACCAACCAAAATTTCAGCCACAATTGCCCAGAAAATTGTTCAGGATTCAAAGAAAAACCCACACATAACATCAGCTGAAATACAGGACTCTCTGAAAACTATCGGTGTGGCTGTTTCAAGATGCACAATAACTTGAAGAAAAATGGGCTGCATGGTCGAGTTGCCAGAAGAAAGCCATTACTGCGCAAATGCCACAAAGAATCTCGCCTTCAATACGCCAAACAGCGCAGAGACAAGCCTCAAAACTTCTGGAACAAGGTAATTTGGAGTGATGAGACAAAAATCAAACTTTTTGCCCACAACCATAAACATTACATTTGGAGAGGTGTCAATAAGGCCTATGATGAAAGGAACACCATTCCTACTGTAAAGCATGGCGGTGGATCACTGATGATGTGCGGATGTGTGAGCTTCAGAGGTACAGGAAACTTGGTCAAAGTTGAAGGAAAGATGAATGCAGCACATTATCAGCAAATACTGGAGGCAAATTTGCACTCATCAGCCAGGAAGCTGCGCATGGGACGTACTTGGACGTTCCAACATGACAACGATCCAAAACACAAGGCCAAGTCGACCTGTCATTGGATACAGCAGAAGAAAGTGAAGATTCTGGAGTGGCCATCTCAGTCTCCTGACCTCAATATCATTGAGCCACTCTGGGGAGATCTCAAGCGCGCAGTACATGCAAGACAGCCCAAGAATTTACAGGAACTGGAGACTTTTTGCCAAGAAGGCAGTTTTACCATGTGAGAAAATAAAGAGCCTCATCCACAACTACCACAAAAGACTTCAAGCTGTCATTGATGTTAGAGGGGGCAATACATGGTATTAAGAACTGGGGTATGTGAACTTTTGAACAGGGTCATTTTGATGTTTTTGGTTGTCATTATGATTTAAAAAGAGAAAACACAGAAGTTTGACAATAAAAGGCTTCAACCAACCACTAACCATGAGTGGAAAAAAAAGTTTTTCTGTTATTCATATTCTCTGAAAAAAGGCCAAAAAAACAAAAAATCTGCCGGGGTAACTTTTTAGCACAACTGTACTTATTGTATTACTGCAATAGGTAGTGGTCGATACTATTTACTTAACTGTCCACACTCCTGTGCAGGCCGGCCGACGATATCACCTCTAGGCAGCACTGCACTTACGTCACAATGCTGAAGGACGCCAGGGCACTACACTTCCAGCGTCCTGGCGTTCTTCAACGTCAGCTACAGCGCACCCTAGAGGTGGCAGCGGAGCCTTCCTGCACAGGAGTGTGGAAAGGTGAGTAAAAAGTATTGGCTGCTACCTATTGCAATAATACAATAAGTAGTGGCCAATTGAAAAAAAGAATGCCGCCCTCTGGTCACATACTTGGCGGAGTAGCATAACAAAGGGGTTGTATACTGTTGGGGGCCATAAAAAAAAAGGTTATATACTATCAGGGGGCCATCTACTGTGGGAGGCCTAAAAAAGGTGTGTCATATATTGGGGGGGTCAAAAAACAGGGTCATATACTGGGGAGAGGCCAAAAAAGGGTCATACGCTATGTGGGGGCCAACACAAATGGGGGCCATATACTGGGTGGGAGCCAAAAATAAGTTGGTTGTGTAGCATGTGGGGGACCAAAAAAAAAAAAAAAAGCAGGTCCAAATATGGAGATTTTTTGATCTGCAAATGGGGACATTTCCTACAGTTTTAATTAAAGGGGGCTCCGTCATGTGCAAACAAAGATAGCTGGGTTGGGTATCCTTTTTTTTGTGGGGGGATGCCTTTCTATATTTCTCCTCAGGCAGCAGATAGGCTATGTTTACCCCTGGATGTACACCTTTTCATACATTGTGTTCCAGCCTATTCTCAAACTCCCCTAATGTACTTCTTAAAACTGCAGCTTGAAAGTTAAGAAAACATCAAACTTACAAAAAAAAAAAAAAAGTCTCATGTTGTAACAACTGTACGTGGCCAGACGATTACTTTCAGAGCTGTTGGTGAGCAGGGTTTCTCCACTTGTGATTGTCGAAAGGTGTCCATACTCAGTCCTAAAACCTGCTTTCTGAGCCACAAGGATGGTAATGTGGTTTCATTAGTCAAATTTCAAATTTTTTCCTATGACAACATCTGTTTATGATCGCCTTTAAGTTCTTGGTACACAAATCGCGTAAAATCTGATTACTACATTGCTTTGGATTATGTAATTTCCATTTTACTGAGCTAGTTTTACCATGCTGTGTAAACACTTAATCAGTAATGATGTTCCCCATACACACAGCTACAGCAAACCCAAGAAAGATCAGGATAGAATATCTGCCACGGTTTCAATCACCAGCTTAATCATTACTAAAATTTTTGGACTGAAGGCTATGTGCAGCTTTGCAACAGACCTTATATTGTTCCAAAGCAAAAATCTGCAGGAGACACAAATGGGAGAGCATAGCAGCTGCAGACACACAATAGTAGATTTACAAAAGGGAGGATCCTATTTCTTAGATAAAGTAGTGTCTAATGTAGATGCTATCTAAATGGTTGACCCCTTAGTGATAGGTAGGTCAAGAACAATTCCTGGCATAGATTAGGAACTAAAACAAATTGGAGGAGTGCAGTGTCAGACTAGCCCACCAGAGGATCCTGGCTCTAACACAATAATGGTCCAGCAGAAGACACCCACATTTAAAGGGTACTATGGTCTTTTTCCTAGGAGCTGTTGGACCTTGGATCCAAGGAACCTTAGTCCACTGGAGAAGTGGATGGGAGGAGGGTTATAGCGCAGCAGCTCCAAGCAAGCTCACTTACACTTGCTTTTTAGTTCCCAATGCTGGAAAAGCAAGGGAGAAAAACTCCAGTGAGAGAGTCAGAGTGAGTGAGTGTGTTTGAAGTTTCATGAAACTCACCTTTTGTGTGATATCACCATCTTGTTAGTCCAGAAGTTCAGTCTGCTCTGTGCCACATATGCTATTTAGTTGCCGATCTACTTAACGGGAGGCATGTGGCCATTTTACCACCAGATTGTCATGGCAACCCAATTGGGAATTGCCGCTTTAGGTTGTACTGTGGAACTGTTTACTCCACCAGGTATCATCTTGTTAAAATCTTGTGTTTTACTATATTGTCTGTCAAACTTCTGTATCCAGTTTATAAGGCAGACAATGAAAAGGTTACACCACAAACTAACATCACCAAGTTAAACTCTGCAAAGTTAATAAGCGATTGTCCTTTTAAAACATTAATGATCAGATTTACTAAATCTACTTTTAGCAGGACTTGAAATAATCCAAGTAGCGATTGTATAATAGACTAGATCTACGTCTTCAGTCGCTTCTTAGCAGGATCCAGAGAAATAATGAACTAAATAAACTAATCTTTTGAACTTATCTACTGACTGAACTAGATCTTAGGGAATTAATCTCCAAAATAAACTAGATTCCCCATCACTAAGAAGTATCTACCCCTCTCCCCTTCACCAACCACATATGCCCTATTAGATAACTGGTTTAAAAAAAAAAAAAAAAAAAAAAAAGTTAAAAGGAGTTATTGAGGAAAATTATAAAGCAAGATTGTAAGATCCTTATATGCATTTGATTATGATTTTTGGACCATGTTAAATCTTTGCCGGCATACAATATTAATGTGAGCAGAGCTCTCCTTAGCTTGCAGATGGGTGCTCTTATTCCACCGGTGGCTGACCGGAACCCACCAATTTTAATAGAAGCTGTCCAGAGCTTGTTAGGGAAGACATACATCTCCCCCATCCTTGGGTTCCTTACCAGGATCATTTCTCCCGGGTCCCTCGAGAAATATAATTTTTGCTAGATATGCGGCTGTCATCACTCCTTCATATTCAGATTCTAAATGCCTGAGGAAGGGCTCTCGCACACCGAAACGGCTCTCAACTCCTTGCTCTTAAGATATCTACATCCTGTATATGATATATTGCTCTAACATGTTATAAAATATAACTTACAAGCAAGCTCAACTATCTGAAATCTTTGCCGACAGTGATTAAGGAGATTGATAATTATGGGAATTTTTTGGGTCTGATAAATTATTTACTTCAGTTTATTTGTAATTCAGTTTAGAAAAGTTGGCCAGACAACTATCTTATGGTTACATGGCCTCTCGACTCTCCCTGACAGATAATTTTAAATTTTTTTTTTTTTGGGTGGGAATGACATGTTGGGTTTTAATGACCCCAAATCCTTTGGTTAGGCTACTTTCACAAAAATGATACAATATGTGAAAAATGGATGAAACACAGCTCAGGGATGACTTCAGTGAAATGTCCATTTCTTCTATATGAATGATTTTATATGAATTGATTATTTTAAACAATATTGACACCACACAAACAAAATGCATGCCATGTTTGTGAAGCCGCATGCACACTGGAGGTTGGAAGGAGTAAATCTTGGCTGAACTAACCCCCTTTTGAAGGTGTAAGGGCACCTGTAGGCAGGCCTTACATTTTTAGGTGGCTGTTGGTTGAACACTCAGTCGGCTGACAACTATTCCCAACAACCTTTCCTTATACACGTGTACATGTGGCTCGGCCGAGCATGCATCTGTTTTATAGTAGGAAGATGGGAATAATCCTTAAGAACAAAAAGATTGGGCATACTGAAATCCACTTCCCCGTCTATCCTATATCTGCAATTAGGAAAAATTTGCAACATCCTTGTACATATTAGATGGTTAGCTGGTCCTGCTGACCGGCCAGCATTTAATGTACATGGCCAAATTTGGTGTAAAAAAAAAAAAAAAAAAAAAAAAAAAAAAAAAGTGTGGGAATAGAGTTGTTGATCTCTGGAAAATAAAAGCATAATTTCTTTTGCATGGTCAAAGTTAATGAAAATTATTGGCAATGCAAAGTTTGTTTAGAGTTTTTTTTTTATTTTTTACATACATGTCATAGCATTGCTATTGCATTATGAAAATATTGTAAAAGACTTAAATATACATTTTACTGAAAAAAAAAAAAAAATCATGAATATCATGGCTTGACCAGATCTGTACATTGACACTACATTTCAATACCAATCATGCATGGCCTTTTACAATACAGGATTTATTAGTGGGGGGTTGGGTTAGGTGGAGAATGAAGACTGTACAGCAGCTGATACGACAATTTTTTTTATATATAATATATATTTTTTATTATATATATATATATATATATATATATATATATATATATATATATATAATCTTAGCTAGCAAACATTTCATTAAATTTACAAAAGAAGAACAAGCCTTTACAGAAAACACTTTTATACATCTATATACACATTTGCACAAGGTTACAGCCACTAATGTAAATACAGGACTCATAAAAACACAGATTTTGGCACCACTAGCAGAAAGCTAATGTGAATAAACGGCAATTGCATTCATAAAGCAGCACATTAACACAACCATGGCACGGTATGGTTTGTGTACCTGGTGAGGAACTTTCTCATCAGATAAATGCAATAAGGCACTGCAAAGGTTAACACTGGAAACATGCTATATAAAAAAAAAAAAAAAAAAAAAAAAAAAAAAGTTGGTCATATTAAGGTTAAAGGCTGACATAACGCTATATTTTGGTCAATGTGCCATGAAGAGCTCACAGTTGGCCACGTAAAAATGTGAACTGGCTTCTATGCTTTACTCAATGGTCTACGCTGCATATTTTCTGCCACAGAACTGTATTACGGTACATTTAAACCAATGGGGATTGAAACCCCCCCCCCCCCATATATAGCTATCTATCTCTTACATTAGTGCACTAGTTGGTACAGATTTTGGTGGTGCAGAATTTCTACAGGCAAATCTTGAACATGTGCGTGTACCCCAAGAGATCAATAGCGACATGGACTGTGCTCGTGTTTACACCCATTGCCTCAGAGGCAGCATACAATGGCAGTGTGGTCTCCCAAATATTAACAGCTTCCTCTGATGGGTCAATACCACCAGAATAGGACATGCAATTGAGCAGGTCACAAAACTTAATTCCCATTACTGGTTCTGGCTTAAAGTTATTGGTGTGAATGAGACCTACCTCCCTCCATAAAATCTCAGATGTACAATATGGGCCCATAACAAGCAGTGGGCTCTATAGTGGATCTATACAACTGTCCATACTCAGCCAGGAAAGCACTTACTGTGCTTGTTTTGTCAACCAATTTTATTTACATGGTCTCAGTCCAAGTTTCAATACAATGATTTGTAAAGACAGAACACTTGTAGAATTATACAGAACCATATGTCCATCTCTTTTGCCAAGAAAAAGACTTTGCTTGACAAAAACCTACTTGCATCATGCCATGATGAACACCAAGGCCATTGAGGCAAGACAATCAATAAAAATATACTACAGACTGTTCCTTACTATTGTGCAATTCCTATGTATTAAGCAGCCTTGGTAAAAAAAACAAAACAAAAAAAAAAAAAACATTGATAGAACTTATTTATATGGCATATACAGTTACTGTAAGGAACAGGATATAAATATAACGGCGAGAAAAGTACAAATCTGTTGTAAATTCTATGCAAATATGACAGACAAAACTATTAAATACATGCAATCATATATACAAAGTGTCACTGTACTGACCCTAGAAGAGATGACAGTAGTGACCATGTTAAATCTAGGACCATTGCACTGCTTAGCAAGTTCTATACAGCGTTACCTATAGACAGTAGAAGCCATATATAGCAAAGTCTACAAAATAACCTCCATATCTATATTTCAGAGATTAGTGGCTCCCACAGAATAGATAGGTGTGTAGCCTAAAAAGGGGTTTTACAAACCCCAACACTTTTATCCACAAGAAAGTCTGCTCACATGAAGGGGCCCATCTACTGGGACCCCAGCAGTCACAAAAGTGTTCTTGAGCCTTCTGTGGGAATAGAGTGCTATCCTGTGTCTAAAAGATACTTTTTAAAATTTGGTCTTTGTTTCTTTTGGCAGTAAGGCTGTGCTAACATCTGTGTTGGAGACTCAGTTGCAGTGACCACCGAAAGTCTCTGGCCAAGAAAATGCGACTTTTTCCGTCCAGCGGTCTCAGATTAAAAGAACGGACACCCGACAGATGCCATTATATCTCCAATGGAACAGAATAACGGACACAGGTGCAAATGTGAACATACCATCATGTACACTAGGTGGCAGTAACCCTACCAGTTTGGTCAGTGGGAATGTTGCAAGATAAATACAATACTGTGCAAAGGTCTTAGGCATGTGTGGAAAGATGCTGCAAAGTAAGAATAATTTCAAAAATAAAAATCTGAAGAAAAAAAAATAAAATAAACCTAAATCCCATCAATATTTGGTGTGATCTTTGCCCTTTGGAGGAGGATTCCTGGAAGTGAGAATATGGCCCCCCACAGCCCTCATCTCATCATCCAGTCCATCTGGGATTACATGGAAAGACAGACTGATTGGAGCAAGTCTACAGCCACAGAAGATCTGTGCTTAGTTCTCCAAGATGGCAGGAACAATCTCCCTGCTGAATCCCTTCAAAAACTGCAAGTATACCAAGAAGAATTGATGGAAAGCAGAGAGCAAAGGTCACACAATTTTAGTGGGATTTGGATTTTCTTAATTTTGTTTAGTCACCAAAAATAAAAACTAACTTCTATTTTTAAAAGCTTTTTTTCTTTGTAGAATTGCTTGCACGCCTGCTCAAAACTTTTGCACAGTACTGTATTTAGATGACAGTACAATATGGAACTACAAGCTCTGACAATACTATAAGTTTCCAATGTATATAGATACAAAATGTATAGCAGTCATATTTCAGATGCCATTTTCTGGACAAGTATGTAATATAAATGCGATTATCAGTTGCTATAAGTAAAAAGCATTTTACTTCATTTAATTTGAGGATATGAAAGTCTAAATTTAAAAGGGGTTTTCCACTTTAACCTATTCACAGGATAGGGGATAAGTGTCTTATCGCTGTGGGTTTGACCACTGGGGCCCCCATTGGTCACAAGGCTGGGACCTGCAGTAGTTACACACTTATCACCTGTGTTTGAATGGTACAACAGCTGAGCATGTCCACTTCTACTCAATACTCTGTATAGGACCGAATAAGGCAGGCAAGAGTGGCGCTTAGTCCTATAGAGCCAAATGGACCTGAGCAGCAGACGACGTGTGACCACAAATTAAATGGGAACAGAGAACCCCCAGCAAACATATTCCATATCCACAGGAACCCATCTTTTTTATATATATATATATATATATATATATATATATATATATATATATATATATATATATATATATGTATATAAAAAAAAAAAAAAAAAAAAAAAAAAAACCACACACTTGGCTGTAGCAACCAGTCAGAGCCCATCTTACATTTATTTAATCGCTGTGCAAACTTTGAAGCAGCCCTGCGTTTGGACTGTTTAGATAAAGGTCTTTGCCATGTAGTGGTCAGAATTTCTATTGCACAGACCCAACATGTAATTTAGTTTTTTTGGCCAGACCTCTAATGAACTAGTCTCAATTGTGCAAAATGCATGACATGCCAAATGCCTCAAAGTGTTAGCAAATCCTCAACTTCGTAGTTATTTGGCTCTTAACAATATAGCAGAGAAGTTCCCTATAAATTTTATACATGGCTGCGAGTAACCCTACTATATATATTACCTACGCTACACTAAAAGAGCCATGACTGAGCACAAACAATACAGGTAGGTGTCAAAGCTTAAAAGAAGTGGTCTATGATTTAAAGGGTATTCCAGTCTCAGACTTTAGGTCCCACCTTTGAGACACGCATCAATCTGGTGAACACGTTTATTTGTCCGTTTTCAGAACTCCCATATAAATGAATGGAGAGAACTGCTGACTCAGCGCTCTCAGACACCCCCCCCCCCCCGATAGATATATAAAAAACAAAAAAAAACAAAAAAAAAAAAACCACACACACGAAATACACCCTTAATTTCTTAAACGCTTGGACAAACATAACCCAATTAGGGCAGTTCTAGTAATTAAGTAACATCTAATGATGAATGGGGCAACTGAGGCATAGGGATAGGTAAGCAGGGTGATTGTATACAGTCTATTTTTCTCTTTAATTGCCTCGCATAAAGATGGTCACTTTCCATGGCAAAATCTAAAATTAAATAACATTCTCTTTGTCTGCAACTATATAATTTCTTCAAACAATAAATAAAGGCAAAACTTAGGCTTCAAAATTCATGTTTTGGATAAATACCTGAAATAAGCAGGCAAAATGGCATTGTATTGTACACAGCATTCTGTACACAAATTACAACCCTTCCACTCCATTGTTTAAGAGTCCTGTAACAGTCCTTCAGGATGGAATGAGGATGAAAAAATATATACACATACAAAAATAAAAAAAAAAATAAAAATTAAATACACAGCGTTTAGGAAGAACAGTGCTCCTGACTTCCACCCCCCCCCCACAGTCTTTAAACAACAAGGGTTGGGGACACCATGGCCTGGTCTTGCGTCACTCACTTAGGTGACAGATCATCCAGTGATATGAATGAGGAGCAGGAGTTGGAGCAGGCAGCGGGGGAGTCTGTCACACAGCTTTCCTTCACTGCAGAGTCAGATGAAGAGGAGATACTGCTGCTGCTGTCAAGATCCGAGGAAAGGCTGCAAATGAAATACATCATAAATTAGACTATCACAATGCTGGATGTAGCTATGGCTCAAGAGGATGAAAAATGTGTGCAGTGCATGATCATTGCTTGCAAAAAGGTCTCACAGATTCTCCAAGGGAGACCAACTATTCAGTCTTCCCATTAAGCAACAATGCTTACTGCATGTAAAACACAGCCAAGAACATACATTCCAGACCGTTGCTGTTTGTCGGTCAGTTTATGTTGGTTGTTCCCTGAACTAGTCTTTGGTGGATTTATCCAATTGTGCTGTAAACAGCACTACAGGTTACATACCAATTTTGTGTCTCAAGCAGTTACATGATGCGGTCTCTCTTTGCAAAGTGCCACCCACTATTATGAGTACAGCCTACTACTCTGACTATACTGCGCTCTAATCCATCATGGCCGGTCCATCACTATCCTCCATTTATTTACATTGCACATGAACTAGATTTCCTTGTTCCCATGGGAAATGTAAGCCAATTGAGGTAGCTGATGGATGGCTTGTCATTGGAGCACAGTACAGTCAGAGGAGGAAGCTGCACACAGAACAGGGTGTAACAAAGTAGGACAGCAGCAAATACTACAACTCCTTTGATAAATCAGACAATCATGTATTTGAGATAGCCCTCTAACACAAATGTAACTCATGTTGGTTGACTAAAGTCAACTACCGTGGTGAAAATTTTACATAACTGCTAGAATTGGCAATTTTCATGGTTGTAGACATTTGTATATAGAGAATAGTGAGGAGGAGATAGATACAAGAAGATTATTTATATATTTTTACACAGATACCTACCAACTGAAATCAGACAGATGAGAGATGTCAGGAGAAAGCATATTTGTAGTTCCTTGAAAGAGTCTCTTTGGTTGACTTTCTATTTCCATTTCAACTGGTAGGAAGAAGGAAAAATGGCAAGAAAAGCATAGAATGGTTTATTAACCAACAATCATGACACTAATTTGCTTATTCGACAGACAAATCACTTAGATCCCTGTTGCTGCGCCCCAACATATTAAGATAAAAACACGGCAGGGCCAGGAAGTTTTAAAAAAAACTTAACAGTCCATTATCATAATGGTCATTTATCATCAGGATAGCTAATACATGATTGACTGCCGGGGGGCCCCACTGATCACTAGGATGGGAATCCCATGCCCCCTTTCACACTGCATGACCACAGTGAGGAAGAGTTTGAATGGAGTGGTCACTGAACATACTTCTGCAGCATTTAAGATCTATAGTGCTGACTATAACTCCCATGCTATCAATTGGTGGGAGGCCTCACATTTGGGAAATCAGACATTTATCACCCATTTTGTGTCCCGTGTGGGAAAAACCCATTACGGTCACACATTCCTGAATACTACAGCTACTCAAAATGACTGTTGGGCTAAACTCACTTATGGCAGATTTGTATCAGAAATTTAAACAAATGTCCCAGTAATATGAATGTGGATTGCAACAATACCTTTCCTCTTTATAGGGCCAAGGACACTTGGACGTATACAATTAGGACTCTGACTTCTTCTGCTAGAGACAAGAACATACAAATGTTAATGTTGGAACAAAACACCACACTTATAAGCCAAGTGACTATCCACAATCATTTCCATCTAGAAAATGACTGAAGCATGAGTAACTACAATGAAAACCGTTCCGTGCAGAGGCTTTTGGTAGGGTACAGAATTAGGGTCTAGTCAAGTTTTTTTTTTTTTTTTAACACCTTAAAATTGTTTAAAAAAAGTTTTTTTGTTTTTTTTTTAATTCTCAGGTATTGAGGGTTGGTCAAAATAAAAAAAAAAAAACCCTCAGGTTTCACATGCCAGTCTTAATCTCCTTTGCACTACAGAAGCATCTCAAGCTCTCTTGCCCTTTATGCACCAGAATGTCAGTTTCTGCCATCCTAACAAGTCTGTCAGTCTGTGGGAGGCCCGATCCCCCTCCTGCTAATCCCTGCCACACTCACTTTCCGGAAAATGTGGCAAGCAGATAACAGAACAGCAAAAAGTTCCAAATTTTTACAAGTTTCTGCACATATCTGTTTTGTGCAACTTTATAATCATTTTTTTGGTGTTCTTTTTATCTGTTTTAATAACCAATATGATATAGAATACTCACGTGGAAAAGCGTCTTGTAGGGCTGGGGATAGGGCTTGGAGGCAAGCCATTACTGCTCACAAACATTTGCAGAGATGGAGAAAAACATTGCTGTGTAAGAAAAAAAAAAAAAAAAGTCAGTCTCTTTCCAAGTCTAATGTTATATATAGGAATATTTAGATTCTTAAAATACCAATACTATTTGATAGAATAACTTTTTTTGTAAATTTAAAGCAAAAAAAAAAAAAAAAAAAAGCCATAGGGATATACTAGTACTCAGCCTGTACTTACGGTTACATAGAGGAGATGTGCCCTACAAAGAACACCACATCTACTGGACCATATCAAACGTAACATATGTACATGAAATATCTACAATACCTTTCCAATTCCTCTGGTAGGTGAGGGAGCTGGTGACACAGGTGTGAAATCAATACGCTTAGGAGAAGAATATTTATCCAGTTTATCGAAATCATTATCACTCTGCAGAGAAAAAAAAATAAAGTTTTAGAAATATATATTATATACATACACACATACACACACACACACACATCCCAAGGACAAGAGTTTTTGGAAAAACAGGCTTCTTTTTCTGTGTCTGAATAAACACTATACACAAATGAGTAAGAATAAGAATCTTACCAGGCTGAAGCTCTCCTCCCAGGACAGGCTCATCTGCATTGCAGTCTGGAACTCTCTAAACAAACATGACCAAAAAAAATAAAATAAAAATAATGGTGTAAACTCAGACTAGACAGATTCTGCAGCGGAAAAGCTGTGTTTTCAAAAATTGCACAGCATGTCAATTATACCTGCGGCAATGCTGGCATTTTCCCATATAGGTATAATAAAGGGCAGAAAGTCCGCAGAGGAAGACTCTCCAAAAAAGCAATGAAAACGTGGCAGAAAAAAACCTGATGTGTTTCGCTATGTGGGGTCTTAGTCTTAGAAATTTCTCGAATTTTTTACTGCCTACTGACAGTCTTACTCAGCACTAGAATTCTGTTCCAAGATACTCTTCCCAGTAAACCAGACCAGTATCAGCCAAGCCACTCTTTGTGGAGTGAAGCACTAAACTTGCCTAGCTGTAATAGAGGCAGTGAACAGGAATTCTGGAGCGCATTTAGCTCAGTAAATCTCCTCCATAGTCAGCACTTTGGACTGTGGTATATATCGTATAGACTCATATCTTGGTCATGTAAAAGAAGTTCAACTGGAAAGTCTGCAACTAAGCCTAAAATGATACTCTGATAGCTTTAATATAACTAGTTATTCAGAGCCTTCACTATGCCCCATTCCCTTCAAAGAAATCAGTAAGCACCCACTTGTCCCAGTAACTACAACTGTTCACCAGGGATCTTTATAGTAAGACCTCCTGCAAGTTTATCAAATAGGAAACAGTTGTCCAAAGGGAACAACCATTATATGTTGATACTCACCGCTCACGTGCAGTTTCACGATTCATCAAATCCACACCTTCCTCCTTTAAAAGTTAGAAAAAATAATTTATTTTTTTTTTTTTTTAAAGAGCTTATATGACCATATGTATGCAAAAGTTGTCTTTATCTTCATAAGCAAAGGATATAAATCATAATTTGGGAAACGTGTTACATTTTATTTTAGCAATAGAATTCGTAAAACAAAACAAAAGTGTGTTACATTAAATAATTTATTTAGACAAACTGCAAAATACTGTTGTGAGTTATTCAGGAGTGGACTTAGGCCTCATGCACAAGACAGAGTTTGCTGTCCTAGGTGAAGCTGATTTTGCAGCGGAATGCATTTGGATGACACAGTGACATCCAAGTGCCTTCAGTGATTCACTCACCTCTATGGGGGTTTCCAATCCCTACCAATGACATGGAGCAGGTTAGGACCTACTCTATAGACATCAGAATAGACCCTCAGACACCCCCTCAGGAGTACCTCAACCTGCACACTCAGTCATGTGCATTAGTCCCCTCTCTAAACAGGAATAGGAACCGTCAAGCATGAAGTTATAGTTCCTGTTTATGCTACATGCAAATGAAATACTAGTGTCTTTATCTACACTAAAGTACAGAAAAGCAAAAAATAGTAGCATTGTGAATACTGGAATACTTAAGTACTGGGGGCGGGGGGGGTAGAAAACTAAGTTCCATAACCAGCAGAGAAATGAGGCTGTCGTTCTCTCTCACTTGGCTCCTACATTGTCTCTTCTATGAGCACATGTAAACAGATATAGATTTGTCTATTTTTCTATCTGGAAGATAGAGATTCAGCATAGATTTTTTTATTTTTTTTTTATTATTTAGAGTGAGCAGGTGAAAGTGAAAAAGAGCCTGATAAGTTGAGAAAGAGGCACTTTCCTCTTCTAGAATATATTAAAGCGTTTCAGAAAGTGCTAAAAAAAAAAAAAAAAAAAAAAAAAAAATAATGATACATACAATTTTCTTATGCTAATTCTTACCCTTTTCAGTTGATACAATCTGCTGCTTGGAATACGGATAGGAGAGGAGGATGGGATCTGCAAATAGATAGAAATAAAAAGTCAATAGGCTTTGAATTTTTTTTTGCATGAAAACAAAATTAAGTGTACTTAACGTTTCAGCACACTTGCATAAATCAAGATTGAAGGGTGTGCGTACATAAAGAACAACAATTTCTTCCCATTACATGACATGGCTCCAGAAGTGGCTAACCATACACGTCTCTCCACTCTCACACATCTCCATAAGCATTATTGACATGCTGCAATTTCCAAAAACGCAGCTATTTTTCAGCAGTACGTGGATAGGATTCGCTAGATGGGGCCCTGGCCTTAAGGCTACGTCTAGCCCAGAGTGTGAAATCGTGGATGGAAAAAGTCCTGCAAAACTGACTTTCATTTTCTCAATGAGCTTGCAGGTTGAATACCCAATGGACCCCATTATAGTCATTGGGGTCCCTCAGGATCTATTTTATTGTTTAATCTGTTCTTCTGGTCCTATGACTGACTATAAGAGCAGATTAAACACCAAAAGTGTGAAACTAGCCTAAAACTGCACATCTGCTTTATATAGTTTACTATAGGATGGATTACTATTACACAAGTCAGGAAAAAAAAAAAAAAAAAAGTTAGTTTCTTAGATTTCTAATGCATTAACCCTGTGACTACTTTGACATATCTTACCAGACTATGTCGATTCACTAGCGTAGTGCTGTTCCTGCGTGCTCTGGATCCATATGGCTGAAATACTTGAGATTGATCACTGAGGGAAAAAAAAAAAAAAAAAAGTTAGAGATTTAATAGATGTTCTGTGCAGTAGAATATCATCTATTGTTCCCTGTTATCAGGCAGGGTCTTAACTGTGATGACTGATTAAGAGATCTTCCCCCTATGACACGCCAAGACATTTTGGGTGACACACACTGTCTGAAGTGGCAGCCGCAGGGGTGCACCTTTCATGAGGTGATCTGAAACATTTGCCTCAGGCAGCACCTCATTGAATAAAGTACATCGCACCCTGGAGGTGGCAGTGGAAGACAACCAGGACTGGAGCGTGGGCAAGTGAGTAAAAGTTATTGGCTGCTACTCTGTGAGGGGGTGGGACTTAAAAAAAGGGGTCATATACAGTGCGGGAGCAATAAAAAGGGGTCATACTCTAAGGGGACCATAAAAAGATGTGACACGGCACCTGAGTTAAGCCAGGGTGTTTTGGTTTTTTTTACAAATTTTGACACACTGAGCTCAAAAGGCTAGCCATCACTGCCCTATGATCACTATATCTCCAGCTCCAAGCACTACACGTAAGTGAAGGATATCAGCAGCTTTCCTAGAAAATGAATTTATACGTTGCCTAAAAGATTTAGGACAAAGGTGCAACTCCAGATATATATCCTGTCCCCATACCATATCTGAGTTTGTGGGAGTAAGGGGCTGTGTAGGAGTCAATCATGGACATTTCTTCCAGGAAGTGTTATCCTATGGGGGAAGTAGTGTATTTTAGAGTCAGGTAATCCTTACAGCAGTAATCGCCATCCTGTAGCCCTTCAGCTGTTGCAAAACTACAGCAACAGCTGGAGAGCAGATGTAGGCAATCTCCAGCACTCCAACTGTCATGGAACTACAACTCTCAGAATGCAGGCTTGCTCTGCTCTTCTTGTGACTCCCATAGAAGAGACTGGAGAACGCCGGGAGTTGTAGTACCACGGCAGCCGGGATGCTTAGCGTGTGATCCAGTCAGTGTCCTTGGTATAAGTCCCCTACTTTAGACATCAGAGCACCGCGCCCCCTATTGGTTACCTGCAGCATCCCCAATAAACCCATCTCCCTTACCTGAGCCCGTTAATATGTGGGGCGCTGTTGGACCTCCTGAGCCCTCCATCTCCTGGGACCTCCACCACGTCCAGCTCCATCTTCTCCTGAGCCATGGTATCAGCGCTGCTTCCCAGACCTCCGGGGGATGATGTGCGGATCTCTTACTCTTTTCAATGGCTCATTCCAGCTATAGGCCTCAGCGATGGCGGGGAGTCCTTGCAGTGAGCTCAGTGTCCCATGATCGTAGTACAGGAGACGAGTTGTTATCCGCTTCCCTTCTCCCCCAGCCCCCGCTGCTGCGGTGTGTGAGGCCGAGACTTCGTAAACTCCAGGCCCAGTATAATAAACAGAGCCCAGTGCGAAACAGCAGTATCCTGCACATGCGCCGTCCTGGCCAACTCTGGCCTGGCGGAGTTTGTGTGAGGCTGATAAGGAGAACAGCGCCCCGCCCACCTCTAGTGTCGCCCTATAAACACAATTGACCCTAAAGAAACCAATGGTCATTGGTCAGCGTCCAACTTTTATTTTTTAAACTTTCTAGGTTTTTAGCCTTCGCTCAGTATAGCCGCCATTATAAGTCTCACAAGGGGGAGGGGAGGGGAATTGCTATGGTGATTTGGTTGCGAGTGGACAGGGGCCCATAATGCTTCAGAACTAGTCAGATATGCCATTCAGGGACCTGGAAAGCTTGATGACTGTTCCCTTCCCAGCTGTCCCAGGAACAGATGCTAGGCTAAATTCACACTGCATTTATTGTTCAGGCTAATGTACAGATAGAGCTATGCAACTTTATGCTTAAACAATTGTGTATAATTGGCTCAGACATATAGAAGAGATTATATATATATATATATATATATATATATATATATATATATATATATATATATATATATATATATATATACACACACACACACACACACACACACACACACAGTACAGACCAGACGTTTGGACGGACACCTCATTCCAAGAGTTTTCTGTATTTTCATGACTATAAAAATTGTAGATTCACACTGAAGGCATCAAAACTATGAATTAACACATGTGGAATTATATACTTAACAAAAAAGTGTGAAACAACTGAAAATATGTCTTATATTCTAGGTTCTTCAAAGTAGCCAACTTTTGCTTTGATACTTTTTTGTTAAGTACATAATTCCACATGTGTTAATTCATAGTTTTGATGCCTTCAGTGTGAATCTACAATTTTTATAGTCATGAAAATACAGAAAACTCTTGGAATGAGAAGGTGTGTCCAAACTTTTGGTCTGTACTGGTATATATATATATATATATATATATATATATATATATATATAGAGAGAGATAGATAGATAGATATTATGATAGGAGATATATGTCCCAAGTGTCTATCCCTCTTTGCCATCATTCTGTCTAGAGACCCCAAGGATGCCACAACTGCAACTTCTAGTCTCAGAAAAAAAAAAAAAAAAAAAAAAAAAACACATACACACACACTAATAATATATTAGTGTTTTAGTCTTGGGCCATCTTCAAACAAGCGTTTTATGCCCAAGTGTACTTATCCAACCATTGGGTCTAATCTCCCAAAGTGACAGCATTTGTCGATAGATGTGCAGCTGGGCTGGGGCAAGATTGTATAGAAGTCCAACAAAGTTTAAAAATATATAACCCAAGAAGTTGTCAAAAATTCTATCTGAAACGTTTGCCAACTGTAGCATGCAGCCAGTCCAAACACATCAAATTTATTAAAAAGGGTTGTCCCAGATCAGAAATTTGAATGTAGGCAGCAGAGGAGGGTTATGAGATAAATATACACTGATACATATACCCAGATCCTCCCCCTTCGCCACACCTGCTGATGTATATACAGAGTGGCTGCAGCGGTGACATCACATCAACAGAACCACTGTAGCCCAGTACAGCTGCATTCACATTTGCGCCAGAGTCTCCATCGTAATATCAACATGAAATCAAAAGAGTTCTGCATGCATGGTTTCAGTTTTAAGACAATGGACACCATTTTAGTCAGTAGGATCCACATGTAACTGCTATTTTAGCAGTCCACCTGTCTGTTGTTCCAGTCCTCTGACAGACCAGAACAACAGACAGGCGATGCTAGTGTGATGTCACTGCTGCAGCTGCAGTGTATACAAGCAGAGTAGTGCATGAACATCTCATACCATGTCCCTTTCTGGCAAATCACACCAAGTTTTTCAGATACCGGAGACCAGGACAAAGATACCATTGGTACAACCTGTGCAGCTACACAGGGCCCCATAAGTTTAGGGGCTCACTGTCCCTCTAAAGCAGCTTCCTACTGCCTATGATTGAATGCAAGTGCTTGAGCTACTGAATTTCATAGCTTACAGTAACTAATACATTCTTAGAGAGATGTAAAGGTGGTTATCAGATATCGAACATTTTTCTCAACAATCCACATCTGTAGAGATGTCAAAAATGTCCCAAACGCCCATCTATGGAATATTGATTCCATTGAATAGGAGTGAAGCTGAAATAGCGCAGTATGCCATTACAGAGTGTACAGAGCCACCTGCTTCTGACTCTGAACACTGTGCAGATAAGAGTACAATAGTTATCCATAGCAAACAATCAGATTCTAGCTCTTATGTTTCAGAGAGTTTTCCCAAAAGAAGATATTGATGGTATGGCCTTAGGATAGGTGATCGATAGCAGATGGACACTTGCCATTCTGATATCGATAGCCTTAGGATATCGATATCAGAATCAGATATTGATAACCTATCCTAAGGACAGTAGTATAATGTTGTACCGTGTTAGCCATTGAAAGTAGTGGAAGAGTGAAGAAATCAGGCGATACCTTTTAGAGGCTGAGTATATTTATAAGTAAGCTTTCAGAAGTGCTAGCTTCCTTCATCAGACATGGTGTTATACAAGAACTGAAAATTCACAGATTTTTATACACATGGTCTTCAAAGGATTTTAGAGTCCTTACAAAAACCAAAACAAAATGCAATCCTAAGGACAGACTGTTAATATCTACCCTATAATTTTTAGTCTTGTCCCTGAAACATAAGAACTGGAATCTGGTGGTTTGTTATGGAAAACTCATCTACCAGGTTTCATAGAATTCACACTATTGCCTCCCTGATACTTGGGGTTCATAAACAAAAGCACTTACTTGCAGTATCGCTTAAGTGGGGGGTTGGTGAAGGGGAACATAGCATAACAGATGGTTGCCTTCTAAAACATGACAGGGTCTCATACATATAAACCACGAATGACTAAATAGCTAGACACTCTAGGAAATGCGCAAAAAAAATAAAGTCTTCTGGCTCCTGAGAATTCCTGATCACAGACCCCATTACTAATTCTATTCAATTCTATGCTCAGGAGTAAAGGTGTTTAACATCTCAATTGTACACCTAAGTGTACTGGAGATAGTCTGTAGAACTCAGAAACAAAAGGGCCTAATTGCTTTATACATGCAAATGACAGCTTGACAGACAACTGAATCTCATCCTTTAGCCATTTGTACATAAAGTCTCCTGATAGTACGCTGAGAAAGTAATTTTCTTGATTTAGGGTTAATTTCTCCATTTACACAAGAATGACAGTGAAAACAGTCACAGAAAAGCAAACCTTGTAATGTTCTGCTTTAGTACCTTGTGAACGGGTTTTCAAGAATCATTTTTTAGAGCAGAATCCCTGGTAGTGATAGCAATACACACAGTGGACTCAGCTGGTTCCACCAGAACAAGAGTCACTCTTTGCACCTGTGCTCCACTCTCATGAATAAGGCTGGGACTACATGGTGCTTTTAGTAAAGAACTGCATGTGATTTTTAATTGCAGTAATAAGTAGCACATGTTACTATGCATGTCACCCATATGCTAACAGCCAGTACACCAGAGTTTTTCAGTTTAATGTCAGTTACCTAGGTACATAGTAACATGTGCTAGGATTTACAGCAATTAAACAAAAAACATGTGTTTGTATATAAAACCTGTATGTGGATTTTAAAAACTGAATGTGTATAAAAACGTATGTGTTATTTTGGCAAATATGCACCATGTGAACCCAGCCTAAAGGACAAAAGCACAGGCTAAGGTCCACATAGCGAGCTGCAGCCAAAAAGTGTTGCGGAAAAGACCGCATCGGAAACGCATCACATTTTTTTCCACAACGCTTTTCACAGAAAATCTGCAGAGTTTTCCTCTGCAGACTTTCTGTCCCTATTATACCTATACGGAAAATGCCAACATTTTTTTTCTTGGAATATCTGGATGGGATGTTGCAAATTAGGTTTGTGTGACTTTTTTTTGTTCATTTGGTCAAGTTGATGTACGCCAAATTTCTCAGATGTGACATTTTCCACTATATGGGGGCTTGGGGTGGAAAGTGGAAAAACATCTTAGGACAGAGGTATTATGCTGATTTTGTTGCTGTTTTTTCAACCAAAGCCAAGAGTGGCTGCAAAAGGACTAGGAAATAAATAGGAAGTTCCTATACTTCTACCTTCTGCTTATTCCACTCCTGGCTTTGGCTCAAAAAATGCAGCAAAATCTGCAACAAAAAAGCTGCGTTTCCACAACGGAGGCCTCAGCCTTAGATTTAGGCCTCCTTCACATGACCGTAGTGGTTTTTAGTGTCCACAAATGATCCGCATTCTGCAAAAAACATATCTCCATATTATCCGCAATCACGTTTACGCAAAAAGACTTGTATGATCCCCAACACTTGTATATGCCGCAAATGCGGGCAAAGAAAGGACATACTTCGTCATTTGTTGGCCTTGTATATGGTATTGACACATGGCTGCAAAAAATGTGTCTGTGCCCATAGAACTATATGTGTGCATTTGCGGATAACAAGTATGGTCGTGTGAAGGAGGCCTAAGACTACATACACACGACTGTAGTGGTTTTTACTGTTTGCAAAAATGGATCTGTATTCTGCAAAAAAACATGTTTGCATTGCATCTGCATATCATCTGCAAAAAGACTTTCATGCTCCCCTACTCATGTATAGGTGAGTCTATGCTGCAAATACAGACAGGAATAGGACCTGCTCCATATTTTGGTTTCTACAGCACAGGAATAGATCAGTAAAAGCTATGGACATGTGTATGTGGCCACAGAAATGTATGGGTCCACATACTATCCACAATTGCAGATTATAAGGTACATTTGTTAAGCTACTTGTGACTTTTTTGACATAACTTGTGTCTTTTTGTGGTCTTTTTCTGCCCTGCACTTTATTTATGAAGTATTTGCGCCTTTTTTTTCAGATGTTATGCTGCCTTTGCCACTTTTGCTTTTTGTTGAGAAAAGGGGTCGTGGCTTAAATGGAGATCCTTTTCACGCTGTATTTAGGACTTGTGCCTTTTAAAAAGGGGCAAAAAAAGGCGCAAATGCCCCCCAGTCCATGGGCAGCGTAAAAGAGCCCGTCAGATCAAAAAGCTTTAAAAAGGTGAAATTGTGCAATTTTTTTTAGCAATTGCGCCTTTTTGAACAAGAAAGGGGCAAAGCGCACACAGCTCATAAAGGCTCATCTAAACTAACTAACACGTGTACAACATTTAACATGGAGGTGCACCTACGTCATAAATAGGCACCACCGTAAAACTAGTAGTGCATGGGGCCTTAAGATGTGCCACATTGATCAAACATCTTGTGGAATTTGATAAGCTTGGTGCAATGTGTGGTGCAAAAGAAGTGGAAAAAAATGCTGTTTTTTAATAGTAAATGCTATTTTATTTAATCTCATCTTGGCACTGTGGGAAAAAATTACAGTGGAAAAGGCAACATTTTCAAAAACAATGCGTTTTTGTTTAAAAATGCAGAACATCAATTTTACTTCTGAAAATGCAGCATTTTCCTGACAGGCTTATATGGGCGGAAGGCAGAAATACAAAACGCATAAAAAAAAACCAAAAAACATTTTTTTCCACTGAGTATTTAGCTGGATTTGGTACATGGGGTACATCGCTGGATTTAGCCATGTTGCAGAGATGCAGTGTTTTTGGCCTTATAGGCTCAACAAAATAAATTAGATTGTATTATAGTTTCATCTTGGCATTGCAGAAAAAACACTGCAGAAAATGCAGCATGTTAACTTTGTATGCTACATCTTCCCCATAGACATCTGGAGAAGGGGGAGTGCTGTGCCTGTTCCGTATTCAAGGATTATGGAGCACTCTTACTTTTGGCTGCATTTGCAGAACAGACCATATAGAATCATACAACTTTTTGTGGATTGGTGATTGCGGATGGCATGCGGACATGTTTGTTTCGGATTGCAGATCAGTATTTGCAGACAGTAAAAACCACTATGGTCGTGTGACGGACACCTTATATGGGTGAGGCAAAAATGCAAAGCACAGCAGGAAAGCAGTAAAAGACGAAAGTCCACTACGTTTTTTGCTGCATTTTGTATGGCCTTAGCTTTACGTCAAACATTGCGGGAACACAGCAAAAAAAAAAAACAAAAAAACAGTGGATAATCTCTATGCTAAACAATCTATTTCCCCCCCCCCCCAGCGTTAACTGCGCCAGAATGCAAATCTACGCCAGTCAGGAACTGGCTTGGAATTCCCACATAACTCATAGCCAGCTTCTTGTCAGTAAATGGTCCGCCTTGCTCTCCATCCTGCTCAATTTGGCAAGCAGGACGCCAAAATCAAAAGACACTTATCCCCTATCCACAAGATATCAGATCACTGGGGGTCTGACTGCTGGTCCCCCCCAACAATTAGGAGAATCGAGGCCCATAAGTCCCCCTTGCGAATGAAACACAAGTGCGTTTCATGACCCGCACTCTATTCACTTCTCTAGAGATGCTGGGACCACAATCTCCAGAAGCCCCATAGAACAGTCATGGAAGCAGGGGCATAACTTGAGGGGGGGGGGGGCAGAGTGTGCAGTCGCACCGGGGCCCAGGAGCCTTAGAGGGCCCATAAGCACTGACATCAGTATTGAGATTGCAGCTTCCATCTGGTCCATAAGCCAAGGAGACCCACAGATTACCCTGACCACACTAAGGTTGATTAAACTCCCTTGCACCTGTAACCATCACTATCAAGAATTCACTGTAGGGATGAGGTAGAGGGCCCCGGACAAAAGATTGCAGTAGAAAACTGCTGCCGAAAAAAAAAATAAAAAAAAAATACAACCTTTTATCTGCAGCGGTTTTCATTGCTTTTTTTTTTTTCCTCTGCATTTTTCTTCCCTTGTTAAATCTATAGGGAAAATGCTTGAGTCTTCTCAGCTAAAATTGACATGCTGCGTTTTTCAAAAACACATGTATTCTTGAAAATGACGCTTTTTCACAGCTTTGTCTTCCCACAAGATGTGGAGGAATTAGCCAGAATCTCATATACTTGGCACTATAAAATACAAAAATGCTGCGTTTTTGAAAGGTGGGGCCACCTTGTGGAAACAGCATTTTCGGCTGTTGCAAAAATGCAGCAGAAATAAATGTTGTATTTTACAGTACCAGCAAAGTGAATAAGATTATGTTTAATCTCATCCACACATTGCATAAAAACGCAGCATGTCATTTTACCTGTGCAAATGCAAGCGTTTTCTCTATAGATTAAATAAGGGAAGGAAAACTGCAGAAAAAGACTCAAACTCATTAAAATGCTGCACGGAAAAAACAAAATGCATTTTCGCTGCGTTTTTTTTTCCACTGCATTTCGCTATGTGGGGCCTTAGCCTAATAGAGGGGAAAAAGCTGAAGAAAAAAAAAAAAAAAAAAAATGCATTTTCACTTTTTTTTCTGCAATATGTTGCTATGTGAAACTCGGTCCATGTGTTTGGTGAATTTACCAGCCTGAAGTTCATGTTGGGAGCGGGACTCCTAACAGTATATTTATCTATCATGCTAGGTGTCCCTGCCTCCCAGTGACATACTGTCCCCTATCAATTAGCTGTGTGCTTTGTATATTGGACCCTGGGACACCCAGGAGGTGTGGCCTTTAACTGTTTTACTATGTAAAACTGATATGCACCAGTCTGTTTTATGAGTCTCACCAAATTTACACTTGAAAAGGGAGCATGTCAGCATTTTATGCCATTACTTCCTTTTGAATAGTGGGTATGATTAGCCTGTCAAGCTGATTTATACCAGATTTGTCAAATGCAACAAATCACAAGTGTCATCATTCTGACGTCTTAGTGGCGGTGATCCAGCAGCTGTGACGAACCCATCTCCTCATAACTTCTTTCGCATGTTTGGGAATTGTGACTCTTTTACAACCTACAAAAGATGAGCAGCCATATTATTGGCCTTTGTTTACCTTTCATTACATGTAAACTGTATCATACAAGGTGCTGCTCAGTGCTGTTTTGTTTTTTTGTATTCTATTTAATTTCAGTCTGTACCAACAATGACCCCCCCCCCCTTGCTGTTAAACATAATTATGTTAATGGGAAGTCTCTATAAGTTTGACAAATAAGTTAAATATTTTTTTGCAAATATATCTTAAGAATTTAGCAGTTTTAAAGATGATCTAGTCATTCTAATGGTGATAGATTTTTGTCCTGATCGGTTTCCAATGGATACGACCAGTGGCCGGCTTATCTTCTCATATATGTAGTGTCCCTTCCTGATAATCAAGCAACAATAAGGAAATCATAGCTGGGTTTCTGACAAGTCCCAGACCATATAAAAGTTCTTGTTTTCATGGTTTTATCCGTTAACGGATCAAGACGAAAGACTGTCACCACTAAGAAGGTTGGAAAAAATCTTTAAAACACTGCAAAAATTAAGTTATATATTTGCAAAAATATTTAACTTTGAGTTATCTGCAAATTTAAATATTAAAAATGTTCATGGGGAAATACCTTTAGAAAAAAAAATTATAATTAATAAATAATCCACCACAATCTATGGTGTATAAAAAGAAAACAGACAAAAAACAAAAAACTCCACAACCATTGCTTGTACACAATACAGACATTTATTCCAAGAATAAGACAAATATAGGAATTTATGGAAATCTTAGCTATACAAAATAGATCACTAACCTAACAAACAAGGAGTATGTCAAGGATAGTAAGTTTTTTTTCTTAAAAAAAAAAAAAAAAAAACCTCAGCAAGCTTAAATATATAGTAAAACATTTCACTAGAGTGAAAAAAAACCAAAACAAAAAAAAAAATATATACACACAAACAGAATGATCCAACCAGTAAACACAATCCACACTACATATGTGGACACGTGCCCTGACTGAGTTTACAGTGATATTAACATGATTTTTCCATCTTTTGTTCTTTTTAAGGTTCAATACAGTGTCTGCAGACATTTAGTGTAGAACTGCATATTTTGCATGTATATATTAGTATGCTCCCTACTATACATCACTTATGGATTAATCCCATCCAATATCAAAGTGCCTTGTGCACATGCTGCTCTTACACACTGAACCCACCTCCACAAAACATTTAAAGAGGAGGGGGTGGCTAACACAAAGGCCAAGTAGGGATGTTACATGACAATGGTTCTCTCTTTGATGCTTAAGACCCTGTGCATTACAGCAACCCCCTCAGTGTTCTGTCTAGTGCTACACAAACACTTTAGACTGTGCAACAGGGTTGTGTCAGACACTTCTCCCCTATCGCTTCTCGGCCTTTTGGCTAAGATCAAGTGTAGTATCTGTTCTTATCAGTAACAGCCAGTAGGTTGGTTCCGCCAGAGGGAGTGGTTAACCCACTGTAGGGAGCCAACTGAACACTGCGAACATGAGACAGGGAACCACACCAGGGTTTAGCGATGGCCCTGGGATCGAAGCCAAGAGGCTGGGGACGCTTTCGAAGGTCTCATGGTGCAAGTGCCTCTGGGGACGGTGACTCCAGAGGTGCCTATATTCACTGGGCTTGGGAAACCCACTGAATTTGGCACATTGCACAAGCACTTGATCACACCTTAGAAGCACTCACCCTTATGCTTGGTTTATCCAGCATGGGTAATTTTTTATAGATCCGGCGGATAGACCGGGCCAGTACACTGGCACTCTATTCACTTATTTATTCTTTTTTGTCTATCACGTTTTGTCACCTGTTTTGTCACTGTTTTTGTGTGGATGTAGGGATGCGGAAACCCTTTTGGGTCCTACCCGAAGTCTAGGAGTTGGAGTGTGTGGCCTTCGGGTTCCCTCCTTCTTTGCCCTCCAGTGTCTGTCTCTGCTTTTGTGGAGACGGACAACAGTTGCAGGCTCAGTCGTACTCTTGGGGTGGCAGCCCTTGAGGGGACTGATGCAAGTAGCTGGCTTGGCGGTACTCCTGGTGGTGGCAGCCCATGGAGGAAACCAAGTAAGTCACTGACCCTCCTGTCTAGGCAGTTGGGTTGGTACAGTCACCCTTACTCTTGTGCCTTTTGGCTTTGAGTTTGGGGACAGTTTTTCGGAGGACCCTTTCTCTTTTGAGGGGGGTTTTGCGATAGACAGCATCCTTTGCACGTTTTTTCAGTGGCACCCGTCACTTTTTTGTCGTGCACTGGTGTTTTCGTTGGCACAGTTTTGAGAAAAAAAAAGGAAAAAAAAAAAAAACTTCTCCCCTATCCACAGGATGGGAGATAAATGTCATATTGCTCGGGGTTTGACTTCTAGGATCCCCAGCCATTGAGAAGGGGGGGGGA
Organism: Leptodactylus fallax; assembly: GCA_947044405.1. Classification (NCBI taxonomy): domain Eukaryota; kingdom Metazoa; phylum Chordata; class Amphibia; order Anura; family Leptodactylidae; genus Leptodactylus; species Leptodactylus fallax. Next base: position 996,570 of record CAMRHE010000527.1, read on the forward strand.
ACCAAAAGTCCCCCTGCATCCTCCCTGTGAATGAAGCACCAGCAGGCCCCGAGCAAAGCCCCCCCCCCCCCTCTTCCCAACTCCTGCCAGTGTGGTAAATGTCATAGTACACTCGCTGCACTACATACAGCATCTCACGCAGCCTGTGTACCCATATAATAAAATGAGTACAATATTTATCAAACTACCCAGTTTATTATATACAGATGCTTTGGGTCACTAAGATAACATCTATACAGAGGCAGGCCTTATAGTTACTGTGGGTCCCACTCATTTTACTCTCAGAGCTAAGGAAGGCCTAGTCTAAGGCAAGGGGGTTAGCAAGCCAATATTGGGGGCGAGGCGGAGGCAAAATAAATAAAAGGGGCTGGCAATATTTGGCTATATAGTGGGCACCCAGAGTAAAATTCTACACGGTGCGTCCTAGGTACCCCAGTCAGACATTGAGTGTCAGTGCACCCAAGTGATCAGTTCTCCATTCACCTCTATGGGGTTGCTGGAGATTGAAATGATGGCAGCCCCATAGGAGTGAATGGAGCACCAATAAGTTTCAGCCGTGAAACAGTCTGTGTTGGCTGGATTTACCTATCTGAACAGAATGTCAGGAGAGAGACTCTTAGTATTAGTTATCTATGCTGCTATGGAGTCTCTGCCTCCCAATGACACTGTCCAGTACTGGAGAATATATTGCTGGGAGGCAGAGACTCCTACCATCATATACAACTATAATGCTAAGAGTCCCTCTCCTGGCATACTGTTCAGGCTGTAACTCAGTCTTGTGAATGTGGCATAAGTTTTAGTGCTACCATTTGCAATAGTCACAGCTGTGCAGATGTCCAGCAGGGCTGTATTTCTGGTGACTGCTGGGTGGCAACAGGATCACATTTTCTAGCTTTAGGTAACAGTGCAACATTTCAATCTTTTGCTGCAAAACACTAGCCTTAAAGGAATACGAAGCTCAAGAGGCATGATAGCAATCCTTCATTCATTAACCACTTCAAAGAACACACTGAGCACTCTAACCACAGTAGATCAAATGGACCATTTTATGCATTATACATATTTACATGTTACTAGTGGCTTTTTACACATGGCACTTATGTTACGTGGTCCTAGTGACTAACTTTAAACAGGCTCAGTTTTTGCGCAAAATTTTAATGCATATGGTGTTGTACATAGGCTTTCATTTCATTGGGGGGGTGTAGTATCAGAGCAGCCACAATGGCAACTAAATAGTAATATTTTATCCCTGTAATATGATGTGACCAGATCTTCACTGACATCTTTTGTACTGCAATAATGGGGTCTTCAGAATTTTGATGTTGGAACCCAATCCTTAGGATAGCTCATCAAGATCTGATTGGTGTAAAGTGTCAGGTGACTGCTGTAACCAGTAGTGTTTATGGAGCAATCAGATAGCTCTGTATACTGTGTAGTGACCATGCAGGGTTACTACAGCTCAGCTCTCATTTATTTGGGAAATCCTGCCAGAAGAGATGAAGCCTTTCCATGCTACACAACCTGTGCCATCTTCTGCTAAGCAATAGGCCATATACATTTGACCTGTGCTTAGCAAAATTGTCAAGATTAGAGCAGCAGAGAACAAAAGACCGGACGTGTTAAAAATCCAACATCGATGCGGACAGTGCCATTATGCCACAATATAAGCGCAGTAGGTGAAAGGGCATTCAGCTTTGCCCATACAGCATCCAGATCAGGTTGTCCACTTTGCCAGTACACATCAGTTTAGAAATATTTGCACATAGTAAGCTTTAACCCTCACCATTACTCCCAAAGGTACCATATGTAAAACAGAACATTTGACACTTATGAACAGTTATTTGTCTTAATAATCTGAATTTACTGGCCAGCCATTCTTGGCCCTCTTGTACATTAAATGAATAAAGCTGTATTATGATTCCCTTCCCAAAAGATAGAGAATTTCTGACCAGTGAAAACAATGATACTACATTCTCCATCGATGACTGCAGACAATACACAGTTTTAAAAGAATAAATAAAAGCCAAAAACTACACATAAATACCTGGGACACACAGGCAATATGTACACTGATACTGTACATACTATTCTGTACACAAAATACACATTCTCCTGCTCCATTTGTCAAGTCCTGTAACAGTCCATCAAGCAGGAGGGGAATTTATTATATACAAATAAAAACATAGTACACAGTGGAAAAGACCAAGGTTCTCGAATTGCCACACAGTCTTTAAATAACAAGGGTTGGGGACACCATGGCTTGGCCTCATGTCACTCACTTAGGTGACAGATCATCCAGTGATATGAATGAAGAGCAGGAGTTGGAGCACGCAGCAGGAGAGTCAGTCACACAGCTTTCCTTAACTGCAGAGTCAGATGAAGATCCGATACTGCTGCTGCTGTCAAGATCCGAGGAAAGGCTGCAAATGAAAAAAAGAGTATTACAGATAGAAACAAATACTAGTACCTAAAATATAGTGTTTAGTGATGGTATTCATATGTAACTGGTCTCTCAAATAAATGTGTAGAGCGAGTAACGTTTCAGTCAATTGCTGACATTTGTCAGACTCTGTATTGAAAATTAGTAGAAGGTAAGGCAAATATTGTAGAAAGCAGCACCACGCAACAGCTTTGACCAAGGTGCTGTGGGCCTTAAAGCCCGTGATCAGCGTGGGTATAATACAGCAGAGGCCCAGTGGCTACTCAGCTCCTCAGTCGCTGCCATATTTAAATACCAGACATCCACTGTACCGGTACAGCGGATGTCAATAAGGAGTTAATATACAGTGCTGGCCAAAAGTATTGGCACCCCTGCAATTCTGTCAGATAATACTCAATTTCTTCCAGAAAATGATTGCAATCACAAATGCTTTAGTAATAATATCTTCATTTACTTTGCTTGCAATGAAAAAACACAAAAGAGAATGGAAAAAAAGTCAAATCATTGATCATTTTACACAAAACTCCAAAAATGGGCCGGACAAAAGTATTGGCACCCTCAGCCTAATACTTGGTAGCACAACCTTTAGACAAAATAACTGCGAACCACCGCTTCCGGTAACCATCAATGAGTTTCTTACAATGCTCTGCTGGAATTTTAGACCATTCTTCTTTGGCAAATTTCTCCAGGTCCCTGAGATTTGAAGGGTGCCTTCTCCAAACTGCCATTTTGAGATCTCTCCACAGGTGTTCTATGGGATTCAGGTCTGGACTCATTGCTGGCCACTTTAGAAGTCTCCGGTGCTTTCTCTCAAACCATTTTCTAGTGCTTTTTGAAGTGTGTTTTGGGTCATTGTCCTGCTGGAAGACCCATGACCTCTGAGGGAGACCCAGCTTTCTCACACTGGGCCCTACATTATGCTGCAAAATTTGTTGGTAGTCTTCAGACTTCATAATGCCATGCACACGGTCAAGCAGTCCAGTGCCAGAGGCAGCAAAGCAACCCCAAAACATCAGGGAACCTCCGCCATGTTTGACTGTAGGGACCGTGTTCTTTGTTTTGAAGGCCTCTTTTTTTTTTTCCTGTAAACTCTATGTTGATGCCTTTTCCCAAAAAGCTCTACTTTTGTCTCATCTGACCAGAGAACATTCTTCCAAAAAGTTTTTGGCTTTCTCAGGTAAGTTTTGGCAAACTCCAGCCTGGCTTTTTTATGTCTCTGGGTCAGAAGTGGGGTCTTCCTGGGTATCCTACCATAGAGTCCCTTTTCATTCAGACGCCGATGGATAGTATGGGTTGACACTGTTGTACCCTCGGACTGCAGGGCAGCTAGAACTTGTTTGGATGTTAGTCGAGGTTCTTTAGCCACCATCCGCACAATCTTTCGTTGAAATCTCTCGTCAATTTTTCTTTTCCGTCCACATCTAGGGAGGTTAGCCACAGTGCCATGGGCTTTAAACTTCTTGATGACACTGCGCACGGTAGACACAGGAACATTCAGGTCTTTGGAGATGGACTTGTAGCCTTGAGATTGCTCATGCTTCCTCACAATTTTGCTTCTCAAGTCCTCAGACAGTTCTTTGGTCTTCTTTCTTTTCTCCATGCTCAATGTGGTACACACAAGGACACATGACAGAGGTTGAGTCAACTTTAATCCATTTCAACTGGCTGCAAGTGTGATTTAGTTATTGCCACCACCTGTTATGTGCCACAGGTAAGTAACAGGTGCTGTTAATTACACAAATTAGAGAAGCATCACCTGATTTTTCAAAGGGTGCCAATACTTTTGGCCACCCCCTTTTTTATGTTTGGTGTGGAATTATATCCAAATTGGCTTTTCGACAATTCTTTTTGTGGTTTTCCATTGAAGACAAATTAAATGAAGATATTATTACCAAAGCATTTGTGATTGCAATCATTTTCTGGAAAAAAATTGAGTATTATCTGACAGAATTGCAGGGGTGCCAATACTTTTGGCCAGCACTGTACACTTGAGCCAGTTTCCGTTTATCCGGCAGGTTGTCTTTAAATCAGTATTGAGTGTAACACCATTTATAGGGGTTTTATCAAGTTTTCAACTTATCTATCTATTTAGTAGGCACTGATTAGTGGGGGTCTGACCAAGGGGAGCCCTATGACAACAAAAACAGAATAGGTGGGTTAAGGGAGCAGTGGTGGAGAATGCACACTGTCACTCAATCTCTTTGGAGCTGCTGAAGATAGCCATGTGCTGTGCCAAGTTTCAAGCAGTCCCATAGAGATTAACAGAACAGCATTGTGTGCCTCAAACTTCTGGTTTATTTATAAGTGGGTGCATGGGACCCCTGTTTACATATGTATAGGTAATTGTACCACATTTTGAACTTAAAGGAGATTGAAAAGTTATAGAATTTTGAAATATAAACAATACATACTTTCTACATAAATTCCTCACAGTTTTTTAGATCTCTGCTTGCTGTCATTTATTCTGTTTACTTCCAATGGAATAAAATCAGTCCTTGGTATATCACCACGGACTGATTTTTATTCACTGGAAACAGAGCTAGAAAACTGAGTAATTGATACAGAAAGTATATCACAAACAACATTTGCTGAACCTGTACATTTTTAGTGACAAAATTTACACCTATCTGGTCTGCTGCAGATTTAATCTTACCAACTATAATCCGACAGGTGTGTCATGTCTGGAGAAAGCATATTCGTTGTTCCTTGAAACAGTCTCTTTGGTTGGGTCTCCATGTCCATTTCCACTGTTTGAAAAAAAAAAAAAAAAAAAAAAAAAGGTTTATTGGTTATAAAAGGCAGCAAATACCACAGCTTCTATTCCTAGATCTTCATGAATGTACATTATCCTTTACAATAAAAGCAGGCACAGAATGACAGTAGTGTAGGAGTAATATACTACAGCTCAGTCTGTACTTCACAACTGGCAGCCCTGATAACTCCTTATATTATTTTTCTAGCATGACTTAGATACACTACTGTACCACAGAATGAAGCACAAGAGTAACATCTGTCATGCACATGTACCACAGTCTACACTGAACACAAAGTAGTTCAGAGAAATATTAAGAAGTAGGACATATAGATATTTTAAAAGTAAACAAATCAATACCTTTCCTCTTTATAGGACCTAGGGCACTTGGACGTATACAGTTGATGGGACTCTGACTTCTCCTGCTAAATACAAGGGGAGGGGATTGGACTCAATTTAATAAGAATAAAACGGTTACATTTATATTTAAACTGTTTTGTAACACTGGATTATGCTTTTCTACTATTTTTACGAGGACAGTCAAAATCCCAAATGGTAGCATGATGGCAAGGAAAACAAACCGTATCAGATAGAGAGCTCAGTTTTGCTACTGTAGACACTCAAATTCATCTTAGCTTATGACTTTAGGAAGACTGGCCATAGCAAGAATACAGAATATTTAGAGTTTTCCTTGTTCATTACTATACAGTTCCTGAGTTTCAAAGCAGTCAACCTTAAGGGATTGTTACACAAAACACCCACATGTACTCTTGGTATGAACATAGAGTGCAATAAGAGACACTTAACATGTGAACCAGATTATATTTACAAGAGACTATCAAAATGGCAGCCCTGTAGGGAGAAGTGCCCAGCCACTGGTAGCAAAGATGTGATACTTACGTGGTGAAGCGCCTTGTAGGACTGGGGATAGGGCTTGGGGGCAAACCATTGCTGCTTAGACACATTTGTAAAGATGGAGAGAAACACTGCTGTGGATTACAAAGAAGGTAAGAATTCAGTTCTCTGATCTGCATTGGTACATGTTACAAAAGATATTAACATGTATACAGTTCCATAGAATAGGATTAGTCTTATGGTAGACTATATATATATATATATATATATATATATATTTTAATCTAATGTAGGAGTGATATACTACAACTCAGCCTGTACTCAAAGACTGGAAGCCCTGATAACTCCTTATAATTATATTGCATGGAGTGAGTCAAGATGTTCTACGAAATAAAGAACACAGTAATATCCCACCATGCACATGCCTAGAGTCACAAGACACTGGTCAAATTACCAAACAATGGGACGAGACAACAGTCTCGTCATTGGCAGTAATTCACCACTGTGTCACAGGCATTACCTTTCCTATTCCTCTTGTAGGAGATGGTGCTGGTGATACCGGGGCAAAGTCAACACGCTTTGGAGATGAAGGTTTTTCCAATTTGTCATAGTCATTGTCACTCTGTAAGGAAATGCAAACAGCTTTAATCTGTTTCTTTACCCAGAACACACATTTCCTGCATCTTTTCAATGAGGGGTTGTCTTTCTTATTCAGTTCCTCTAGTTACAGAAATATTTATTAAAAGGGGTATTCACATTTCAAAGATCCTGTCTACAAAGATTGAGTTTTGCATGAGTGACAATTTTAGTTACCCTTAATGGCCCTGCTTTCACGGATATGCGGTGTGACCAAGTTAACCAAGGTATGTATTTCTTGATACATGCAGTATCTGGTGGCCCAGCCATCCATTTCCCCTACAGTAGAGATGAACAGGATAGCTCCTAGGCAAGCAGAGTACACAGAGCAACATTATGAGTAGTCGCAAAGATGCAAGCAACACAGTAGTGTATACTGTGGCACCAAATTCTGGTTACATGCAACGATGGCTTGGTGTTTCCTACTGAAGCCATGAAACAAGGAGCAGGCCTGCAAAGTCAGAGTGACTAAAGGAATAGAGGGGTGTAGGGATGTTTAATTTGGGACTGGAGTAACCAATAATCTAGCAGTCTAAAAGCTCATCAGCCACATTGCTGTGTTGCTCAGTTTTGAGGGTACCAGTTTATGGAGTTGTAAATGGAGACTACCCAACACACACACACAAAGTTGTTGGTACCCCTCGTTTAATGAAAAAAAAAACCCCACAATGGTCACAGAAATAACTTGAATCTGACAGACTGGAATTTGCCAAACTACATGCTGACAAGCCACAAAATGTCTGGGAGAATGTCCTATGAACAAGTGAGACAAAAATCGACATCTTTGGCAGGGCACATCAGCTCTATGTTCACAGACGGAAAAATGAAGCATATCTTGAAAAGAACACTCTCCCTACTGTGAAACATGGAGGAGGCTCTGTTATGTACTGGGGCTGCTTTGCTGCATCTGGCACAGGGTGTCTTGAATCTGTGCAGGGTACAATGAAATCTCAAGACTATCAAGGGATTCTAGAGAGAAATGTGCTGACCAGCGTCAGAAAGCTTGGTCTCAGTCGAAGTTCATGGGTCTTGCAACAGAATAATAACCCAAAACACACAGCTAAAAACACCCAAGAATGGCTAAGAGGAAAACAGTGGACTATTCTGAAGTGGCCTTCTGCCCTGCCAATCCATTGGCTCTTTAGAAGGAGCTGAAACATGCCGTCTGGAAAAGGCACCCTTCAAACCCGAGCCAACTGGAGAAGTTTGGGCCAAAATTCCTGTTGAGAGGTGCAGAAGTCTCATTGACAGTTACAGGAATCGTTTGATTGCAGTGATTGCCTCAAAAGGTTGTGCAACAAAATATTAAGTTAAGGGAACCATCATTTCTGTCCAGGCCTATCTATGTGGATTTTTCCTTTCATTAAACGAGGGGTACCAACAATTTTGTTCGTGTGTGTGTGTATATTATATTATATATAAAATATACACACACACACACACACACACACACACACACACACACACACACAGTGCCTTGCGAAAGTATTCGGCCCCCTTGAACTTTTCAACCTTTTGCCACATTTCAGGCTTCAAACATAAGGATACAAATTTTAATTTTTTGGTGAAGAATCAACAAGTGGGACACAATCGTGAAGTGGAACGAAATTTATTGGATATTTTAAACTTTTGTAAAGAATAAACTGAAAAGCGGGGCGTGCCAAATTATTCGGCCCCCTTAAGTTAATACTTTGTAGCACCACCTTTTGCTGCAATTACAGCTGCAAGTCGCTTGGGGTATGTCTATCAGTTTTGCACATCGAGAGACTGAAATTCTTGCCCATTCTTCCTTGGAAAACAGCTGGAGCTCAGTGAGGTTGGATGGAGAGCGTTTGTGAACAGCAGTTTTCAGCTCTTTCCACAGATTCTCGATTGGATTCAGGTCTGGACTTTGACTTGGCCATTCTAACACCTGGATACGTTTATTTGTGAACCATTCCATTGTAGATTTTGCTTTATGTTTGGGATCATTGTCTTGTTGGAAGATAAATCTCCGTCCCAGTCTCAGGTCTTTTGCAGACTCCAACAGGTTTTCTTCCAGAATGGTCCTGTATTTGGCTCCATCCATCTTCTCATCAATTTTAACCATCTTCCTTGTCCCTGCTGAAGAAAAGCAGGCCCAAACCATGATGCTGCCACCACCATGTTTGACAGTGGGGATGGTGTGTTCAGGGTGATGAGCTGTGTTGCTTTTACGCCAAACATATCGTTTTGCATTGTGGCCAAAAAGTTCGATTTTGGTTTCATCTGACCAGAGCACCTTCTTCCACATGTTTGGTGTGTCTCCCAGGTGGCTTGTGGCAAACTTTAAACAAGACTTTTTATGGATATCGTTGAGAAATTGCTTTCTTCTTGCCACTCTTCCATAAAGGCCAGATTTGTGCAGTGTACGACTGATGTCCTATGGACAGACTCTCCCACCTCAGCTGTAGATCTCTGCAGTTCATCCAGAATGATCATGGGCCTCTTGGCTGCATCTCTGATCAGTCATCTCCTTGTTTGAGATGAAAGTTTAGAGGGACGGCCGGGTCTTGGTAGATTTGCAGTGGTCTGATACTCCTTCCATTTCAATATGATCGTTTGCACAGTGCTCCTTGGGATGTTTAAAGTTTGGGAAATCTTTTGGTATCCTAATCCAGCTTTAATCTTCTCCACAACAGTATCACGGACCTGCCTGGTGTGTTCCTTGGTCTTCATGATGCTCTTTGCGCTTTAAACAGAACCCTGAGACTATCACAGAGCAGGTGCATTTATACGGAGACTTGATTACACACAGGTGGATTATATTTATCATCATCAGTCGTTTAGGACAACATTGGATCATTCAGTTTAAAAGAACCAATAAATTTTGTTCCACTTCACAATTGTGTCCCACTTGTTGATTCTTCACCAAAAAATTTTAAATTTTATATCTTTATGTTTGAAGCCTGAAATGTGGCAAAAGGTTGAAAAGTTCAAGGGGGGCCGAATACTTTCGCAAGGCACTGTGTGTATATACACACACACACACACACACACAAAACACAATAGTACTAGAGCATACACAAAAAAAATAAAATGTTTACCAGGTTAAAGCTTTCCTCCCAAGATAAACTCATCTGCATTGCTGTCTGCACTTCGCTGAAATTAAAAAAAAAAAAAAAAAAAAAAAGTTATAAATGTATATTTTATGACCACTGCATATTACCTCAGATTCTCTGATCATTTCAGATTTACAAATGCTGTAGAAATATAACTGTTAAATTTAACGTACCGCACTTATGCTAACTTACCGCTCACGAGCTGTTTCTCGATTCATTAAGTCAACTCCTTCCTCCTTCATAAAAATAAAGAAATTATGCAAATCAGGCTTTTCTTTTTTAAATTACAGGTTTTGCGTTATATGTCTGTGGCCATATTTCTAGCACAGTAAATAGCTGACATCTACCCAACCATGCAAACGAAGGTTGCTAAATTCTGTAACAATGCCATAGGGTTTAAACACATGCAAGAGAAATTCACAGACTATATTGCTTTTTGGTACCTACAGTAACATTCCCTTAATCTGCCCTCCAATAAATCAGAAACTCATAATCCAAGACACAAGTGAACTGGGATTTACACTACATCTTCCTTATATTTTATTACCCTCTCCTGTTCTCTGCATAGGTTAAACATTATACTACATTACTAGATATGCCCTCTAACTTCACCTGCTATTTAAAGGATGCAGAGTTGCAACGAGTATTTTTTTTTTTGCACTTTGTATAAATGGTAACATGAATCAGGGATCACTTTTCTAGAAGGCTTGTGTATGAATTTACCCTTTTTAGCTGATGAAGTCTGCTGCTTGGAATGCGTACAGGAGAGGATGATGGCACCTGTCAGGAAAGAATAAGCAATACTTAGCTTTTATCAAACTTTTCAGGGTCCTACATAGCAGCTACACCCTGAAGTCACAAGCAGTAGTCATGAGCTGCAGGTCCCCCATTTGCATCCCAGAAATCTAGGCCTGATGGATTTTCTGCATTCCAGCAGAGCAACATGCAAGCTGCAACACAATCTCATTCAGAAGTTCGGGTTAAGGCATCTAACGGATGCTAAAAACTGACTTAAACAGATGGCCATCTGTTTACATAGACATGATTGCCGGAAGGAAAAAAAAAAAAATAAAAATAATAATAATAATAATAATAATAATAATAATAATAATAATAATAATAATAATAATATGTGACCTGAAAGATAGATCCTAACTTTGTATGTTACAGCTAGAATGGATGTCTCATTGAACCAGTATGTGTTCTGAAACCCCAAGTAGGGCCATAGGGAATTAGACAGCTTGTGCTCACCCGGTAAACCAGTCCTTTAACAAACAAAAAATAGCATTTAGCAATACCGTTGTGCTTCCATAACAGCCTCAAAAGTGAAGCTACGCTTCAAGATGCAACTGCAAGGTAAAGTTAGCAAATGTGAAAGTAGCCTTATCTGTTAACTCACATCTGCGTTGGAACCTGCCCAGCACAGTCAGGGAGAAAGTAACAGATACCTGACAGACCCCATTTACAGTCAATAGGGTCCCTTGGGATCTGCTGTTCTCTGGCATTAGACAGATCCAATTTATTGTTTAATCAGTTCTTCTGGTCCTATGCAATGAATTAAAGCAACAAACTCCTATTACACTTTTCTCTTACCATGGTCTGGCGGTTTACAACAGTAGTGCTGTTTCTGCGTGCACGGGCTACGTAGGGTTGAAACACTTGCGATTGATCACTGTGGAAAGCAATACAAAAAGACACAATATAAACACTTGGCAGTAGCATTTTCCATAGCTATACTATTAGATTAAAATTAGAATATTTTCATGTTTCTGTGACATACTGGACTTGCTATGGATCTGCACAGTCCATGCACTAGTAAGGTTTCCTCTTCAATGAACAGGGATCTATGGTTATCCAAGAAGGCTCAGTGGGATCATGTTGGGGTCAGGCGTTAATAGGATTGCCTCACAATGACAAGGCCTGTCCATGTCACCAAAGGGGTCCCCACTAGGGAGAGAGTCATTCTTCTGAAGCAATCCCATTCTGGCAGACTTAGGCTATGTCAAAGTCTCAGTTGGAGACTCCACTGAAACGTCCAACAAAAGTCACCAGAGAACGTAGTCCTGCATGGAGGACTTTTTTAGTCTCCACTTTCAGTTTCAAAATGACTGACACCCGACGGACCCCATTATAGTCAATGGGGTCCACCTCCATTGTTTTGGTTCCCTGACAGATCCGAACAATGAAGAGAAACTGCTAGTGTGAACCTAGTGTCAAATCATTCTTCTACTATATGGACAGCAATATAAGAGAAGTCTCACATGTAATAATTCATTTCCTCAGATGCAGTTGCTGCAAGGTGAATGCTTGGCTGGTCACAGCGCAGATTGTAATGCAGCTGCATTCTGAATTAGGTGGTCACTAAAGGGCTCCTTTAAAAGGTAATGTTTCATGATTAAAGGGTCATCCAAGTTCAGATATTCATGGCACATCCTTAGGATAGATTATAAATAGCTGATATCCATACACTGTGTGGGGACGATATGAGACAGCACCACACACTGTGTAGTGGCTGTGCCTTATTATTGCAGCTCAACTCCATTTAAGATTCTGTCTGAAACCATGTACACCATAATGTAAACCCAAACGAGTGTATTATACTATAGTTAATGGAGTGCATTTGTATTCTTAACATGATGGCACAGAGAAAGGAAACCCCAACAGGGATGGATCCATCTGAACAATGCTACAATGAATAGGCCAAGAACCTGTGTAGTCTATGGCTCATTCGAACCAAGAGTTTCTGAAATGGTGACTTTAAAAGTGGTGTTTGGCCCCTCCCCCCATCATCTAAGGCCTTTCCTTAGGCTAGACCAGGGATCGGCGACCCCTGGCATGCATACAAAGAGTGGCACCCGTGGCATATTTAGCTGGCACGGCATCCAGCAGGACCTGCAGGTATTAAATGCTCTGCTAGAGCTGAGGTATAGGACACTCCTCCCCCCTTCTCTCACTGCCCACCAATGAGAGGGGTAAGGAAGCCAAGGAGGTGAAGGAGAGGACCGTCGGCGAAGTGAAAAAACAGGTACATGCTGGGGTTACTATTTCTATTGATGTCAGGCATTTGGGGTTATTAAATTAGTATTAGTAACTTCATGTGCCTCACATTAATAGCAATTAACCCCATCATGTCCCTCACATTAACCCCTGTGTGCCTCACATAAGGGTTACTGATATGTGAGACATATGGGGGTACTAATAAGGACCTCAATAATGAAGATATTTACTTAATTATTACCTCCATATGTCTCACATATCAGTAACCTTTATGTATAGCACACAGGGGTTAATGTGAGGGACATGATGGGGTTAACTTCTATTAATATGAGGCACATGGAGTTGCTAAACTGTAATGCACATGACCATACAGTTGTGGATAAAAGTACAGACCTAAACATTGCAATGGACCCCGAGACACAGCTGATCTTTTTGCGGCTGTGTGACCGGGCCAAATTGAAGAGCTGCAAATTATGGAGCAGGTCCTATATCTGTCTGCATTTGTGGCCCTGTCAATTCATTTTTAATGTATAGGTTAGTGATAACCACATCTGTTCCATTTGTGTGCAGGAGGCCTAAGGCTGAAGCCCCACGCTGCGGAAACGCTGTGTTTTTGTTGCAGAATTTGCTGCAGTTTTTTGAGCCAAAGCCAGAAGTGGCTTCAGCAAAACATGGAAGTATAAGAGCTTACTATATATTTCCCATTCCTTTTGTAGCCATTCTTGGCTTTGGCTGAAAAAAAATAAAGCAGCAAAATCTGCAACAACAAAAAAAGCTGCGTTTCTGCAACGTGGGGCCTCAGCCTTAGGGTGTTTCTTTTCAGGTGGTAACACACTGTGTACCCAGGTGCTGCTATAGCCAAATCCAGTCCCCAAGCACCAGCGCTATCACTTTGGGGTAAGTGTGACACCCATTAGTTACTGGCTGTGGTTTTGCTGTTACCGCACCACCAGGAATTAAAAGTGGCTGAAATTAATCCGCATTTCACTTACAGAAAAGTGAAGGTACTGACGGCCGGGGATGCAGCATCTAGGTACATAGTGTATCACCCCCTACAGGTGTTACCTCACTCTGCTCCCAGTCATATACATTTACCAGTAATTGTGGGTTACACATGTACTTACATTGCTTCTAATGGAAAAGTACAGGTGTATCCAGGCTAACAGTGGTAAACGCTTGTGGCTGGGAGCACAGTATGACAGCACACCTATGTTACGGTTTGTGCTATATGACTTTAGTCTAGGTATCGTCAGCCTTAAAATTATTGCACGGCACTCTGAGTACCTCATCTTTGATTTTTTAATTTAAATTGGCACGCCGAACGAAAAAGGTTGCCTACCCCTGGGCTAGACCATGGATATGTTTAGGTCAGGAGCCAATCCCTGTATTATACAGTGCACAGAGCCAGAAGGAGATACCTCTGTGCCCTGTTTAGCAACTTACACTGCAGCTCAGCTGCCTGTAATGGATGTTGCAAAACACCCCCCCCCCCCCCAAAACCAGATATTTACATTCCAAAAATAAAAAGTTAATAACTGGACAAACCCTTATATATATATATATATATATATATATATATATATATATATATATATACATACATATACAGTATATATATTTTTTTTATATATAGTGAGAAAGTTGTGTGAACAGACAACTATGGAGGAGCACAGGGCCCAATACTGGGCACACAGTAATAGAGAGTGCAGAGGTTTCCGTACAGTATTCCATGGGGTGCAACAAAGTATTCCAGCATTTACAGTATGGCACCTGCAGCAGGTCCTGCACTGTACACACTGTATCACTCTGCTCATCTGAATTTTCACCGGGAGAACTTTTATTAAGAACTGTGCCGGCTTTTTGTCTACCAAATAATTGACTAAATTATGTACAGATCAATGAGCTGAAGACTTGTAACCCACGACCCCCCACCAACTCCTATATCCTGAACACACTAATCTGCAGCGCGCCCCCTACTGGTAACCTGCAACCCACCAGCAGTCCATGCAGCCTGCACCGCAAATCCCCTTACCTGAGCCCGTTAATATGTGGGGCGCTGTTGGACCTCCTGAGCCCTCCATCTCCTGGGACCTCCACCACGTCCAGCTCCATCTTCTCCTGAGCCATGGTATCAGCGCTGCTTCCCAGACCTCCGGGGGATGACGTGCGGATCTCTTACTCTTTTCAATGGCTCATTCCAGCTATAGGCCTCAGCGATGGCGGGGAGTCCTTGCAGTGAGCTCAGTGCCCCATGATTGTAGTGCAGGAGACTAGTTGTTGGCCGCTTCCCTTCTCCCCCAGCCCCCGCTGCTGCCGTGTGTGAGGCCGAGGCCGAGGCCCCGGGACACCTCAGGCCCAGCACAATCCACAGAGCCTTGTAAAAAACAGCATCCTCTTGCACATGCGCAATCCTGGCCGAAGTTATATGAGGAGGAGAGCGCCCTGTGGCTGCCCCCGCCCACCTCCTGCTAGATATCCTTACATATAGCCATACAACAGGTTATAGTCGGGCTGCAGGACTGTGGCGAACTACAAGTTTCAGCAGTTCTTGAAAGAAATTTTATTCGCGCAGTAATACAATAAAACGGCGGGAACTCTACATCTGGCCTAGGCGACAAAGAAATGGCTGGAATTAAGTCGCATTCACTTTGGATGCGATTTTTGGTGCAGTTTCTTACTTTAGCAGTTATTTAACATGCAAAATTAAAAAAAAAAAACAAATTGCATGCAGTTTTTTCTAGTGCACTTTCAACTGCACTGCGTGAACACATCTTAGCACTACAAAAAAGGCTCCAGTCATGAGACTGACCAAGAAATGTGTGCGACTTGGTTGTGGGTGCTCGCAACCTAGGCTGCAGATACACGGTGACTCCTGTTATATGACTAAAGATCACCATGTCGCCTTGTGGTTCCTTCACTAATATAAGTGAATGGGGTCACATTGTGACCCCAAAGGTGCTGTGACTAGTTACAAAAAGATTGTGCATTGCCGGATTTTTTTGCACCTAGAAAAAGCATGGCTCAGGGTCACAGTGCTACTCCGTTCACTTACATTAGCGAAGGAGTCGCAGGGCGACACGGTGATCTTTAGTCGTGTGACCAGAGTCACACCAAAAATCACATTATAGGCCTAGCCTAAGCCTACATTTAGATGACTGAGGGAGCAAAATGATTGTGAAAAATGTATTTTTTTCAAGGGCGTTTTGCACCAGACGGACAATGTTTTGTAGTGTACGGTGGGATTCGTTATAACGGACAAAAGTAGAACATAACCTACCATATGTTCTACCGTGAAAATAGTGGTCCTGTGAATAGTCCCCATTCACAGAGAGTAAAATGAATGTGGCCATGTGATGGCTGTTATTCACTGTTGTGTGAATATAGGGTTAGGATTTGCAAACTCAACAGACACTAAAAAAATGGTTGGCGGTCACATGAAACTTCCGCTAGAAAAGTTGCTTGCGTGATATGCTATATACAACTAAATGTGTCGCAGGTTTGGATTTTTTTGTGACGTGTCACAGTTATATTGCTTTATTACTTGTCGTAATGTGACTGCATTCATACACATTATGTAGCAAGAAAAACAAAGAAACCGCATGCACATATATAAAGCACGCACCCAATACAGAACGTTTATGTAAAATTTGCTACTCTATTGGCACATATATAAATGTTAAAAAAAATCAAAGATCACAGACAACATCTATATTGGTGACCACCCTGCCATAAGATAATAAGCAGTATAGTAATTCTCTGTCCAGAATCAAATATGGAAACACCACATAATAATATAGTAAAATATATCCCAAACATAAAAAGAGAGAGGGAAAATATACCCCACGCAAAGAGGGGAGGGAAAAATCACTTCCCAAAATACCTCCTACCAGATTTCTGATCATTTACGCCAGATTATTGTAAATGATGCCTAAAATCCATGCCAGCTATGAGCTAATGTAGTGTTCAGTGTAGGCCCACGGCCCTGCCGGAGAATGTGCCTGATTTCTGATGTCGTGTAAGTCATCATAAAGGAAGAGCATCTTCCCATCACCGCTTTAGCCATAGGGCAAACAGTACATCCACATTGGTCCTTAGGGTAGTGGGGGACCCCTTAGCCAACCTCGATAAAGCAGGGAAGTCCCGATTTATGACTGCTGCGATTCCAACATTATCTGCATCCTTAGAAAAAAGATAGCTCCATACCCTACCATTGTATTCAACTCTATCATCTCAATGCTCCAGTATTTCGGCCTTGGCTGATAATGTCTGTGGCAGGGAGGCGCAATGAGCACCAACCTTCAGACATCACTACATGCAGCTCCTTAGGAACAGAGGTGAGTGTAATTTTTTTTTTTTTAGTCTGTATGGAATATATATCAATGATGACAGAGGGGGCATTTTGTGGGGCTAGATAAGGAGAATTAAATTATTTGTGTGCGGAAGGGGCGTATTTAGGAAAAGTTTGAATTGGGCCTACTAATGTATTAAAAAGGCCATATATTTGAGTTCCCAAAGAAGGGCTATATCTGTTAAAGAAGAGCATTGACCTTTTCTTACACAATCCTTTAATAGCTGTTGTTCCACTGGTTGTGGCACAGTTGGAATTTTTCCTCTAGCCCCCACCGTTGCTGAGCAATCAATGCTGTTAGTTGTGTTGCCTGATATGCTAATTAGGCTCTCAATTGTCAAGTGGGTGGTGTTGGGCTGGAGCAGACCTCAACTAACTAGACCTCAACTAACCTTTAATATCTACCCTTGGACATCCCCTTTAAATATTAAATTACTATGTTTGATCAGGCAAAAAATGTTCCAGAGTGTAGATATTCCTGTTACATCTTTTTGATTCCTTATTTCAGAATTTCCATTTCCAAATGATTATTTTCAATTTTGTAGAGAAGAAGCCACTCTATTGTGCTGGCTGTGATACTAGGAGGAATCACTCCAACACCCATGTAGAAGAGGTCCCATGTCATTTGACTTAGCTACCGAGCATGTGTGGCGGTTGGTAATGGACAGACATTCATAGTGGGAGTCAAAGAAACACGTGGGGGGAGGGGCATGAGATACAATCCAGTCACAGATTTTTTATAATGCTCTAATTTAAAAATAAACATGTTTTGCATGTTCTAAGAGAATATCTCAGACAGCAGTACCATCTTTTCGACCACTTCCAGCTGTCCTGCCAATGGCACAATAATGTAATCATGAGATATAGAACCATGCTAGACTAGGATGATCTCCCCCAGAAGGAGACAACCTATGAGTGATATCTTTATTGTTGTTAGCAGTTGAGTAATATAAAGATCTGACTGTCACGAGAGTCACTGCATGCACATGTGTATGGTTACTGAATATAGGGTATAAATATGGGTGGAAATGTGTAATTATAGGTGGAGTAGTTTTACATTAGTTGTGTCATGCAGAAGGAAGCTTGGTGCATCTGTAAGCAGTTTATTCACCATGTAACAAATCTACAGTACAAATTCCATAAAAAAAAAAAAAACTGGACAAAAATTCAGCACAGTGCACTACACTATTTTATCGGGTAAAATGACAGACACATGACAAGAACCCCCAGAAATATGATGCACTGAGACAGCGCGGCTCTCGGTTGAGGTTTACATAGTGTGAGCCACACTGCTCTCTTACCTTATACACTGTAACTGCTAGTATAGGTACTGCAGCACTGTCGCAATGAAGTTCCTACACCCGCCGCTACAGTCTGTATGACCAGTGAATTACATGGCTCTCCATATGTAAACATTACCCGAGAGCTGTGCTGTCTCACTACAGCAGATCTGCAGGGGTCCTAGGCCTCTAAGGAGGATATGCCATCAATAGTAAAAACTGGATAACCCTCTTTAATATGTGTCATATTGCACTAGAATTTGGTGTAAAAAGTGACCTAAAGTAAGCCAACCTAGAAGTGGCATTAGGTTAGACATAGGATGCTCCAGATGTCTAAAGATGTGGCAAATTTAGCAAACATATGTTCAGTGTTGCTACAAATGAAAAATCTGCAGTGCAGGACAGTTTCACACTGATTTGCTAATTGTTGCATCCATCATGCCTAAATATTGGGCCATGTGCTATTAGCCTAAACTGGTCACTTTGGACCATCCATTTGCTACACAGGTCCCATGACAATAAGCTTCTCACAGGATGTCCTGCTTCTTGGACCCAGCTGTAATCTGTGGGAGAACCCAGCAACAACTATTCAGTTCCATTAGCACCACCAAAAGGAAAATGGAGTATTACACAGTGCTCATTGACATCAAAGGGATGTCCATGTAATACACTTGATTTAAATGGCGGATAGAAGAGAGTAACAAAATCTATGTACTTCAGATTAAAGGGGCATCTCATAAAATAATTGGCTTATCACTACTTTATGATCAGTGCGGTGGTCTGATCTCTGGAACCGCCACAATCCTGGGAATGAAAGAATTGCACTGGACAACCACTAGCAATAAAGTGATGGAATATCCAAGTGTTCTGCCATTACTTGATGAGATGGGAATACCCCTTTAAGTAAAAATGATGTATATTTTTATCTGCCTTGCTGCCTTTTTCCGTCCTGTATTTTATCATCAGTGGGTTTGTATAAATGCTATTATTTACAGGCCCCTCGCTTCCTTGCAGATTCTGCTCACAGAGATGTGTTGTTCTATTAAATTTTCCTGATTAGTTACTGACTGGATCTCTGTAACAATTTCCTCTATGGAAATGTGCTCAGATTTGCATTTCAGTGAAATGTGTTTTATAATATGTTATGCGTCTTGTGTTTTATATATTGCAAGTAAGGGAACACACTTCCTCTAATCCCTGCCTGTATGTGACGTGTCACACAATGGAATAGACATTATGACTTATTAATAATAACAATTTTATTTATATAGCACCAACATATTCCGCAACACTTTACAAATCTGAGGACACATGAACAGACAGTATTTGACATTACAATGTGACAAAGAAATAAACATATCAAACAATAGGAGTGAGGGCTCTGCTCGCAAGAGCTTACATTCTGTAAGGAAATGCATACACATGAAGCAGCTGTATGGTACCAGTGCACGCTCAAATATCCAATTGCTTGTGTGTTTTCAGGTGCGCCATACACTATCATTACATACACAGGTATCATTATAAATGTTGCTATCTAATTTGAGCCATGGCAACACAATGCAGTCCAGCCACTTGCCAGTTATTACCCCTAGTGTTCTCACATTGTTAAGCATTTATTATTACTTGTTCTATTGTGAATAGCAGTGTGGCATTGCAGGCTTAGGGCTTATTCACGTATCCACATTTTGTGTCATAATTATGAATGGCGCTTCATCCTACTTATTTTTAGGTCATATTTTCATGTCAATGGAAAACGGATTAACTTTTGTTTTTTAACATTTCCTATATTTCACAATGTCTGTGGGTACGTGAAAAACCGCATCCGTGTTGTTGACTATGATTTTCACTGACCCATATACTTTGATAGAACAAAATAGAGCATCTCTGTACTTTCCATGGAAAACAAACAAAGGTCTGCATGCACTCATAAAAATAAATGGGTCCACATGCAAAATGCCCCACGTAGTGAATCGCAGCTAAAAAAAACACTGCGGAAAAAAACGCTGTCTTTTTTGCTGTATTTTTTTATTGAGTTTTTGCTGCATTTTTCTCTGCATTTTTCTTTTCCTATTAAATCTGCAGGGAAAATTCTCACGATTCAGCAGCTAAAGTTAACATGCTGTGTTTTTCAAAAAACAGCTTTTCCACAGCTCCTTTTTTCCTCAATGTGTGCATGAGATAAATAAAATCTCATTCACTTTGCCGGTACTGTAAAACGCAGCATTTTTTTTCCTCTGCGTCCCCGCAGCAGCCAAAAAGCACTATGTTTCCGCAACATTGAGCCCTAGCCTTACCCTATATTCATACAACATTTCATTGTCGGTGAATGGGAGCTGTTCATGGACTGTCAGAATATAGGTCATGCATTATTTTTGTCTGTTTTCACGTATCCCTCCATACACTGCAGTGTATGAAGGATCCTTAAAATGGCCAAACCTCTGGTGCAAAATGGCCATTTGCACCATGGTCATGTAAATATGAGCTAACACACAAATCTGGCAACAAGCAATAATCATCAATAAATTTTTAACAATGTAAGTGAAAACTCGGTTGGCAAGGATTGGTGCGCATCCTCCTGTGTCTTCACCCTCTCACCTGCCTTTTGGAGCATACTGACATGGTAGAATTTTTCTTGGGATCCCTCTATTAGTTAGAAAGGCTCTGAAAACAGCTCTAACCACTGCTTCCCCTGGTGATAACTGCTGGTCACCAGTGGATAAAGCAGTCAGATCCATGTTTGTGATTGCCAGGGCAGCTTTGATATGTGGAAAGACTGTTTAGGTGGGAACATACCCCAAGATCACATATGAGGTTCTACTGATGCTGGCTGTTCTCTAAGGCAGTATGCACGGATGGTACATGGATGGACCTCTACAGCCCCATTCATTGATGTCAGTGAGCATGGGCTGCAAAACGGACAGGAATAGGACCTGTCCTGAGTTTTGTATCAGGCTCTTGGCTCCATACACAGGACCGTGAAAATACACGGTTGTGTGTGGGATTATAGAAATGAATGGGTCAGTGTGCTAGCCATGAAAGACAATGCACACAGTCGTGTGCACGAGGCCTAAGGGAGTTTTCACAATGTAGCCAAATAGATAATCGCTAAGATCATCAAGCATTCTGCTACATTTTCATGGTAATCACAGCAATAAATTGCAACTTATGCTAGGTTCACCCTAGCGTTCGGCAAATCCGCCCGAGATTGCACTTAAATTGGCAGAGAGAAAAGTCCTGCAAACAGGACTTTTTTTGACGCTGATTTTATACTGAAACCTGGCGGAAACCCGGAGGACCCCATTATAGTCCGCTGGGTCCACGGATTTCCGTGGGTAACCGCTTTTTTAGGCAGACAGGGTTTCTGTCCTTCGGGTCCCCATGCAGTCCCGAAGGATGGAAACTGAGCGCTAGCATGAACCTAGTCTTAAATGCACCATATGAATGGACTCTTAACCTGCATTCACACAACTGAGTTTCACCGGTGAAACTCAGTTTGTATGTTGGCTAGATTTACCAGCCTGAACAATATGACGGGAGAAGGTCACCTACCTGTATAGTTATATATGCTGCTAGGAGTCCCTGTCCTTTAACGTGCAGATGATGCCTGGACATATAAAGTTAGTCTGATACGGCATCATATCCTGTGAGGTATTGCGGAAGTGTGAACAGAGGAGGGTACGTTTTAGGGATTCTAACTACGGAAGGGTTTACATTAGGAATTGTGATAGTTCTGTCTGAAAAGATGTGTCTTTAGTTTGTGCTTGAAGCTGTAGAAATTGGGAGTTAATCTGATTGTCTGGGACAGAGCATTTCAGAGAAGTGGTGCAACTCGGGAGAAGTCTTGTATGCGAACGTGGGAGGTTCTGATAATAGAGGATGTTAGATTAATGAAATCTCATTCACTTTTTTCTATAACGCAGCGTTGTTTTCCATTTCTGCAATGTGGGGCCTCAGCTGGAGTCTTTTAAAAAAAATATTTCTCCACCAGATTCACCACCTTTAAACGTGATAATTTAATGATTCATACAAGTGAAAAATGTAAAGGATATGAAGATTATCTTTATATTATCTTTATACAATTCTGTGAGATGATTGATGCTACACTATCGGAGGGTACAATATGACAGAGGAGAGAAGCTGAGCTCTGTAATATATAGGTATATATCATAAAAGAGAGAAACTGAGCTCTGTGATATATATATAGAGTTATATGTTTTGGAGAAAGAGTGTGACTAAAAAGCACAGTAAATCCTGAAAGGACTCCTAGGAGAGACGGTGAGAGTCCTGATTACTCCGCCCACACACAGTATGGCTTTACTTCTTTACTGCTTTTTATTCAGAATATTGCTCTAAAACATTTAAAACTTATTTTTCACCAGGGGGCGCAATCACACACAGCAGCAGTTTTTATTTCTGGTGGCAGATGAAAAACATTTCTATTAAGTGTGATCTAACAGAGAAATATAGCACATTGGAGGAAGCGTTGTTATGGTCACACAGGCAGAGAAGTTCTCGCAGGAGGCCTTTAACTTCATTTACCAATAAAATGGTACAAAAATAGCATACTGTATTTATCATAATTGGTTTAGTTTGCCTCTGTGGGGAAGATCTTATCAGCTATCCTTGCACTTTTATATCAAGGTTCTGGTGCTTAGTTCTTTCAATATTACAGTATATTGTGATTCATTTCCAGTACATTAGCAGAACAATATTGCTCAGCCACCAATTGTGCAAGTTCTCCCACTTAAAAAGATGAGAGAGGCCTGTAATTGTCATCATAGGTAGACCTCAACTAAGAGACAAAATGAGAAAACAAATCCAGAAAATCACATTGTCTGATTTTTAAATAATTTATTTGCAAATTATGGTGGAAAATAAGTATTTGGTCAATAACAAAAGTTCATCTCAATACTTTGTTATATATCCTTTGTTGGCAATGACAGAGGTCAAACGTTTTCTGTAAGTCTTCACAAGGTTGGCACACACTGTTGCTGGTATGTTGGCCCATTCCTCCATGCAGATCTCCTCTAGAGCAGTGATGTTTTGGGGCTGTCGCTGGGCAACACGGACTTTCAACTCCCTCCAAAGGTTTTCTATGGGGTTGAGATCTGGAGACTGGCTAGGCCACTCCAGGACCTTGAAATGCTTCTTACGAAGCCACTCCTTCGTTGCCCTGGAGGTGTGCTTGGGATCATTGTCATGCTGAAAGACCCAGCCACGTTTCATCTTCAATGCCCTTGCTGATGGAAGGAGGTTTGCACTCAAAATCTCACGATACATGGCCCCATTAATTCTTTCATGTACACGGATCAGTTGTCCTGGTCCCTTTGCAGAGAAACAGCCCCAAAGCATGATGTTGCCACCCCCATGCTTCACAGTAGGTATGGTGTTCTTTGGATGCAACTCAGCATTCACTCTCCTCCAAACACGACTAGTTGTGTTTCTACCAAACAGTTCTACTTTGGTTTTATCTGACCATATAACATTCTCCCAGTACTCTTCTGGAACATCCAAATGCTCTCTAGCAAACTTCAGACAGGCCTGGATATGTACTGGCTTAAGCAGGGGGACATGTCTGGCACTGCAGGATCTGAGTCCCTGGCGGCCTAGTGTGTTACTGACGGTAGCCTTTGTTACGTTAGTCCCAGCTTTCTGAAGGTCATTCACTAGGTCCCCCCGTGTGGTTCTGGGATTTTTGCTCACCGTTCTTGTGATCATTCTGTCCCCACGGGGTGAGATCTTGCGTGGAGTCCTTGATCGAGGGAGATTATCAGTGGTCTTGTATGTCTTCCATTTTCTAATTATTGCTCCCACAGTTGATTTCATCACACCAAGCTGCTTGCCTATTGCAGATTCAGTCTTCCCAGCCTGGTGCAGGTCTACCATTTTGTTTCTGGTGTCCTTCCACAGCTCTTTGGTCTTCACCATAGTGGAGTTTGGAGTGTGACTGTTTGAGGTTGTGGACAGGTGTCTTTTATACTGATAACAATGTCAAACAGGAGCCATTACTACAGGTAATGAGTGGAGGACAGAGGAGCCTCTTAAAGAAGAAGTTACAGGTCTGTGAGAGCCAGAAATCTTGCTTGTTTGTAGGTGACCAAATACTTATTTTCCACCATAATTTGCAAATAAATTCTTTAAAAATCAGACAATGTGATTTTCTGGATTTGTTTTCTCATTTTGTCTCTCATAGTTGAGGTCTACCTATGATGACAATTACAGGCCGGCGTCATCTTTTTAAGTGGGAGAACTTGCACAATTAGTGGCTGACTAAATACTTTTTTTTCCCCACTGTAACTGGTGATGAGTGAGTACATTAGATTAACCACTTCATGACAGGCCATTTTCCCTGGTTTATGACTGGACACAATTTTAATATTTTTTTTTTTTTGTATATGCGGTTTTGAAGGCTATAACTTTTTTTGTTTGGGTTAATTTTTATATAATTTTTATTTTTGCATTTTTTCCCCATTTTTTTTTAAATATCCAGATAAATATAGAAAAAAATGGAAGGAAAAACGTCTGTTTTTCACATTTTTTTTTTATTCTGGAAACAGCTAAACAATTTTTTTAAATAGTCTTCCCTCTCCATTAAAGAAATTTTTATGTCGGCGACGCATAGGTTTATATCACTAAGGGCAGGGCTACAACCTGTAATGTGGCGTGGTAGTGACACTCTTGTATATTTTTTTTGTCTTCATTTTTTAAATTTATATTTATACGCATTAAAGAATATATATTAGAAAAAATGGCATACAAGGTATAAAAAAGAAAATCGCAATTTGCTTGTGCATATTGGTGGTTTGCACAAAAATATTAACAAAAATAACTTTTTTGCTTCTGCGCTGTCTTTGCCAATTCCATGAAAAGGGGGTGTGGCGACGGCGGGCAGATTTATCATCATTTATGCCAGAAGTTTGGCATAAATGCGGTGGGAAATATACAGCAGCTATGAGCTGGTTTACATTTCTCCTGCAAGCGCACGGACCAGCAGAGGGTGCGCCTCCTCATAAATTATTTGCACTCTTTGCCGGTGGAGGAGCTATGAAGCTTGGCAGGAGGAACGTCAGTCTTCATATATCTGGGCCATTGTGCTCCCTATAAGGTCATAATAGATCTTTGAGGAGCATTTTACCATTAGGACCCAGCAGTTGACAAGTGATTAATGGCAAATAATGGGGGGAAAAAGATGACGCTGATGGATTCCATGTTCAGAGCAATAAGCCACTACATGAAACCAGTCTTGTAGGCTTTGAGTCAATTTTACTTGTGTGTGTTTTAATAATGTTTCTTTCTGAAGTGTATTAAGGTGGAGTAGTAGCTAAACACAACAGTAAGCCTAGCTCAGGTGGTGACACATCAGCCTCTGAACATTTGACATTGAGTTTATTTTCTGTACATACTTGCCACTGATCCAAGAAGATGACCGCACTATAAAGAGCAGTAAGTCATCAGTTCCAGACATGAATTCTCCTGGAAGGATTAGCAGTCTGATCTGCAGGCAGCAGGTTATAGAGCAGGAGTTTTGGGGGGAATAGAATCAGAACAACCTGTCATTTTATAATCTAAAACAAGTACTTCTCAAGTTGTGAGGCACACCTCATTGTCTAGGCCCATCTCGCTGGCTGGTAAGGCACAGGCCCATGCCATTGTCAGCTTTGGCCCAAAGCAGGGAATCTAAATTAGATTTCAATGATAATGTCAACTATGCCTTATCAGCACAGTCTGTGGCTAGAAAGGCTGGAGGACCTGTGAAGACATCACTAGACTCCACAGATCCTTTACCAGGAAGCATTTCAGTCAGAGTCTGCAAGCTGAATGGTGTACAGTGGTACAATGAATGGAGCTGTGGAGGCACGGGAGGCACACCAATGTCATTCATGTGAACGTACGTGCTGTTCAACCACAGACCAAGCTCATGCACAACGTCATGTGCCATGAGTCCTAAGCCCTTATCTTAATATACAGCCATTGAACACAGCATGATGATTATGGTGGCAAATTTTGTTTATAGTAAAAAATGCAAGAGCAGTGGGAGAAGTGCCGAAAAAAGAAGTGCCGTCAAAGTACAGAAATAAACTGCTAATAGTATAGAAACCAATAACCTGTTCTTTTAGATGGGCAAGAATGGGTTAAGCAGGACCAACAAATTTGCCGTTAGAACAGATTGTTTTGTCAGCTGAGTGCTCTTCGGCGCAGCTAGAACATCGTATCCTCATATCTTACTGGGGAACACAATGAGCAGATTTAACAATGTGTCATAGGTTGAAAAATGGCATAAGTGGGTGATGAAAATTGTTGAACTAGGTGTGTGTCATACAGCTGCAATAGTTGTTGAGATTGGTAACAGCATCTATAGATGTTTGTTTTTTAGAAGTGAGGGAGGGCAAAAAATTTGTTTCAGGCAGAAAAATGGAGAACTGTGGGACAGTGTAAAGGCGAAGGCCCCACGTTGCGGACATGCAGCAGAAAAAAACACTGTGTTTTACAGTACCAGTAAAATGAATGAGAATCTGGCTAATCCCATCCACACATTGCAGAAAAAATGCTGCGGGATAGCTGTGTTTTCAAAAACGTGCTTTTTTTGAAAAATGCTGAATGACAATTTTACCTGGCAAAGCAAGAATTTTCCCTATAGATTTAAAAAGGGAAAGAAAACCGCAGAGAAAAATGCTGCTGTAAAATCACAATGTGTTTCTGCTGCGTGTTTTTTTTTCAGCAGCGTCTTTTAGCTGAGTTTCACTATGTGGGAGCTTTAGTCTAAGCCTTTTAAAGGGACATTTAAAAGGGAGCCTGTCACCAAAACCCAGCATATTATATTCAGGTGACCCTAACCTACCTATCTGCAGGGCTGGGTTGATATGCTTGGGTCTAGGAAGACTAAGGCCCCACGTAGCGGGGCCACAGACAAAAAGCACTATGGGAAAAACTGCGGTGCAAACGCATTGTGGTTTTTCCCGCAGTGCTTTTCACAGAAAGTTTCCTCTGCTGACTTTCCTCTTCTATTATACCTATAGGGAAACTGCCACAGTTTCCGTAGGTATACTTGACATGCTGCAATTTGCAAAAATGTGAGCATTTTTCAAATCGCAGCATTAACGCTGGGGATTATTTTATGCAATGTGTGGATGGGATTAGCCAGAATCCCATCCGCTTTGCAGGGACTGTAAAACGCAGCAGCAAAATTGCGGTGTTTACGCTACGTGGGGTCCCGACCTAAGGCTGTTTTTACATCTTCATTGGAGACTCCGTAAAAATTGCTATACAAAATAGGTCAGTATGCTGAGTTATTTTGTCCAATAAAGTGATGGACACTAAAGTGGAAACTCGGCAAGCCCCAATATAAGCCAATGAGGTCATTGGGGTGTCTGTCATGCAATGGATTCAGCATTAGTTTCTTTTGTTCTGCTATGTCAAAGCAGAAAATTAGAAATTACAATGCAGATGTGAACACATATATTGTGCTAACACCTTCATTGTAGCATTTATGTTAAATCTACATCATTGTTCCCAGAGTAAATTGGAATAAGGCTATGACTACATGGCGACTTTGGTAATGTGACCAAAGATAATGTACTTTACTAATGTAAGTGAATGAAGTTGCATTGTGACCCAGATGGTGCTGTTACTGCGACTTGTAATCGAAAAAAATCCAGCAGTGCAGTTGCAGCACCCTTCGCAATGTGACTCTATTCACAGGGTAAGAGGGCGATCTTTTATCGTATGTAACAAATAACCTCAGTCAATAAGTACTTCACAAATACACAGATTAAAAGCGGAACTAAATCACATTCTGCGTAGCACACAGAACATCTTTGCCTGTGCCGTCAGAAATAAGATTTATTTAGACTACATATCAGCAGTGACTTCTGGAACATATGTTCCAGCAGCAGTGCCAGGAATGTGTCACTGGGCACAAGGGGATTTATTGTGCTGAATCCATTATTGTGACGGCAGTCGAGTCCTGTAGTCATTGTACCTGTTCAATGCTGTCAAAGTCCAGAATGCAATGTCCGCAACGTGAACACAATTGAACTCTCCTCACTGTGGTAACTGGCTGGCAATGCAGATTAGCATTGTGAAGCCAGGCACTTGTAAATGCCGGACGTGTGGTGTACATCAGTGGTTGGCAACTTGTAGCTGTTGTGAAACTACCCCAATACCTGGCCTGCAGAACACTAAAGGGGTTATGCCATAAACAAAATGTATCCTCTATACATAGGATAGGGGCTAAATTGCTGATTGGCGGAAGTCCTAAAGCTGAGACCCCTAGCAATCCTGAGAACGGGGGTGTTTTACTCCCACTGAGCATGTAGTGGTGGACACACACGCACCCCTGTTCCATTCATTTTAATGGGAGCATTGGAAATAGCCAAAGTACAGCGCTCCGCTATTTCCCTGAGCCCTCACTGAAATGTATGGAACAGGGGCGCGTCTGTGTCCACCACTATATGCTCAGTGGGAGTCTCAGCAGTCAGTCTTCCACCAATTGGCAATGTGTCCTCTAGCCTATGGATAAATAATTATTGTGGCATAACCTCTATAAGGCGCCCCCAGTGGTGAGGTACCCTCCACCCTGATGAGGCACGGCCTACCTCTCAAGCATCACGTGACAATGCCACTGCTCTTGGACACAATGAGGCACATTTTCTAATAGTGACAAATAGGGTAAAAATGTGCCAGATTTATCATAGTGGCTCTTGCTGTATGATACTTGTGCATCTTTAGAGAGATTTTTTTCCAAATTTACACAACCCAGTTACTGGGTTTATTTATGCAAAAAAATGTGCAAGAAATCTTGTATGAAGTCACACTTTCTTGTCTGATAAGGAGTCTCTAACAATAAATGTGGTGCAAGGCATGTACACTAATTTTGTGGCCCAAATTCCACGTGAATTTTGGCACATTTTCTCATAAGTAATTCTGTCTCTTTGCTTCCATCCTAGCAAATTCTATTACAGATAACCTCAGTCTGTGTGGTACTGATGCTATTAGTAGGAGGTTCCATGTCTGGGTAATGTATCTTACTGGGTGCAGTATGGTTACTATAGTTGTTCTATTCAGAGTCTACAAGCACCACACCAACATGTTAATTTTTGTCTATAGACAGTGAATATAAGGACGATCTCAAAAGACATAGAATAAAATGACTGTAATGTTCCGCTTCATGGACAGTTGGTTAGCTCCCCACATGCACCCCTTCATTGGCATCCATATTCCCTACTGGCAGTGCCCTCTTTCAGAAGGATAACGTGGCCTGCCAATGCAAAATTATTATTTAGGAATGGTTTGAGGAACACGACTCCATGGCGTTGACTTGGCCTCCAAATTCCTAAAGCACCTGAAGAATGTGGTGCAAAAACAATGAAGCAGAGCTCTTTTGGTGGCCCAAGTGATGTATGTTCATTGTAGAAAATAAAAATGTAATATTTTATATTACAAATGACATTCCTAAAGCTTATGAAAGGAATTGTCCAGGATTATTTTTATGGCCTATCCTTTTATCTGATCAGGGGGGACCTACAGATGGGCCCCCAAACAGATCGGCTGTATTGGGGCTGTCGCTCCCCCCATCGGTGAGATATTTATAGCCTATCCTAAGGACAGGCTGTAAAAAAAAATCCTGAATGACCCCTTTAAGAATGTTCCAAACCTACAATAAGTACTGCAATTATTTCTATGAATACATTAGTGTTATAATCCCACATATTACACACATTACCATGTGACATGGCAGCCATACTAAACTACACGTTATTTCCATTCTTTTTTATTATTACTGAAAAATGAAACACAAACAAAATGTAGAAAATGACCGTCCATTTTACAATAAAAGTATCGTATAGGCATACATATAAAATGCATTTTCTTCATATTTCTTTCACAGACGTCATTTAACAAAAGATCTTGGTTGTCTGTAACAAATTCACCGTCAATATGTTTTCAGCCATTCAGTGACGGAAATACACAGTTAAAACAGATTACACTTCTGCCATTTTTCTTAAAACCCCTGCTATGTCTGTATGGAGGGAATGCGGTCCACGCAATGAAGTGAATAGACACCGTCGTAGTCCGGGTGAACTAAAACCTTCATGTTCGCAGAACAACCATTGTTATAAGACCTGCAAACAACAAAGTGAGGACAACAGTGTCAATGATATTAATGTACAGTTCACAGATAAATCATATTAGGTTATATGTGTGCCGAAGCAGATTATTACACAGATTCAGAAATACTTCTCCAACATTGCAAAGTACAGAATAAACTTATAGCATATTGCAGTGAGTTGTGCTGTGGCCACCCACAGGCTTCAAAAAGGTACTGCAGTCCACTGAGACAAAGACTTACAATACTGTCTTTAATAGAAGGGATTCTTTAAGGCCTTAATCAGACAGCTGTATTCTAATCAGTATTTTGCATCAATATTTGTACACCAAAGACTGGACTAGAACATAAACAAAAAGTATAATGGAAAGAAGTGCACCTCTTTGGTATTAAGGTTCAACTCCTGGTTTGGGCTTACAAATACTGATGCAAAATACTGACCAGAATACCGCCCTCTGAATGCAGCCTTAAAGCATACCTCCAATTATAAAAATGTTTAATAAAGGAATAATACAGGTAAATATAAGAAATGTTGTATTATATCTTATTAAAGAAATCTGTTTCCTTCTCCTTTTATCAGGCAGAGATATTTTTTGACATCGAAGTCTATAGAGAGGGGAGGAGGCTGATGAAAAAGACACACAGATAACTGCAGCTGTTAAACACAGCATGTCTAGTAACCAGTACCTATGTATATTTGCTATTTCTGCAAAACACTGAAAAAATAATACTAAGATTGACCTTTCAGGAGGATGATGTCACCATAGGTCATGAAAGCTGCACCAAGTGCTGCAAATAGCACTGGGGGAAGCTAATGGGGGTATGATGACTGTGAGAGAGGAGTAGGAATGTTTTTGACATCTACCAATAAGATATTTCAATGGAGCTGCCAGATCCACATAAGTCATAATGTTGGGGGTAAAATGAATTAGACAAGGTGTTTAGCAGCTCATCTAAACCCAAATCCATAGAAATACCATAGGGATGAAAGCTCCAGCAGTGCATGTCTGCAACCTCTACTCCCTTTAAAGGGGTTTCCCAGGCTAAATGATTTATTTTCGTACATCTGTACAGCAGTTGTGCTTGCTATTGTAGCTCAGTCCATTCACTTGAATGGGACTAAGCTACAATAGGGACATGTGACTGATGAATTTGACATGATATAGCCTGTTAAGCGGAAGCGGAGCTTAGGAAGTACCACTGCCACTTCAACCAGCTGATCCACTGGGGTCTCGGGTGTTAGACCCCACATGGATCTTTAATTGATAACCTATCATTATCAATTTTTAAGTCCCAGAAATCTATTTTAAAGAGGGAACTTAGGACTTCTTCTGCATTCATCTCTATGATAATGTTGAACAGAAGCCAGGTACAGCACCCAGCTACCTCTGACAAGCCCCTCAAATTGAAGGGAGTGTCAGCAAGCATGTAGACCACCATCTCACTCAAACGGGCAAACTAGGGTACTCCATTCTCATGATCTTGGGTGTCATGATCGGGCCCACAACAATCAGATACTTATCGCATATCCTGTCAATAGGGAAAAGTCGTGTTCACATTACAATCCTTTAATTCTCTACATCCTTAGAATACAAGCTGCCATAAATGAGTCCTGTACTCTGATGATCGGAGAGCACCTAGAGGAATTTGCTGATCCTGTGCCTGCTCTCCCCTACAGAAACACATTAGGAAATGGCTTATAATACAGTAAGGGTGTGTACATGCACTCATTTAATGAATCATGCACTAACATACAAGGCTCTGTACCTCCCTGTGTAAGACATGCCTCATAATGTGGATTTATTTATCACTATGAAAGCTGGAACCAAGAACAGCGCTCAAAATCTGTTTAATGTCGGATCAATGGATGTGTATGTAGAAATACATAATTATATAGAGGTTAGGAGGAGCTGCATTTAAGGAACCCCATCAAAACACTGGTAAGTCATAAAAATACACAGGTAATAAATACTGTATGGAAATGCAAAGCTACGTTATACCAAAGTTAAACTCCTAAATAAGTATTATAGCCCATACAAAAGCTCTGATCTTGCTTATAGTACAGTCTCTTCTATCCTGTAGCTTGCTTTTGTTGTTTTTTATGAGACACAGCTCAACAAAAAACTGAGTTGAATAGTTTAAAAAGGTTATCCACATTTGTAATACTGATGGCCTATCCTTAGTATAGGCCATCAACATTAGATCTGCAAGGATCCTACAGCCGGGAGCTGCGCTGCTAACTCGCTGTACAAAGTGTGGTGGCAGATTTAGGTACTGCAGTGCTGCCCCATGGAAGTCTATAGGACAGCGCTACAGTACCTAAACAATACCAGGAGACACGCTGTCCCAGAACAGCAGACCTGTGGGGGTCCCAGCTGTTGGACCCCTGCAGATCTAGTATTGATAGTCTATCCTCAGGATAGCCTAATAATATTACAAAGGTAGATAGCCCCTTTAAGGCTTAGGATACAAGGTGATATCTAATGCACATATTCTAACTGAATCCATGCATAAATATACTACTTAATATGGCTCCAAGGTGCATGAGATGGAACTTTATTTGGTGTGCAGCAGAATATTTTTACCTAAAACATAGGCAGCCACTAATTTCTGATTCACACTTAAGTGGAGGTAGGGAGGCACCACTGATTTAATTTCACCCAAAGTGGGCATCATCAGTGCAGCAATGCAAACCACGCCAAGGAAGACCATCAGCAGGCTGGGTCCTGAGGAAGAATTTCTGACATCTGGAAGAATAAGTAAAAGTGAATGGTTTACTTGTTGTTAAAATGCAAACAGGGAAGATGACTGTCACTAGCAATTCTGACCATATAACAAAGCTTAAAGGGATGTTACGGAATTTTGAAAAAAAAAAATTTTGGCCACTACGGGTGAGGTCACCCTTACAATAGAACAATAATTACCTTTGCTATTCTTTGCTCTTGAACTGCTCTCTGTACTGTAGTAGAGACAAAGAAACTTACAACTACATATACCACTCTGACTTGTATACCTCCAAACCAGAGATATACTGTACATATGTACAGTGATGGCCAAAAGTATTGGCACCCCTGCAATTCTGTCAGATAATACTCAATTTCTTCCAGAAAATGATTGCAATCACAAATGCTTTGGTAATAATATCTTCATTTAATTTGTCTTCAATGGAAAACCACAAAAAGAATTGTCAAAAAGTCAAATTGGATATAATTCCACACCAAACATAAAAAAGGGGGTGAACAAAAGTATTGGCACCCTTTGAAAAATCATGTGATGCTTCTCTAATTTGTGTAATTAACAGCACCTGTTACTTACCTGTGGCACATAACAGGTGGTGGCAATAACTAAATCACACTTGCAGCCAGTTGAAATGGATTAAAGTTGACGCAACCTCTGTCCTGTGTCCTTGTGTGTACCACATTGAGCATGGAGAAAAGAAAGAAGACCAAAGAACTGTCTGAGGACTTGAGAAGCAAAATTGTGAGGAAGCATGAGCAATCTCAAGGCTACAAGTTCATCTCCAAAGACCTGAATGTTCCTGTGTCTACCGTGCGCAGTGTCATCAAGAAGCTTAAAGCCCATGGCACTGTGGCTAACCTCCCTAGATGTGGACGGAAAAGAAAAATTGACGACAGATTTCAACGAAAGATTGTGCGGATGGTGGCTAAAGAACCTCGACTAACATCCAAACAAGTTCTAGCTGCCCTGCAGTCCGAGGGTACAACAGTGTCAACCCGTACTATCCGTCGGCGTCTGAATGAAAAGGGACTCTATGATAGGATACCCAGGAAGACCCCACTTCTGACCCAGAGACATAAAAAAGCCAGGCTGGAGTTTGCCAAAACTTACCTGAGAAAGCCAAAAACTTTTTGGAAGAATGTTCTCTGGTCAGATGAGACAAAAGTAGAGCTTTTTGGGAAAAGGCATCAATATAGAGTTTACAGGAAAAAAAAAAGAGGCTTTCAAAGAAAAGAACACGGTCCCTACAGTCAAACATGGCGGAGGTTCCCTGATGTTTTGAGGTTGCTTTGCTGCCTCTGGCACTGGACTGCTTGACCGTGTGCATGGCATTATGAAGTCTGAAGACTACCAACAAATTTTGCAGCATAATGTAGGGCCCAGTGTGAGAAAGCTGGGTCTCCCTCAGAGGTCATGGGTCTTCCAGCAGGACAACGACCTAAAACACACTTCAAAAAGCACTAGAAAATGGTTTGAGAGAAAGCACTGGAGACTTCTAAAGTGGCCAGCAATGAGTCCAGACCTGAATCCCATAGAACACCTGTGGAGAGATCTCAAAATGGCAGTTTGGAGAAGGCACCCTTCAAATCTCAGGGACCTGGAGAAATTTGCCAAAGAAGAATGGTCTAAAATTCCAGCAGAGCATTGTAAGAAACTCATTGATGGTTACCGGAAGCGGTTGTTCGCAGTTATTTAGTCTAAAGGTTGTGCTACCAAGTATTAGGCTGAGGGTGCCAATACTTTTGTCCGGCCCATTTTTGGAGTTTTGTGTAAAATGATCAATGATTTGACTTTTTTTTTCATTCTCTTTTGTGTTTTTTCATTGCAAGCAAAATAAATGAAGATATTATTACCAAAGCATTTGTGATTGCAATCATTTTCTGGAAGAAATTGAGTATTATCTGACAGAATTGCAGGGGTGCCAATACTTTTGGCCAGCACTGTATGTGTATGGCTATGTTTGTAAAAAGCCACACCGCTCTGCTGGATCTGTCACACAATGAACCTCACTGACTGATTCTGGCAGATCTTTACATATCTAGTAAAGGCAGACATGTGTTGCCAAACATCACAATTCTCCATGGTTGTCCCCTGCACATTCCTATAATGTCACTCACCCGGCTGGCATGGTGTCTGCTCATAGAAGACACTTTCTGCTAAATGTTCCTTGATCCTCTTCTCTTCTTCCTCTTTGTGCTGTTGCTCCTTAGCTGATGGAAGAAGTGTTGCTATTACCTCTTTGCGCCCCAGCGCTTTTCTCTGGCTTTGTTCGGACACTTGAAGGCGGAATTTGTCAATAACGCCAAAGTGACTGGCTCGGACATCTTTGTGTCGGATAACACTGGAGTACAAAGGAAAAAACACAACAAAGTCAGTAGCTCGGTACATCTGCAATGTCACAATATATACATTATATAATACATGTTTGATATTATATGGCTAAAAGATTGCTGTCTATGGTCAGTATAGGAATGAAATGTCAATCTATGGTTTTAGATAAGTAGGGCTTATATAAAGCTTCTACTAAACCACCACTAAACCAAAGGCAAAGGAAAGGGTGTGAATCCATTCCGAAATCTCCCCTATCCAGCACTGCATACAGAAAGGGCCATGCCACTTTATCAAATGCTTTTTCAACATCAAGACTTATTAACATGGTCACCGGTATCAAAGGGTCCCGAGGCCGCAATAGCTGTACTAACATTTTTTACACTGCTATTTCCCAATGTAAATCACACCCGTGCCTCACTCAAGAAATGTGCCAAGACGGTTTGCAAACGGTTTGCCAAAATTCTTAGCCCAAATTTGGTTAAGGACTTGATTCTCATGAAACCAATTCAAACAAATATCATAACTACTGTGACGTCTTGTGACAGAATACTGAAATAGTAAAATCCTGTCGTTTTGAAATGCTGCTCATCTTGTGCCACACATATTGGGATACATCCAGCCAAGAGAGAGGGTAAGGAATAACACACCTGTATGATTACACTGCTCTCCTATATATAGTTCTGTCAGCAGTTTTGAGGGACTAAAACTACTTCCAGTCTCCCACTAAAGGGAGTCTACCACGTCCCCCAAGCATATCAAACTACCACCACCATGTTACTGAACAAATTACAATACAACACCTTTGTTACGTATGCCACGTTTGTATATTTGTAGAAAAACAACTTTGAAGTTGTGTGCAAATGAAACAGCTGGTGTGCTGGGGACGGGCCTTCAGCCCTGGAGCACTGTTTTGCTGCTCAAGTAGCATGGGTAATGTCATAGCAGTTGGAGGAGCAACTCTCACTGCACGGGGTGGCACAGGTAGGCGATAGTAGGGGTCTAAGTGGCAAGAGTAGTGCTCCAGGAAGATGAATGCCCACCCCCAGTGCACCAAATGCTTAATTTGCATAAGACTTCAAAGTTGTTTTTCTCCAAATCTACAAAGTGACACATAACAAAGGCATGTAGTTTATCGCTGTTATGTGCTCTGTAACACAGTGGTGGCTATAAATAAGCTTGGGGGAGGAGGGAGAGTCCCTTTAAGTAACTCTTGAAATAATGCAGCTGCACTAGTTATAAGTGTTTATTCATGTCTCCCATAGTTGAGAGGTAAGTCCATATAGATGGCTTCCTTCAGCTGCAGTCCTGAGATCAGTACTTGGTTACTGAATACTCATACAGAATATACTCTGTTATTTATGATACAACAGGTCCCTTGTCGTTCATCTATTTATTCCATTTGTTAAGCTAGATTTATAAGGGCAATGTTAAGAATAACCCACATGGGCTATGAAATACTCACATATCAACGCAGCACTGAGGTTTCACCGCACCAGCAGCATCAACAACAGTGTACTTGTTTGGGGACGTACACAGGACTGTAGAGAAAGAAGAGAGTGCTGGTGAATAAAGATCTGTGCTTTATTACTAATATTTTATTTTACAAAACCCTATTTATACGCAGTAAAAGTCTGCAGTATGCCCTATTTGTGACAGATTTCATTCATTGCATTGCAAAAAGTGACATCTGTGGCAAAAATCCACATTTATATCTGTTTCAGTCCACATTTTAATACAGACAATTGCCAACTACAGTCATGTGATGTTCAGTATCACGTCTATCCGCCACATGCTATTATATTATGTCGACAATGCTGATTTGGAAAGGTAATTACATTGAATAGTTTATGGGGGGGGGGGGGGTTGTCATTAAAGAGGTTTTTTTTTTTAAATTTTTATTTTTCAATTGCAAAATGTACAATTTTATTTACTTGCCTATACAAGATATTTGTGGACACACGCCCTCTGGTGGATGGCCAGGGTTATTAAACAATCTAACCAATTAAAGAGGTATTCCAGTTAGAACAAGTTACAAGTTTGGATAGGGGGTAACTTGCTGACCCACCGATCTTGAGAAACAGGTTGTTTTGCATGCCAGTTCCAATCAGGGCATCTGGTCTTATAGTGTATGCAATTTCATTCATTTGAATGGGGACAGCCAGAAATAGCCGAGTAAGCATTCAGGGTCCTTTGGATTGGGGGGGGGGGGGAGGGGTAACTTGTTTTAAATGGAATGCCTCTTTAAGGACTGAATGCCTTAAATTTATGGTGGGCAATCATTAAACCCATAGCAAGGCATATACAGTAGGTTTAAGCATTAAAGCATAACTAAACTTTTAGACAAATTTTGATTTCCGCCAGTATTTGTATCATAAACACATTTTGTAATATACTTTATTAACAAATGTTGGATCTATTCTGTGAAATCCTGCATTTTTTTCACTCTTCCCGTTTCTGCCTCTCACTGAATGTTACTGTGTTAATGAGTGTGGGGAGGATCACTTCATACAGTTATATCTCGGACATTATAAAATGTACAAACTTGCTTTTGGTGTGATATGTAACATAATGGCCTCTACAATACTTCCTACGTGTAATATAATGGTCCCCACCATATGACATAATGGCCCTCACAGCGCCTCCTACATGTAACATAATAGCCTCCGCATTGTCCCACATGTAATATAATGGCCCCATTGCAGTTACTGGTGCCCCAGGAATGAGTAGGGATGCATTCATCTCTCACCACTCTCTCCATGCTTCCTCTCTGTTCCAGGGCCAGCTGTGATGCAGCTCACCACTCTCTGCCATGAGCACCTCCATCAGTACTGATGGAAGCTCTCATTCCGCTTCTAAAGTAAGCATGGTGCCCGTGGCCATCCACGGCTGGCCATCCTGGGCAGGGGGCCTGAATGCAGTGCAGCATGTAATACAGACCAATGGTTCTTAGCCATGGCATGTGACCCCAGGGACTACTGGGCGTATTCCCTGGGGTATACATACCACAGGTTGAGAACCACTGGATTACAGGACTCATTAGGTCCTCTTTAAACCTCCCAATGGTATGGATGATACAACTTTAGGAAACAATTTTTGGATAGCAGCATTCCCAAATACCTTGTGCACCAGTAATTCAATAAAGAAGGTGTCATAGTAATCATAGGATAACTATGGCTGGTTTAGGGCAGTTTGCATGTGAAATAACCATCACACAATACTGAAGGGAGGCAATGAAATAAAACCTGAAAGCAATTCAAACGAGACTGACTTGATCAGGTCACAGTGAGCGCTAGACGGGGCCACTTAGATATTCTGCATTCACTATACGCCCATCTTTCCATTATGGAACACTCCTCATATGAACCATGTAATTTAAGAGTTCTTGGAAAATGACAATGCAAAGTAACAACATTTTGGCAAGTTCAGAAAGAACTCCCTTCCTAAGTAAACTGTAATGTCCTGCCAAGCAAAATAACATACTGTATCCTGACGCACGCAATCTGCTACTATATAACCAACAATTGTCTTTATTACCCTTTAAGGAACTCTTGGTAGGATTCACACCCAGAGGGGGAAATTTATTAAGGTAGCTATGTGAGGATGTTAAAGACTCGCAATTTTTCACATAAAACCCATTTTTGCACTATAATTTGTGACTTTTTCTCATTCTGTGCCCTGCCCAGCACTTTTACAGAATAAACGGTACAGGGTTTAAATGGTCACTAACTTTTCAGACAACATAGTCTCATTTAATAGCTCATTGGATCTGGACCAAAATATAATGCACTTTATTTAAAAATGTTGCTGCTTTCTGCCTAAAAAATCTCCCCAAAGTTCCTGCCACAAGGTGTCTCCCTTCTAGCCAATTTGCTGTTCACTCCATGTTACTAGGGAATGTCCACCTATAGATACCATTAAAAAAGCAAGATGGCTTCACAGTGAGTAGAGGGGGAGGGTCTCTCTTTACACAGTGAATGGAAAAGGGAGGGGCCGATTTTCCTCACAACCGCCACATGTCTTCAAAATGTTTATGGTCACTTGGGCTTTTTTCACCTAACTGTTTGCTTTTAGAGTTACTCCTGGCAGAATTGCATGTAAATCCAGATTGCTCCTTATTGTAGACGTCCACTGACTCAAACAGAAATGTAAAATGTGCTGGAGTCATAATGGGAATATTAGCTGCAGAAAAACTGATAGGACACCACGTATGAAGGTATATACAACCAGAGAACAGAGTGCCCAGGAAGACCCTGCACATATTTCAACTTTTCATGAAAGCTAAGGTACCATTTAATGGAAGGGGCTGGACCCGACTATAATTTAGGCTAGAAACAGGAGTACATTATAGCAAAAATCTATACTAACTCATAGTTGTCATAGAATTGCTGTACTGGTACACAGTTTGCCAGAAGATTCATTTTAATAAATTTGGAACATCTCATTCCAGCGCTGCTATTCCTAAAACTGCCGTATCCAACTCAAGTCTTATTGAGTAGTCACAAGACTATTTTCTTTTGCAATAAACTGCTGTGTAAATGATGCAATGGGCAGCTGTTACAGTACACAACGTGTGATTGGGAGTTATAAAAAAATAGTTATGTTCACTTATACGTAAGGCTGGGTTTGGAGGCTACCTTGTATTGAAGGTTGAAAATCAACAAATTAAAAAGTGCTGCAAGTCCGACTTTTTTCGTCTGGAGGTTTCAGTTTAAAACAACAGACTCCTAAAGGTTCCCATTATAGCCAATGTGGCCTGTTGGCCGCCGGTGGTGTCCGCTGTTTCAGCGGTCCGTGTGTGTGTTGTTCTGGTCCTCCAACAGACCAGGACAACAGACACCCAGGCACCGATGTGGATATAGTGTAAGCCACAAAGGAAAGTCCTATTTTTAAAGGTCTTTTGCCATAAATCACAGAATTGGTCCCAAGCAAAAAATTATAAATAAAATATAACTTTTAATAAATAACCACTAAAATATCCAACTCACAATCATCGACCTATCTAGATATACACAAAAAGGTTGAAGAGAGCGTATTCAACCTGATGGAAAAAGTTGATCTCACACAGTGAAAGGAAGTCTAAATGCTGAATTGACTCTAGATATATATATGTCGACCAAATATGTCAATAAAGCTGTATAACCTCAGATCATCCCCCCAGTTTGATTATTGATATCAACTAAAGTAAAAGAAGCTCTCTAGTATCAAATAACGCTCCTGTAAGACATTCCTGTCCCCACACAGCGTCTCTAACTATCTCAACGCGTTTCCCCTTTCTATAAAGGTTCATCAGGAGTTGATAATGTAGGCTAAGACTTAGATATGTCCCAAATAGATATACAGATACAATGATAGAAAAAAGTGCGGTTAAAACCACGATTCCCGGAGCTCCAACCTTCTCAGGGGCGGCTAAGTAGTTTACTGTTTACCTTGGAAGGGAACATCTATATGGAAAAAATAGTTATAATACAGATAAAGTTGAGCCAAAACCTACATTGTCTTGTCAGGATGTTAACAAGTATTGGCATACTACCTGTATCATTAGTGACTTTTCTTAGAAAATTGTTTAGTTGGTAAACTAGTTTCTGCTGGGCCTGGTATAGATCATTATTAGACACAGCAGTCAATCTTAGTGGGCAGAGCTTTAGGGTGGGGGGAGAGAACAGAAGCCTACACCAATTATAAGACAGGAGGCATGACTCAGACCACCTCAGGCTCCCTGTAGACTCTGTGGCTAAACTGTACTCACAGACCACAGCTCTGCTCTAATTGAACTGAGTTAAAAAGCTCCTTTCTAAGTACCGGCGCCCACCTTCAGGGCGCTGGGAACTGTAATTTTTACTGTATATCAGGAAACTATAGAGCAGTACTGCAGCTGACACTCTGGCTGGTTATGGACGAAACGCGTTGCGAAAATAGAGAAAAAATATAATGGGGAGGGATTGATACTCTAATAAACGTTGCATCATATGGAGCTTAAATTTCTTAAATAGAACCTTTCACCACCTCTAACAAGTCCAGCTCTTTAAATCAATTAAAAATCCCTGATCCACTGATTTTGACACAGTTGGAATTTTTTTCTCTAGCCCCCACCATTCCTGAGCAATGCTGTTAGTTTTGGTGCCTGATTTTCTATTTAGGCTCTGTACTGTCAGGAGGGCGTAAATAGCACATCAGGCATCAAAACTAACCGCACTTGTTACTTGGGGGCTACAGAGAAAATTCCAACTGCGCTGAAATCAGTGAAGTGGCACCTATTAACAAATGCTAAGAACTGGAATTGGTGGCGGTGGTGAACGGTCTTCTTTAAGATGTGCTGTGTATCACATTGTCACTTGAGTATAGAGTCATCTCACCCGCAATAAATTACCAAACTTTCTGATCTTTTGAGCTAAGCACATATCGAAGAGTTTGTTTTACTCTGTGCTTATGCCTCGCTGTATTGGAGATCACTATCCTCGCACTTATTTATCTCAGGCTTCCTAAGAGGGACTCCAAGCTATTTTTAGACTAAAGAGTCACTGCGAATGCTCTACCAGACTTATAGGGGATTGGTGATCCTTATGTGCATTTACAACATTCACTTATATCAAATAGATTGGTAACTGCATGAGCATTCCGTTTATTACAATTTTTTATTATTATAGGTTGCAACTATTGTAATACATCACATTAAAGTTTAAGTTTTATTCTCATCTCAATCTTTCAGTAATTTACATTAATTGTCGTGGTGGGTTAAACCATCAGTGACACATTTTTTTTCACCAACAGTTAAAATCTGACCCAAAACCGATGACACGGCCATCAAAAACAGAAAGGAACAGATACAAAACGACTGTTAAAAACGGACTTGTGTGCCAAAAACGTCACTGTTACGTGCATAAGGCCTAACACTATACTTCCCTTTTCCCCTTCATGTTGGTCACATTATCATATGTAAAACAATCCTTTGTGAAGATCTAATCCCTTTAACTCTCTCCTAAAATTTAAAAAAAAAAATCAGAACCAAACACTGTCAGTGGTATTCTTGTGAAACTTACCTTTAAACTTTAAGGCAAATTCATAGGGGTTATACAAAGTTAACACCTGCTTGTGAGTCGACTGATCATCAGCATAAAATATAAGTTCAGTTGGAAAGACAAAGACGGGAAGGTTTCCTTCCACTAACTCTGGCTGCCGCTTATGTTGCTGCATTGGCACAGTATCTGTGTTTCCTCCCCAGCGCCTTTTGTCTCCTGGACTTTCAAGTCTTGTTTTCTTGATGCTTGGAAGGCCTCTAGTGCATGCTGTCAGTTCTGCAGGACAGAAGAGGAACATTAATACAGCAGTCCTCACAAGACATAGACAATCCTTGTAGAAACTCTGAACCTAGCTCCAGACTGCTCGGTAAAGATAATGGGACTATTACAATAGTCGTCTCCTATAATACAGCAGACATAAGAAGGAGCTCAGGTTCTATTCTGCTCTAGATTTGGGGATATTACATAATCAGTGTTGTGTTTTTTGTTTTTTTTACCCCTTTTATACAATGAGTTAATGGAAGTTTTGCAATTGTACTTTCCAAGAAATAAGGATCAGTGGAAGTGTTAGGTTCACACTTGTGCTGGGCTCTCCATCATTCGTGTCCGCTGGGGAATCCGAATGACAGAGAGCTGTCCATTAAAACAACAGTTAAAGGGGTTGTCCAGGCAAAACTTTTAAAGTTTAAATCTGGGGGCAGTGAAAAAAATAAAAAATTATATACTCACCTGTCCCCATTGCTCTGGTGTCCTCCCGCGCATCCTGGTTCGTCTGCTCTCCCGGGTCTCTTCCGGCATTGTTCTGAATCCGCTAATTCGCCTCAGTGGTCATGTGACTGCTGAGGCCAATCAGTGGCTTCAGCACAATGCCGAAAGATGCCACCAGAGCAGACGAACCAGGACGCGTGGGAGGACACCGGAGCAACGGGGACAGGTGAGTATATAATTTTTTAAAGATTTTTTTCACTGCCCCCGGCTTATTTAAACTTTGAAACGGTTGTCCATTTTTGCCTGGACAACCCCTTTAACCACAGACCCCATAGTTTCCGCCGTTTTTTTTTTTACTTCCTCCATGCAGAAGTTTTCTCTCTGCCTATTTTCAGTGAATTCTGAACCTAGCATTATATTGTTTGTGGGATAGTGGCATATGGAGGTAAAACAGAATGAAAAGGAGCGGTTTTAAAAACAAAATCTGAATATGGTACATTCTAGTATTTATTTATATTGTTTTTCAATTTAAAAAATATATAAATTAGATCATTTGGATATTTTGATAATCTTTACATATTTGTTTGCTACAACATGTATTATGTATGAGATGTTTGGAGACTGTAAGGTTTCTAGAACAGATAATAGTGCAGACTGAAAAATCTATTAGATTTATTAAATTTTTATGTTTCTGTGACCCGGTTTAAGGAACATATGAGTTCCCTTGCATTTTATGTACTACATGCCTGTTGTTTTCACCAGTTCTGAGGATAGAATATACGGTTGTGTTAAAAAGTTTACATACCCTGGCAGATTTTTTGTTTTTTTGGCCTTTTTTCAGAGAATGTGAATGATAACACAAAAACTTTTTCTCCACTCATGGTTAGTGGTTGGTTGAAGCCATTTATTGTCAAACTTCTGTGTTTTCTCTCTTTAAATCATAATGACAACCAAAAACATCAAAATGACCCTGTTCAAAAGTTCACATACCCTGGTGATTTTGGCCTGATAACATGCCCAGAAACCAAACCACGGTCAGGTAGGCCAACCAAAATTTCGGCCACAACTGCCAGGAAAATTGTTCGAGATGCAAAGGAAAACCCACACATAACATCAGCTGAAATACAGGACTCTCTGAAAACTATTAGTGAGGCTGTTTCAAGATGCACAATAAGGAGGCACTTGAAGAAAAATGGGCTGCATGGTCGAGTTGCCAGAAGAAAGCCATTTCTGCGCAAATGCAGCAAAGAATCTCGCCTTCAATATGCCAAACAGCACAGAGACAAACCTCAAAACTTCTAGAACAAGGTAATTTGGAGTGATGAGACAAAAATCGAACTTTTTGGCCACAACCATAAACGTTACATTTGGAGAGGTGTCAACAACGCCTATGATGAAAGGAACACCATTCCTACTGTAAAGCACGGAGGTGGATCACTGATGATGTGCGGATGTGTGAGCTTCAAAAGGTGCAGGAAACTTGGTCAAAGTTGAAGGAAAGATGAATGCAGCACGTTATCAGCAAATACTGGAGGCAAATTTGCACTCATCAGCCAGGAAGCTGCGCATGGGACGTACTTGGAC
Organism: Leptodactylus fallax; assembly: GCA_947044405.1. Lineage (NCBI taxonomy): Eukaryota > Metazoa > Chordata > Amphibia > Anura > Leptodactylidae > Leptodactylus > Leptodactylus fallax. The sequence goes on from CAMRHE010000527.1 coordinate 1,041,442, forward strand.
GTTCCAACATGACAACGATCCAAAACACAAGGCCAAGTCGACCTGTCATTGGCTACAAGAAGAATGGGCAGTTTTACCATCTGAGAGAATAAAGAGCCTCATCCACAACTACCACAAAAGACTTCAAGCTGTCATTGATGTTAGAGGGGGCAATACATGGTATTAAGAACTGGGGTATGTGAACTTTTGAACAGGGTTATATTTATGTTTTTGGTTGTCATTATGATTTAAAAAGAGAAAACACAGAAGTCTGATAATAAATGGCTTCAACCAACCACTAACCATGAGTGGAGAAAAAGTTTTTGTGTTATAATTCATATTCTCTGAAAAAAGGCCAAAAAGCCAAAAAATCTGCCGGGGTATGTAAACTTTTTAGCACAAATGAAGCTTATAACAGTGCCAGCAGTTCTTCACTATTGGAAACCACCTTTTATTTCCTTCTATTTATATATAGCAGGCAATGAGAGAAGGTAGACAGTAAAAGCGGAGCGTGGCATATGAAAAATGGATGCTGAAGTCTCTAATGTGAATCACTACCTACAACATTCCTGCAGTTTTATTGTGAGATGATACCTGAGAGGGGGATCTGCACCCTTTTATGTTATATTTAAAAAGGACCTGTCAACTCGTCTGAAAAGCCCAATGACATTCCTCATCTGAGCATTTTGGTGTTTTGTTTATCCAAATCTGTTCAGCAATTCCAAAGATATAAGCCCTGTTAGTGTTGTTAAAAATAAGGGTATATTAGCCAAGTGGGTGGGGGGGACACTGCTGTTTCTCTGGGGGCAGAGCCTCTTTGAGCTGTATGTCACGCAGCTGCCGTCACAAAAATCGTACAAAATAGGTTGTCTGTGAAACGCTGCTGCAAAAAACGCTGCCTTTTACATTACCTGAAAAGTGGATGGGATTCTGGCTAATCCCATCCATACATTGCAGGAAAAAAAATCTGCAGCGGAAATGCAGTTATTTAAAAAATGCTTGCGTGTTTGTAATTCGCAGCATGTCAATTATACTTATGAAAACGCTGGCGTTCTCTGTAATGGTATAACAGGGGCATAAAGTCCGCAGAGGAAAACTCTGCAGCCTGTGACCTAAACCTAAAGTGTGCAGCTGCCACAGGCGCCACCATCTTTCACCGATCGCCACCCTCCTGAACGTCAACGGAGGGCAGTGATTGGTTGTTATGACAGCCAGGAGCCTATTGAAGGCTCCCGGGCTTGTCATTACATTAGATCTATTACACGATGCCAGAGGCATCGTGTAATAGAAGGGAATGAATTTCGCTATATACTGCAATACATTAGTATTGTAGTGTATAGTGTGAGCGATCAGACCCCCTAGGGTTCAAGGTCCCTAAGGGGTCTTATCATAAAAGTAAAAGAAAAAAAAAAGTTTTTTACAGTATTCATAGAATGTAAGCTCTTGCGAGCAGGGCCGTCACTCCTATTGTTTGATATGTTTATTTCTTTGTCACATTGTAATGTCTCATATTGTCTGTTCATGTGTTCTCTGACTTGTAAAGTGCTACGGAATATGTTGGCACTATATAAAGTTATTATTATTATAAAAAAAATATAAAAGTTCAAATCACCCCCCTTTCCCTAGATCACATATAAAAATAAACAAAAGTAAACATAAACACATTAGGTATTGCCGCGCTCAAAAATGTCCAAACTATTAAAATATTAAAATATTTCTCCCATATGGTGAACCGCATAATGGGGAAAAAAATCAAAATGGCTAAATGGCTGTTTTTTCAACTTTTTGCCTCCTATAAAAAATGGAATAAAAAGTGATCAAACCATCAGACCTTCCCCAAAATGGTATCACTAAAAATGCCATCTTGTCCCACATAAAAATACGCCATACCCAGCTCCATACACATAAGTATGAAAAAGTTACAGGTGTCACAATATGGCGACACAAACATTTTTTTTGTATTTTGCAAAGTTTTTAATTTTTTAAAAGGCATCAAAACATTACAAATACTATATAAATTTGGTATTGCTGTGATCATACTGACCCACAGAATACAGGTAACATGTCATTTTTGCCATATATTGAATGCCGTAAAAATTAAACCCATAAGAAATTGTGTTTTTTTTTCCAATTCCATCTAATTCTGAATTTTTTTTGCAGCTTCCCAATACATTGTACAGGATATTGAAGGGTGCCATCACAAAGTACAATTTGTCCTGCAAACAATAAGCCATTACATGACTTTGTGAACTGAAAAATGAAAAAGTTATCGCTCTTGAAATGGGGAAAGGGAAAAATGGAAATGCAAAAATGAAAATTGGCTGTGGTATGAAGGGGTTAAGGTTGAAAGACGTAGAGTAAACCTCCGATGGTTAACCTGCGGTTAACCTGTTTCATGTATGTCCTGTGTGGATATAGCATTTGTTTTAAGCTGCGAAGAAGACTAGACCGACACAGCGCGCTTCTGCGTTAAACTTGTGGTTGCGTATAATGGATATACAAGCCCCATTACAGATAATATAGGGATTGAGGTCTGCAGAAGGTAATGTCCTGTAATATAGTTTTGTATGGCAGCAAATGTTGTGGCAGTAACTACAGCAGCGAGCGGTGACATGAGGTGAATGCTCTATTATACACACTTGGCAGCGGCTGCTGAGTTCATTGTGCTGCCAGACAAATAGGTAAGTATACTGCATTCTTGCCAGAACTACAAGGATGTCCTATTTATCCTTCTATCTCCATAGAGTTTAATTGCTCAGATGATCTCTTTGTCATGCATAGCCTGTATAGTCTGGGAAGTCTAGCCTGTGAATGGACTTCTTTTAGCTATATCCTGAAACCTTTCTGACCATGGAGTTGATATAGTATGTGAAGGCCAGGCCCGGCCGTCCATAATGGTTCCTAATAACTCACAGTCACTCAATGTCAAGTCCCATTGTTTTACCACTAATATTGAGAAACAGGCTAGGAGGCCATCGTCTGAAGCCAAGCCAATAGCCATAAAATCAAAATGACATGAAGTAAAGATCATTGATTATGCTGTTACAATGGCGTCTGTCCAGGGGTGGTATATATTACGCAACAAGTATATAGTCAGTCCTTGAACTTCATGTGTTGGAAGCAGCAAAAATGAGCAAGTGTAAGTAAGTACCTGTGCAACTACTTTGTGATGGCCAGACAACTGGGGCATGGCATCTCTAAAACAGCAGGTCTTGTGGGGTATCCCCACTATGCATTGGTTAGTAACTACCAGAAGAAGTCTAAGGAAGGACAACCAGTGAAGTTAGCGGAGACAGGGTCATTATTTGGGCAATGTTGTGCTGGGAAACCTTATGTGGATGTAAGACTCCATTCAGATTCAGTTAGCAGATCCGTTTAATGAATGTAAAGAACGGATGCAAACGGATCCGTATACCTAGAAGTCATTGTAAAAAAATCTTTTTCTGTCCTTTTTTTTGGTATATTACCATTTTGTGTCTGTTCAAAAAAACAGATAGAAAACGATCCGTGTTTTTGGTTTTTTTCAAACATTGATCTCTATGTAAATAGAGGGCCATCTATTTGTGTCCATTTTTTGCATCCATTAAATGAAACTACTAAACAGACCTAAAAAATACCCCAAAAAACCGTGATCTAAATGGAGCCTTACTTTAACGCATACCACCTAACTAAACAGTGGACTGTATATCACATGACCATGGTCAGTGTCATGTCCCAGGACTTGGTTTAATTCACTGACATGTATCTGTGATACTGTTTGTCTTTGTAGTTTGTCCCTTCTCTCTCTCTGTATCCTTAGCTGTGATGCTGTAGCTCCTCCTCTCTCTCTCTCTCTCAGTTTAGTTTCACTTCTTTGTAAGCAACATGTCTGCTCAGCTCCTGGTATTTCATCATTTTTCACCTACTGCTGTATGAGGTTCTACAAGATTTACCTGGATTAAAGCATCTGGAATCTTATCTACGCCTCCTCAGTTGAGTTGAACACTATCTGATAGATATCTTGGTGTAAATTGCTGGTTAGCATAGAGACTACAGGACACTCTCACAACCTCACACTTGCAGCCAAGCTATTGAGTCAGAACAGTCAGAATTTCTTCCACTAGAAGTAAGCAGAATGAATGACAGCAAGCAGAGATCTAGAGAACTGAGAGGAATTGATACAGAAAGAATATTGGAAAATTGTACAACTTTTTATGAAAAAAAGAATAACACTTGTCTTTCAATATTGGTTTGAAAGGGGTCAACCCCTTTAAGTGGAAAGAGGGCGGCTAAAACCTAATTACAGATCCCTTGGAGGCTCTGGCACGCACTTGAGCCTCATATGCATATTTCTAAACACAGCTTTTTCAAGGGAATAATGAATCTATTGGACTATCCATAGGATACTGATTAACTTGAAGATCAGTGGGGGTCCGACCACTCAGACCCCCACTGGCCAAAAAAAGGGGACTTTTGTTCATCTCATTTCATTCTGAATTGAGTAGTGCTCAGGTATTGTGCACACCAATCCATTCACTTCAGCTGAAGTCGTACAGTGCTTGGCAGGGCCGGCGTTAGGGGGGGGGGGGGCAAACTGGGCAATTGCCCAGGGCCCCGACCCCAAAGGGGCCCTCGGGATCCGAAGCCTTATGACTCCGGATCCCGGAGTCAGGACCGGCCATATCGATAACAGAAAGGGACCCAGCGTCATGTGCCGCAGGGCCCCTTTCCGAGGGGCCCTCTGGATAGCATATTATAAGGTGTGGGGCCCCTGTGGAGCATTATACTGGGGGGGGGGGGTCCCCTTTGGATAGCATATTATACTGTGTAGGGCCCCTGTGGAGCATTATACTGGGGGGGCTCTGGATAGCATATTATACTTTGTAGGGCCCCTGTGGAGCATTATACTGGGGGGATCCCTTTGGATAGCATATTATACTGTGTAGGGCCCCTGTGGAGCATTATACTGGGGGCCCTCTGTATAGCATATTATACGGTGTGGGGCCCCTGTGGAGCATTATACTGGGGAGCGGGCCCTCTGGATAGCATATTATACTGTGTGGGGCCCCTGTAGAGCATTATACTGGGGATGGGGCCCTCTGGATAGCATATTATACTGTGTGGGGCCACTGTGGAGCATTATACTGGGGGTCCCTCTGGGTAGCATATTATACTGTGTGGGGCCACCGTGGAGCATTATACTGTGGGGGGGGGGCCCTCTGGAGAGCATATTATACTGTTTTGGGCCACTGAGGAGCATTATACTGGGGGAAGCTTTCTGGGAAGTATATTATACTGTGTGGAGGCCATTCTGGAGCATGTTATACAGTGTGCGGTCACTGTGGAGCATTATTCTGGGGGGGCCATCTGCAGAGCATATTATATTGCGTGGCACCACTGTGGGGCATTATTCGGGGGGGGAACTAAGGATCATTGTACTAGGGGGCCCTCTGGGGAGCATAATATATTGCATGGGGCCACTGTGGAGCAAAATACTGGGGGGGGGCACTGTGGAACATTATACTAGCGGGGGCCCTCTGGGGAGCATATTATACTATGGGCCACTGTGGAGCTTTATACTGGGGGGAAGGGGTAGTGTGGGGAGCCTGTTATACTGTATGGGGCCACTGTGGAGTTTATTATATTGTGTGGGGCTTCTCGGGAGCATATTATACTCTGTGGGGCCATTGTAGAGCATTATACTGGGGGGGACTGTGGGGAGCATATTATACTGTGGGGGACCACTGTGGAGCATTATACTGGGGGAACCCCTCTGGGCAGTATATTATACTGTGTGGAGGCCATTGTGGAGCATGTTATACTGTGTTAGGCCACTGTGGAGCATTATGCGGGGGGGGGGCACTGTGGGATGCATATTATACTGTATGGAGCATATTATATTGTGTGGGGCTGCTGAGGAGCATATTGTACTGTCTTGGGCCACTAAGAGGTAGTATATTGTGTGGAGCCTTATATACCATGTGGGGCCACTATGGAGCATTATATACCATGTGGGGAAACTGTGGAGGGCTCAGGGGAGCATTTTATACCATGGAGCATTATATACCATGTGGAGCATTATACTGTGTGTGTGTGTTTTGGGGGGGGGGGGGGGTTAAAATTCCTGCTGGCGATCCTGTGTGCTATGTCTGCATCATAGCTCCCTCACTATAATCTTGCACATACGTGTAGTGCTCAATGGCCATGTCATTCCCCATACAGTAATTGTGCATGAACTGTCCATGGAGTTATTGGGGCCTGCACAGTACTATAGGGGCTCACTATACTGGGAACATACTGAGTAACACCACATAGTCAGCACATATGTAAGACTTCAGTGAAGGAGCTGAGGTGTAGGCTATTAGCAGGAAGCTGTTGGGTGGGGCCCCAGAACAAGTTCCTCTGGTGGGCCTAAGGCCCTTCAGTCCGACACTGTATAATGGAGAACTATTATATACAGGTGCATCTCAATAAATTAGAATATCTTTGAAACATTTATTTCCTTCAGTAATTAAATTAATAATATTTTCTACATTCTTTACACACAGAGTGTTCTATTTCAAGTGTTTTATTTCTGTAAATGTTGATTATGGATTACAGGTAATGAAAACCCAAATCTAAGAAAATTTGAATATTGTAAAAAAGTTCAGTATTGTAAATTCAGTGTGTCACCTGCCAAGGTTTCCTAAGTCTTTAAATGGTCCCTCAGTCTGGTTCAGTAGGACACACAATCATGGAAGACGCTGATTATGGATTGTATTACTGAATTACTGAAATGAATGAATGTTTCAAAGATATTCTAATTTATTGAGATGCACCTGTATAAGGGTGGGTTACTATATACTGTATAATTGGGAAACTTAAATATGAGGGGGCTATTATAAGGGGGAACCATTATTTATAAGACGGCTATTATTTATAAGAGGGGAACTATTTATAAATGGGGGTATAATTGTTAAGTGGGGCTTATTTATAAAGGGGGCTATTAGTGATAATGGGGACTATTATTTATAAGGATAACTATTATTTATAAGGCGGCTATTATTTATAAGGGAGCAGTATTATTTTTACGGGGTGACTGTTACTGATAAGGGGGATATTACTGATACAGGGCACTATTTATCATATATAAGGGAGCTATTACTGATAGAGGTGTAATATTATTTATAAGCAGGGACTATTATTTATAAGGAGGCGCTATAATAACTGATAACTGGGTGCAAAAATCTATTAGGTGGTACAAAGGTGCTCATTTGAATTGTGTGTGGTAAATGGGGCTTGTTATTACTTTTTTTGTTGGCAGAAAGGAGGCGTTATTATATGGGTTGCCACTGCAAGACGATGGTGTTGTTTGCATATCAGCATTTGGGGCCCCGCTTTTAATTTTGCCCAGGGCCCCACTTTGTCTAAAACCGGCCCTGGTGCTTGGCTATCTCAGATACTGCCATTGAAATGAATGGTGGCTGCGCTCTCCAACCACCGAAAGTCCCCCATTCTTCTGATCAATGGGGGTCTTAATGGATTATCCAAGACTTAGTAGAACCCAATACGACTAATCTTTGAAAATCTGAGTTATATCACCAAAAAACAGTATCACAACACATTTGTTTTATCTCTGTACTAAGAGCAATAATGTATATTCAATGATGAAATAAATATATAGAGGACGTATTTAACAAAAATAGATAAGCAAAGCCCACTTTCCATTTATTTATGAACTCAATATGATATAATAAAGATGTAGATCAGCTGCTATGCATTGCTTGGCTTCTCTGGGGCTATGAGCAGATCATAAATATCCACTTTAAATAAATAATATGAGCCTTCTTATATTGAAAGTATATTTCAAGTGTGCTGTGGGTTGTAGATCATGTGGAAGATGATTGCGGTTTAATTTTCAGTCCTCTATGCTAATCCCTTTATTGGGTGTATTTAATCAGTGACTGCGTGTTCCAGAAATGATATGGCTCTCTGGTCACAACCCCTTGCAACAGGCTGATAAAGTGCACACAGGAGAACTGCTCTGACTCGTCCTCTCCATAATGTTAATGACTAGCTACGTACCAGCAGAATAAATAACCAGTATGACGAAGTGGAAACACAAAGTTCTTGCTACGCGAGTCCGTCAGGTGTCAACAATGCACCCACGGGGGAGGGCTGTTATGTCTTATGTGGCCTGCCTTACCTGTATAGCAGCAACAGCTTCCTCAATCACATCGGGTGAAAAAACTATACAACATATAAAGTTAGATTTGTTTCATCCACATGGTACAGATATGTACAGAGCTTGTATGACAGCACACAGAATTCCTACAGTTTTATAGAGCCATATGCACTCTGTGTGCTGCCATATGGTGCTCTATAAGACACTGTACTTTCCTCTTCTATGGAAGAATAATTCCATATAGGACAGCATATAATATAAAAAGCCACATTTTTAGAAACTGGAGGCATAGCGTGAGCCTATAGAATTTTGTGAGTACATATTACATATCCATTGGGACATATTTATTAAGTTAGTTGTCCCTTTTTGTCGTAAATTGCCTCTTTTTCATGCGGTTTGCTTTATTTATGAAGGCTTTGCTCCTTATTTTTTCCAAATGTTATGCTACCCTTGTCACTTTTGCATTTTGTTGGGAAGAAGGGGGCATGACCTAAATGGAGATCCTTTTCATGCTGTACTTAGCTCTTGTGCCTTTTTAAAAAGTTAATGGGCAGTGTAAAATAAAAAAAAATAAATAAATAAATAATAAAAAAAAAAGGTCAGACTGTATGAAAAAGTGAAAAAGGAGCAAATGCGCCTTTTAAACAAAAAAAGGACAAAGTACACATGGCTTATAAAGGCATATCTAAACTAACTAACATGTGCACAACATTCAACAAGGAGGTGTGTCTACATCATAAATAGACACCACAGTAAGGCTAGGTTCACATCTACGTCAGAGTCTCCGTACTCCGTTGAAAATTGGCAGAGAGAAAAGTCCTGCACGGTGGAAACCTGACGGACACCCGGTCGACCCCATTATAGTCTATATGCAACAAAATCTGTAACAAAAAAAAGCATCTTTCTCATAAAGTGGGACCTGAAACTAGTCTGAAAAATATGGCCACAAAAAGGGCAGATGATAATTGACCCCCATTGTGTGTATCAACCTAAAGTTGCAATAATGCCTGTACAGGCATAACCTAAAGGCATCACTGTGAGGAACTACAAGTAAGCAGCGTCCTGGCACTTAAACTCACGTTACGCCTCTGCTCTCAGGTAGACCGTCTAAAATTTCACTTTGTAAAAGTCTGAAACACCAGAGCCTGTGGGGAGGAGAGTGAGGTACATTGCAGCTCCAGGCCGACATTCTGGGTCTGCTGTAATCGATTAAAGTCACGTGAAACCAGAGAGTAGTAGCTCCGTCCCCAGTTTGGATCATCAGTGTCTAAGCATGGGACATGCTACATGCTGGTGTAACATAACTTAATCGATTACGGTGTCTGTTAAACTGTTCTCTGGCATTGAGGAAGAGCAGGTTAATAGATGCTGTAATCGATTAAAGGTGCTGGACATAATGGCGTGCGCCTGCAGCAGCATCCACTACTTGGCCATATTAAAAGTACTTTACTTGGGTTAAAGGGGTTTTCCATGAACATAACCATATATCTTATTTGTCCAGCAGCAGCACAGATGGGTCTGCAGCCTTGCCTTCAACTCCTTCTAGGATGGCCCACATATGTAGCAATGAATGTAATTAGCATAATTGGTATAAAACCCCCCTTTTCCACTATTTCCTTGTATTTTTATTTGTCCTTGTTTTTTTCCTAAAAGTGGCCCACAGTGGGTTTTCTTTGAGGCTAGGTTCAAAATCCAGTACAGTCAAGTGATTTCCGAAACACTTTATTAGACTGTGCCACTTTATCACTTAGGAGGCATACTCCAATGGTGGTAGCCACATGCAGCTGCCAATGACTGCATGGTTATACAGTATAATCCCACAGTCATTGGCGGTTGTATGCGGGTGAAGTTTTGATGGCATGCAGCTACCTCTGTGACCATGCACACTTAGTAATTTGGCAGCTTTTGTGCACTGAGATGACAATAACACCTATAAAGGTAGATTTACAGGTAGATGGAGGGTGCAGAGCTTTATTATTAATACAGAGTCTGCAGCGAGCAGCCCAAAAGTCAATAAGGGCGGGCCGCCAGACCATCTGAAGTAGTCAGAGCAGAATCCCCCATCACCTCCCATGCACATAATAGTACTACCCCCTTCATAGCATAAGGTACTGTGAGTTTCTCCATCTCAAAGCTATTCACTATTTATACATGAAAGTCTGTTCTAATAATGGTTTCCTGCAAAAATAGCACAGTCTTTTTTATACCTATATAATATTTATTTGCTTTACTGCAAATTTTGTTCTCCTTCTTGGCTAAAAATCCTCCTAAAAAATGTTAGCCCCCTTGCACATGACCGAATGAATGGTCCGTATGCTATCCAGGTTTTTCCCAGATAGCACACTAACCCATTCATTTCTATTGGCCCGTACAAATGACTGTGAATTACATGTCCCGTGTGCGGGCTGACAGTCCGGGCCGCAAAATATGGAACAGGTCCTATTCCTGTCTGATTTTAAGGCAATGCTTTTGCGGCTCCTGTTCATCGAATGAAAGTGGCCGCAGAAGCATGGCCGGTGCATGGGCGGCACAGGGGTGATATCCGCGTGTCGCCTGCGTGCCATCCGTGCCATTTATTCACGGCCACCGGTTAGCACACGGTTATGTGCAACTGGCTTTAAAAAGAATATTTTTATTCTTCCTTGAAAAAATGTAGTGCAACCTCTGGTATCAACCCTGAAATAAAAGAATAAGCCAACTGTAATTACAGGCCCTTGTTTTGTGCTCTTCTCCCAAACTGATAGGAAAGCTGGGTCATAACCAATAAGAATCCTATTACAACTCCCAGGGTCCTTTATCTAGCTTGCTCAGTATCCTGTAGACACATCTGCTTAGTTACACAGTGATAATGGAGTGGAATAAGATGCACTTTAGATCTGGTCCCTGAGGGAGTTGTGAAGTCATTACCCACTGTAGAACTAAAAAATGGCAGGACAGAATCTCCAAGAGTGTTATTACATGTGCGGGTAAAGCTTGCAGTTTGCCACTAATTCACACACAGCACCTTGACTTGAAACAACGGTAAGTCCAGGTGCAGTCCAACAAGTAGCGAAAAACCGCAAGTCGTGGAATTAAGACTAGTTTAGGGTGGAGTCGGGAAAACGTTACCAACGCTGGCTTCAATATAAAATGATTCATTATTTTATATAATACAAGTATCAATATTTTATCAATAATTACATGTATAGTTTGTTGCCTATTTAATTTCATAGGATTACAGATTTTTTTTGTGATTTAGGGGAGCTTTACGCATCTGTCTGACCATGGGCGTCAGATATTTATGAAGGAGTCGGGATCGGTGGTTTGGCCTACTTATTACACAGCCCTGGTAATATCACCCTTATATCTTGACAGAAAATAATTAGTTAAAAACATATATCTGCTATTAGTTTCCTTCTGGCTTTCAACTCTCAGGCTATCAGGATTTTCTGCGAAGCATGGGGAATATTGAGCATGTCATTGATAAACTGCAAGCTATATCTGGCACTGTTGACTGCAGCTGTGCACTATGTGAACCAGGCCTTACAGGTGTATTCTTGTCCTGAATGGTGCCCGGCCACTGTAAATGAAGAGATGAATGGACGTATGAAAATCTTTAAATGCGTTTCAAAACAACTGAGCACAATACAATGAAGGGAGACATTAGGTGGCATGGGAGGGGGGATAGAGGGCCCCTGTTCTAGAGACAGGTGCACGTCCCAATTTCACATGGCATATCCACAGGATGTCCAAAATGAGAATACCCTTTTAACTCATCCAATGTGAGTCAAGGTCCCTATTGTCTACTCCAGGGGTCGGCAACCTTTGGCACTCCAGCTGTTGTAAAACTACAACTCCTAGCATGCATACTTGCTCTGCTTTTCTTGGAATTCCCATGGAAGTGAATGGAGCATGTTGGGAGTTGTAGTTTCACAGCAGCTGGAGTGCCGAAGGTTGCTGATCCCTGGTCTACTCGGTAAGACAATCCTATTATATTTTAGATATACTCTTATTGTATAAGATGCTTACATATGTAAAGAATCATGAAAGCGCTCTGCAGTAGTCTCTGTGATGTCTACAGGAGTTGATTTATGGATCTATCACTTAAAGGAGAGGAATTTGAGGAAGATGTGAGAGGAGCATGCCACGCCTTGTGTCTACTGGCAATATAGCAAGGACACAATATAAAACAGAACAGACAGAGGTGCTTTGTTTTGGCAGACTTGTTGCTACTAGTTATATGCCGGTCAGCCATAACTTTACAGCCACTGAAATTGTGGCATTGGCACCTGTCAAGGGGTGGGTGTCAGTTATTGAGGTTGATTTGATGGAAGCTGGAAAAATGGGCAAAGAAAAGATCAGTCACCTCGAAAAGGGCCAAACAGTCATCTAGAGATGACTGTGTCAAAGCATCTCCAAAATACAGGTCTTGTGAGGTGTTCTCCCTAGCAACTCTCTAACTGAGCTGTTACCAGGGAAATCCGTACACATTTCTATTGCCAGTATGTAAAGTTGAAGCATTTGCCAAAGGAATATGGTCACTTCAAATGGCTGTATCTCTGGTTTTATACCACCTAGAAAAATGGTTCTGGAATTCTGAAATGAGGAATTTGAGCTTTATATGCAGCTGCTCATTCTGCATATAAAAATTGCATTACCAACTATATATTTAACCATTTTTCTAGGTAGAATAACACTGGAAATACAGCCATTTGAAGTGACACCCCCTCTTAGTAAGTGCTACGGCTCTACATACTGCATTGAGTACAGGAGTACAGAGTCTCCCTGGCAATACTTAGTTAGAACATTGCCAATGGGAACTTTACAGCCTGTTTTCTACCAAAAGGAAGTTAGATAGGTTAATTAAGTATATAACAAAAATGTTCACCCCCCCCAACACAATAGCATAAATAAATAAATAAAATGGAAGTTACACTTTACGTTGATTAGCAGGAGGTTCAGGTATTACGATTTATAATGTTTTAAGGGGCTACTCATACAACGATATGACCATTTGAGAGTGCACTGCATCATAACTCACTATGATGCAGTGAGTTCCATTCACATGGCTGTGGTCAGTCTGGGAAGTCCATCTGGCACATAGACGGAACACGGTCCTGTGAATAGCCCCTAAGAATGTAACTAAACCAGCAGCAATACTGAAGTTTCTGTGATTGTGCCGAGAGAGCCTTCCTCTTCTCAGAATCCACTTCTGGCTTTGGGTAAAAAAAAAAAAAAATTGCACTAAACTACATCGGGTATACATAACAGTACTTTAAGTACACTTGGTATAAAAGAATAAACACTTCTGAGCACTTACTCCTTCCATTCAGCCTTTATTAACTTTCTATAAGGCTTTGATCAACAGTCTTCCCTGGCTTGAAATATGTAAGTAAGCAGTCTGGAGTGTTTATTCGTGCATGCCAAAAAGCTTTTTTTTTTCTTTTTTTTTTTTTTTAAAGTATTTTCAATGTGGTTTGTCTTCAGCCAAACCAGTAGTCCACGTACTGAAGCTGGAACCTCTTTGTAAGTGGCGATCAGCTTTCAATAGCAGGGTAAGCTACGGGGGGCACACAATTCTCCTCCAGTGGTCACTACAGGAAAAATGTGCTGTTATATGGCGCCCATTGAAATAAAGGGTTAACCATGTAATGTACAGTCATATGAAAAAGTTTGGGCACCCCTATTAATCTTAATCATTTTTAGTTCTAAATATTTGGGTGTTTGCAACAGCCATTTCAATTTGATATATGTAATAACTGACACAGTAATATTTCAGGATTGAAATGAGGTTTATTGTACTAACAGAAAATGTGCAATATGCATTAAACCAAAATTTGACCGGTGCAAAAATTTGGGTACCCTTATCATTTTATTGATTTGAATACTCCTAACTACTTTTTACTGACTTACTGAAGCACAAAATTGGTTTTGTAACCTCACTGAGCTTTGAACTTCATAGCCAGGTGTATCCAATCATGAGAAAAGGTATTTAAGGTGGCCAATTGCAAGTTGTTCTCCTATTTGAATCTCCTCTGAAGAGTGGCATCATGGGCTCCTCAAAACAACTCTCAAATGATCTGAAAACAAAGATTGTTCAACATAGTTGTTCAGGGGAAGGATACAAAAAGTTGTCTCAGAGATTTAACCTGTCAGTTTCCACTGTGAGGAACATAGTAAGGAAATGGAAGACCACAGGGACAGTTCTTGTTAAGCCCAGAAGTGGCAGGCCAAGAAAAATATCAGAAAGGCAGAGAAGAAGAATGGTGAGAACAGTCAAGGACAATCCACAGACCACCTCCAAAGAGCTGCAGCATCATCTTGCTGCAGATGGTGTCACTGTGCATCGATCAACAATACAGCACACTTTGCACAAGGAGAAGCTGTATGGGAGAGTGATGCGAAAGAAGCCGTTTCTGAAAGCACGCCACAAACAGAGTCGCCTGAGGTATGCAAAAGCACATTTGGACAAGCCAGCTTCATTTTGGAAGAAGGTCTTGTGGACTGATGAAACAAAGATTGAGTTGTTTGGTCATACAAAAAGGCGTTATGCATGGCGTCAAAAAAACACAGCATTCCAAGAAAAACACTTGCTACCCACTGTAAAATTTGGTGGAGGTTCCATCATGCTTTGGGGCTGTGTGGCCAATGCCGGCACCGGGAATCTTGTTAAAGTTGAGGGTCGCATGGATTCAACTCAGTATCAGCAGATTCTTGAGAATAATGTACAAGAATCAGTGACGAATTTGAAGTTACGCCGGGGATGGATATTTCAGCAAGACAATGATCCAAAACACAGCTCCAAATCTACTCAGACATTCATGCAGAGGAACAATTACAATGTTCTGGAATGGCCATCCCAGTCCCCAGACCTGAATATCATTGAACATCTGTGGGATAATTTGAAGCGGGCTGTCCATGCTCGGTGACCATCAAACTTAACTGAACTGGAATTGTTTTGTAAAGAGGAATGGTCAAAAATACCTTCATCCAGGATCCAGGAACTGATTAAAAGCTACAGGAAGCGACTAGAGGCTGTTATTTTTGCAAAAGGAGGATCTACTAAATATTAATGTCACTTTTCTGTTGAGGTGCCCATACTTTTGCACCGGCCAAATTTTGGTTTAATGCATATTGCACATTTTCTGTTAGTACAATAAACCTCATTTCAATCCTGAAATATTACTGTGTCCATCAGTTATTAGATATATCAAATTGAAATGGATGTTGCAAACACCCAAATATTTAGAACTAAAAATGATTAAGATTAATAGGGGTGCCCAAACTTTTTCATATGACTGTATTATCAACTACATCCTCCATAGCAGAGAACCATTGGCTGTCCTGTGCATGGGGTGCTACTTTATGACACTCTTGACCCCACACAGGGTATATGGAGAGGGTTTGTGGTAATGGTTTAACCCTTTTAAGCACTGAATACATCTGTAGAGCTGATGTGGATGTATCAACTGTTCCTGTGTTGCAATAATCTAAACCTGATGAACTCTACCAGACGTTATATAATCAAAGCCAAAATTGTGTAACAGCTTTGTCTTAACAGCTTACTTCTTTATCAAGATGTCAGTGCTTGAAGTTACCAACCTAAAGCCTGCGTCGGCCCCATGACAAACATCCTGCCTCTGTTCTGGCTTTGTAAGGGGCCATTCACACAGATTAATCTACAGAAAAGTGAGACTCAAAATCAGCTGCAAAGTCCGGCCGGAATCTTGTTTCTATTGTTTTTAATAGGAGGCAGCGATTGATGGTTCTTTATTCAGGATGCCCTACTCAATCTTTCTGTAGATTTCCATCTGATTGAGCTACAGCGGAAAACAGATGCTATTCATTGGCTTACCTCTGCGGGATACACAGGGTCGGATTTTGAAGAGGAATCTGAGGCAGAAGACTGCCTCAAATTCCTCTTGACTTTCTGAAGTGCGAACCTAAACTTTGTGACACTTTGTAGACAAACTAGTGAGTTGATTTGACACAATTTCTTTATGATGGGGCTGAACAAGCACTGGGAGGAAATGTCATATGGACCTAGGTGTGGAGCAGCTGCAGGTTTTGCACCTGAAAAGGAGGCCATACACATTAGATGAGCATCAGTTCAACTTGCCAATTCCGGATAGACAACTATTTAAGCAGCAATTTACACATGCACTTTCCACTGAGCACAGGGTGCAAGTGCAGGGGAGGGGGGTGGGGGAATGAGAAAAAATAGCTTTTGGCCAAACACTTATTTGTCCAACAGTTATTCCTCCCAACCCTCATCTCCTATACACTTGGACACCAGGCTTAGTCGAATATGCACATGTTCTCAATAGGGAGACGGGAATGAGCCACAGTCTGTCTCTTCTAGCGAAGGCTTTTCTTTTGTGAGAATAGAGGATTGTTAAGGTTATTCAGTTCAGACCTCCACTTGGTATTTTTAGTCAAAAGAACGAGTAGATGTCTGAAATGCTAGAAAATAATTGTTTTCCCCTGCTCAGGTGGCCACTACAATTTCAACACAATGAATAACAATAAAGTAATTCTGGTATTAAGAGCTGTGCAAAGGTAAGCCAGCTAACATTTATATTGTGTATATAGCCACCTAAATGCTCATTGGAAATCGTCTAACCCCTACAATATCCGAACAATGTGCCAGAATATGTTGGAACTATAGATACACTGCACACATACAAAATGAGTCAGAACCAGTGAGAACCTGACAATAAATGCTGTTTAATATCTCAGAACACTAGTAAAGTTATAATAAAGAGGTGGAAAAGCTCTTACCTGTTATAACACTGTGTTCCTTTCCATGATTCGGGCTGCAAAATATCAAAGGAATGTATTGTAATCTCTGGTCGTAGACTGTCTATTAAATTAGTAGCATAATTGGTGAGTCATGTTGTGTCTGAGGAAGAGATGAAATCACTGATGCATGCCAGAACTAAACATGGCATCCCCTGTGTACCTAGGCCATCTACACAATACACGCTCTTACGCATGCCATGGATTGTACATTTGGATTCTGATACTATGTAGTCACCTACGCAGCTTATAGCTGTGACATTCAGCTGATACTTATCTACCGTATGCTGTAATGCATGACAATGAGAAAAACGTGTCAAAATGGAAAATATACACAACTTTTACCAATAGATTTTCAAAATAATGAAACATCTCTTTCTCTTCACATATATACGTTTACCTTTTCTATTCCAGTCATAAGCATGCAATTCTTATATTAGTTCACACTAGCATCGACCTATCCATTATTCTGATCCATTGGAGGAACAGAACAATGGCTAGGCGGACCATTACAGCAGCGGTCACATACGGAGCCTGATGGACCCCATTAACTATAATAGGATCTGTCAGGTGTCTGTTCTTTGAAACAGAAACCACCAGAAGAAAAAGTCGGACTGATTTTGGACACTCACTGTGATGCACTCCAATGCAGATGTGAACGTAGCCTTAACCCATGGATGGGCAAAAATGCTACACTGGTCATGGTCCAAACTCTGAGACCCCCACTGACCCAAGTCCCCCATTCCCACCAAGCTGCGAGACAAATGAAGTGGAACTCGAACACGTGACGTGCTACTCTATTTAAAGTCTATGGCACTGACAAAAACAGAAAAGTGCCATGTTTGGTTGTCTCCTTAGCCATTGAATGGAGTGGCAGGCCACATGCTTGACCACCACTCCATTCCAACTCCTAGCCATGGTCTGATTTATGGGGGAAATTGGGTATCAAGGTTTCCTGTTCTGGTAACCTGTGGGGGTCCCACTGGTCAATCCATCAGCAATCTAGCAGATACCCTCTATCCAGTGTATATGTGAAAAATGCTTTTGAGCAGAATACCAATTTAGGCTATTGCCATACATAGCAAAACGCATCTAAAAAAACACTTAAAAAAACACAGGGGAAACACAACAGCTTTTATTTTTGAGTTCCCACCCTATATATAAGTCAATGGGAAAAGCACAGCATTTCTAAGGGGAAAATGAACATGCTGCGTTTCTTCTGTGTTTTTTTTCAGCAATCTGTGGATGTGATTAAACAAAATCTCATTCCCTTTGCTGGGACTGTAAAACGCAGCATTTTTTTCTGCTGCGTTTCTACAACATGTGGTCTTAGCCTTAAGCTCTGTTTACATCTTACTTTTATGTTCTCAAAAGTATATAGGGAGTATATCCTAAGAAATACCCCCAATGAAAGCCTATGATGTATACCACTGTATAAAAATACAGTGGCTTACACTGTCCACATTGTAAAAAAAACACACAAAAAACATTATCATGTTTTTGTTTTTTTACTGTACAGAGTAAGTACGCGGGAGCAAGAAACCAGAACAAATCAAAGGGAAAACGGGCATAGCAACAAACAAGAAATGGACAATAACAATGAGAGGGAGAGAAGCAAGGACTCGCCCAAATCTCCCATGCAAATGAAAAACGAAGGTTAAAGAAAAAAAAACCCATTGTATAAGGAAGAAGGACTAGAGGGGGTAGGGTTAGGGACAAGAATCTCTCACATTCAGGAGAGCACCAGTGAAGGTGTGTAGAGATTTTAATTGCCTTTTGCCCTCTACTTAGCATCTACATATCACAAGGCATTATGGGAAAGGAGCTGGGGAGCTCATGCGCCCTCTATTGGATGTAACAAATCCTCAATTTGCTTTTGACTCACCAAGCCTTGAGACAGCAAAAGGGATTTTAGCCAAGCCAATTTCACTTATCTGCAACAGCGAGTTTCCGGATCGTTGTCCTTCATCAGTACAGAGCAAAGTGAATTGGCTGGCTTAGTGGGAGGCAATGAGTGGGTTAGGGACAAGAATCTCTCACATTGAGGAGAGCACCAGTGAAGGTGTGTAGAGATTTTAATTGCCTTTTGCCCCTACTTAGCATCTACAATCACAAGGCATTATGGGAAAGGAGCTGGGGAGCTCATGCGCCCTCTATTGGATGTAACAAATCCTCAATTTGCTTTTGACTCACCGAGCCTTGAGACAGCAAAAGGGATTTTAGCCAAGCCAATTTCACTGCTTGAGACAGCAAAAGGGATTTTAGCCAAGCCAATTTCACTTATAAGTGAAATTGGCTTGGCTAAAATCCCTTTTGCTGTCTCAAGGCTCGGTGAGTCAAAAGCAAATTGAGGATTTGTTACATCCAATAGAGGGCGCATGAGCTCCCCAGCTCCTTTCCCATAATGCCTTGTGATATGTAGAGGGGGTAGGGAACAGACAACAAAGGTCAGAAAGGGAGGGAAGTCTGGGAGAGAAACAGAAATTGCCTGGACAGTAAAAGCAAAGGGAGCCTAAGAGAAAAGGATGGCACTCCGAGGATTCCTGGAACACCAGCCATGGCCGGCAGAGGGCATCAAACTTAGAGAAGTCAGGAGAATCCTCCACAACCAAAACCTCCATCCTCCTAATAAGAAGGAACTCTTGGAGCCACTCCATCAATGAGGGGGCAATGGTGCTTCACCAGTGCCAGAGAATGACCACTCTGGCGGCTGCGAGGAAGTGACACAGGAGGTCTCCCTTAACCTAAGCAGTAAAACATCCCCACTCCCATATCATAATAGAATAAAGCTGATTTACTGTATAGGAGCCTGGGGCAGCTGGGTGACTGCCACTGTGGGAGCTAGAATAGCAGTCATATTACTTATCCAGCTTTCCCAACATGTAATTCTGAAATGAGTGAAAATATAATTCGATTATTTTTGTACAGATTGTAAGATATTAGTCACTTCTTTCCTGTACTTGTCCTGGATTGTTAAATTTGGTAATGTCAATTGGTAAGCGGACATTTACGTGGGGGCAGAAGCTGTTGAGTCATAAAGAAGAACACTCCTCCTCCATATTTCCTCTTTATATTAGGACACTACATCATGTCTTGTGTGCACCTATTTTAGATATATTTTACTTTTCTCCTAAAGAACCCCTTTAGGCTTTGTTCACACAACCATCATGACTTGCATTATTAACAAAACCATGGCAGAATATTTTTCGAACGCATCCTGACGGGTCCCATTGACCTATTATAGTGTCCTCCAGATTTCTGTTTTTGATGGTATGTTTGGTGCAAGAAAGGGCTAGAAATGTGCACCTCAATATCACTCTACAACCGTTTTTTGCCTTAGAGGGAATGATAAATTCCCTCCCCCAGTGAGTCTGCAAAAGTTGGCTGATGATGAACCCAAAGTGGCCAATATACTAAACACTTATATTTTCAGCTATCGGCTGGTTGAACATATCCAGCATGGCCAATGTACTAAAGTCTGCCGCTGTCCAGCTGCGAACAATTGTTCATGGCATCTACATGTTAGATCACCAGCCATTTGTTAGCTGAGATGGCCAAATCGTCGAAAATCTAATGTGTATGGCCAGCTTTACATGCAACAGCCATAATAATACCACAAATAAATGCAGGATTAAAACAAACCAACTAAAATATCCAAATGCTATAAAAATACATGGCATGAAGGAACATTACCTTATGTATGTCGCCGTATGACGTGAAAGCTGCATGCTGTACGCCATAGCAGCACATATGGCTGAGTATATCCCTCTTGCTACAAATGTGGAGGATGGTAAAATATGAGCAGCTCTCGGTTTCTTGTCCTGGACTCACAACACCTCTGCTCTTTGTTTTCCACTCCCTGCTCTCCACTCTCCCTCTCTTTTTTTTTGTTCCTATTTGCTGGTGTATTTTCCCAGCCTCTGTAACTTGCACAATAGTTTTCCTGCCCTCCCCCTCCATGTTCAGCCTGGGCTCCACGTGGCTAGTCATGTGACCATGTTTACAGGGCGCTGCTGCTGTCTATCAGGCCCAGGGTTACAATGTCACTGCCTCAGCACTGCTACCCTGTCTCTGCTCTGGCAAGCCAATCATTGAGCTGACTTGGCCACAGACAATGCTGACGTCTGTGAAATCCTAGGCTCGGTGAAGCAGGCCTTGCAAGATGGGGCCC
Source organism: Leptodactylus fallax (assembly GCA_947044405.1). Taxonomy (NCBI): domain Eukaryota; kingdom Metazoa; phylum Chordata; class Amphibia; order Anura; family Leptodactylidae; genus Leptodactylus; species Leptodactylus fallax. The sequence continues at coordinate 1,062,513 of CAMRHE010000527.1, forward strand.
GCCCTGAGTCAGGAAAACAAAAGGGTCCTGTCCCAGAGAAAGAACAACAAGAAAGCAGATGGTGCCATGTTTCTTTCTCCATAATCTCCTTACAATGGCTGTTCGGCTGCTCTAGTACAGAGTATATGTTATAAAGCTTTGTGTGAAACGCAATAAAATGTGAAATTTACTGTTACATTTTTCTGGTTTACGTAGACATTATGCGTGCCATTTACAGCACAAAACGTCTTCTGTATCTACTATAGTCACTCTAGAAAATGCTAATATTTTAGTATGGGCTTTTGTAGATTTTTTTTTTTTTTGTAGATACTTTTTGTGTCCCCCGTCACTGGTAACCCTTGGTCATATATAAACAATAATGTGACCAGATCCTCACATGACTTTAGTGCTACTCTAATATTTCTTTATAAATAAGAATGACACTAAGACTAGTTCACATCTGTTTCTGGCTCTCCGTCGTTCGGGTCCCTCGGTGGAGGTGATACAGACCGCAAAAACAGCGGTTACCTGTGGACCCCATAGACTATAATGGGGTCTGCCGGATGTCCACCATTTTATAATAAAGCCAGCAGAGAGAAAAGTCCTCCAATTTCTGGTGGTTTCTGAGAGTCTTCAATGCAAACTCTGGTGCAGATGTGAACTTAGGGCCGGTTCATATCTGCGTTTGGTTTCCGTTTGGGGGAGTCCGCTTGGGGACCCCCCCGAACAGAAACCTATACGCATGGAAAAGCAGTTTACCTAAGGAAACCTGCGAACCCCATAGACTATAATGGGGTCTGTGTGGTTTCCGCACAAAACATGCGGAAACCGAGCAGAAACCACACGGACCCCATTATAGTCTATGGGATCCGCAGGTTTCCTTAGGTAAACCGCTTTTCTATGCGTATAGGTTTCTGTTTGGGGGGGTCTCCAAGCGGACTCCCCGAATGGAAACCGAAAGCAGATGTGAACCGGTCCTTACCCTAAGGCTAAGGGTTAGTGTAAAGGCAACTAAATACACTGCATTTCTGCAATATGGGGTCTTAGGCCTGGTTCACATCTGCGTTCGGGTTTCCGTTCGGGGAGTCTATAATGGAGTCCATGTGGTTTCCGCACAAAGCAAGAGGAGAGGAAAGTGCTGCAATCAGCATTTTCCTCTTCGCATGTTTCCACATGTTTTGTGCGGAAACCAAGTAGAAACCACACGGACCCGATTATAGTATATGGTGTGCGCAGGTTTCCCAGGTAAACCGCTTTTTATGCGTATAGGTTTCCATTTGGGGAGTCCCCAAACGGACTCCCCGAACGGAAACCCGAACGCAGATGTGAACCGGGCCTTAGCTTTAGGTGTAGGCCCCACTTTATGGAAACACAGCTTTTTTTTTGTTGAAGATTTTGCTGCAATTTTTTGAGCCAAAGTCAAGAATGGCTACAAAAGGAATGGGAAATATATAGGAAGTACTTATACTTCTACCTTCTACTCACTCTAGTCCTGGCTTTGGCTCAAAAAAACACAGCAAAATCTGCAACATAAAAAGCTGCGTTTCCACAATATAAGGCCTCAGCCACATAGGTCAGGTCCGCTGCAAAATGTTTAATGTATGTAAATATTGGACATATTCAGCTACTGTTGAGGTCGGAACTTCACTTGGTGGCAGACCCTGGTCGGCGGACCTTTACTAAAAAAATATAATCATACCTCCCAACTTTCAAAGGACAGAAAGAGGGACAAGGGGCGAATATGCGCGGCGCAGCAAATTCCACCCCACCCACTCTATGCTCCACCCATTCTCATCTATTTTTCCATGTGCCCCCACACAGTATAATGCTCCTACAGTCACCCTAACATTATATGCCCCCACATTATAATGGTCCCCTCCAATTTCCCCACAGTACTAAGTCCCTCTCCTCGTGCCCCAGTTTAAACTGGCAGAAACTAGAGGGGGAGATTAAACTAGGGCAGATGGAGGGTGACATTAAACTATGGGGCAGCTGGAGGGTGACATTAAACAGTGGGTGTAGTTGGAGGGGGACATTAAACTGGGGGCAACTAGAGGCAGACATGTCCCCCTCCAGCTACCCCCCACGGTTTAATGTCCTCCTGCAGTTGCCCCCAGTTTAATGTCACCCTCCATCTGCCCTCTCAGTTTAATGTCACCCTCCATCTGCCCTCTCAGTTTAATGTCCCCCCTCCATCTGCCACCAGCTTAATGTCCCCCTTCATCTGCCACCAGTTTAATGTCCCCCTTCATCTGCCACCAACTTCACGTCCCCCTTCATCTGCCACCATCTTAATGTCCCCCTTCATCTGCCACCAATTTAATGTCCCCTTCATCTGCCCTCAGTTTAATGTCCCCCTTTATTTGCCACCATCTTAATGTCCCCCTTTATCTGCTACCAATTTAATGTTCCCCCTTCATGTCACCAGCTTAATGCCCCCTTCATCTGCCCCAGTTTAATTGCCCCCTCCATCTACCACCAATTTAATGTCCACCTTTATCTGCCACCAGCTTAATGCCCCCTTTATTTGCCACCCGTTTAATTGCCCCCTTAATCTGCCTTCAGTTTAATTGCCCATTCATCTGCTCAGTTTAATTGTCCCTTCATCTGCCTTCAGTTTAACTGCCCCCTACATCTGCCTTCAGTTTAACTGCCCCCTACATCTGCGTTCAGTTTAACTGCCCCCTACATCTGCCCCCAGTTCCCCCCTCTTACTCACACATGCTCTCTTCTCTCCTACTTATCTTCGATCACTCTCTGTTCCCAGCTTTCTGTGTAACATCACAGTGTGTCCTGCAGTATCCAGAATAGCTCCACCCACACAAGAATCTGATCACATGTTGATGACGTCATCAAAAGTTCTTTAGCCATTACGATTTAGCATCTACCATTTAGCCTTTACCCTACCCTAATAAAGTTTGTTAACAGCAAAACACTTCAGGGGAATAGCGGGACAAACTGTAAGCTATGCGGGACCGCAGTGTAAAATCGGGACTGTCCCGCCAGATGCGGGACGGTTGGGAGCTATGTATAATGAGTACCCCTGGTATAAGGCATTGTCTTTTTGACTATGATTTTGGTTACTGTTCTGTTGTTTTACACTGTGTAAGTGCACCTTTAACCAGATACTATACAAGGTAATAAGAATGTCTATGTTGATATTAGTTACTACAAGGCCGTGTTCTAATACCTTACACGTGAAGTGACATACTTATACAACAGAGTCAGCAGCTGCCTGAAGATGTGTGTAATGTCTGAAGCAACACTGCAAGTGTCCTATCACATAAACATGACTATGCACAGCCAGATTCCAATATTACCTAGGAGGACTGCTTTGAGACTGGGGCTGTGGATTAAGATGGCCACAATATTACATGCACCAAGAAATGATCCAACAGTAATGCAAAGTACTGTATTCTATGTTCAGTGCACTCCACAATAAATTGTCAAGACTTACAAGACTCTGCAGACTGCTGAATACCCGTCATAGTAAAATAAATATAACTGATACATAGTATAAAGTTGGAAATCCATCAGATACATTTGCCTAATGAGTAAAAACATAATTGATAACTATTATCATTGTGATTGCTTATTTTGGCAGTATCAGACAGCAGATGCTTCCATCTATTGTCACAGAAGGACAGAGATTCCTTTTCGGCCCTGTCTAACAATGGAAGGAAGGTATTTGTGATGTATGGGGGAATCAGGGATGGAGCAACAGTAGAGTATGGGGGGAATTAGGAAGATAAGAATTGTCAATCTTAATTAATTTGCCATGAGACGCAAGAGCTGCCAGAGTTACTAAGAGGCTCTCAGTAATTCTTGTGCATGTAGGTGTGTCTGAACTCAAGTCTACGCAAACTAGTGTAGATGTGTTGTATAATTCACACCAGTTTTCTGGTGCAAGTTATTGTAAATTTAAAGTTAGGAACAAAAATAGATTTCTGCCTCACTCTTTGCCCACCGTCTAGGAAAGTGGTGAGGTGCACCATCGTGCTATGTTGAGGTGCTTTTTTTGGCCAGGTTCTAGGTACATCCCAGACAATAAATCTGGGCCTATGTTTTCTCCTGTTGGATATCCGCTTCAAAGGGATTTGTTTAGATATATCCACACGTGGACAAAATTGTTGGTACCCCTTGTTTAATAAAAGAAAAACCCACAATGGTCACAGAAATAACTTGAATCTGACAAAAGTAATTTGCCAAACTACATGCTGACAAGCCACAAAGTTCCTGGGAGAATGTCCTATGGACAGATGAGACAAAAATCAACATTTTTGGCAAGGCACATAAGCTCTATGTTCACAGACGGAAAAATGAAGCATATCTTGAAAAGAACATTGTCCCTACTGTGAAACATGGAGGAGGCTCTGTTATGTTCTGGGGCTGCTTTGCTGCATCTGGCACAGGGTGTCTTGAATCTGTGCAGGGTACAATGAAATCTCAAGTCTATCAAGGGATTCTAGAGAGAAATGTGCTGCCCAGTGTCAGAAAGCTTGGTCTCAGTCGCAGGTCATGGGTCTTGCAACAGGATAATGACCCAAAACACACAGCTAAAAACACCCAAGAATGGCTAAGAGGAAAACATTGGACTATTCTGAAGTGGCCTTCTATGAGCCCTGACCTAAATCCTATTGAGCATCTTTGGAAGGAGCTGAATCATACCGTCTGGAAAAGGCACCCTTCAAACCCGAGACAACTGGAGCAGTTTGCTCATGAGGAGTAGCCAAAATACCTGTTGAGAGGTGCAGAAGTCTCATTGACAGTTACAGGAATCGTTTGATTGCAGTGATTGCCTCAAAAACTTGTGCAACAAAATATTAAGTTAAGAGAACCATCATTTCTGCCCAGGCCTGTTTCATGAGTTTTCTTTTTTTTTTAAATTCTGTTGAAGCATGGTTGAAAAGCAATGTCTGACTTTCATTTGTTCATTTTCATAGAATTTTTATAAATTATTACTTTTGTCAGATTCAAGTTATTTCTGTGACCATTGTGGGTTTTTTTCTTTCATTAAACGAGGGGTACCAACAATTTTGTCCACGTGTGTATATAAAAAAAAATATGTTCAAATGGCCTAAAATGTATAAACAATCACCTCTGTAACATTAAACACAGGTTAGCCAATATGCGTCCAGATCAGAGGGTCTTCAGTGAAACCAAAGGTCATAAAATGTTCTTGGTTCTTCATGAAATGTTGTAAAATAGAAAGTACATTAATCAATCCCTGAGGCCCCATATTCTCCGGGTCGGTATTATTGTAGGACCAATATTACTTAATAATAACTAATTCCCTTTAATTATTATGCATTATCCGTACCTTTATAATTCAGTGTCCTATATCATATTCATCTTGTCTGTGAAAATAATGTATTTAATTAAAGATAACCAAAAAGTAATATAGAAGAGCATTATTAATAAAAAAGTGGGCAGTGGGCCAAGGATCTGATCTAGAGACCTGATCTGAACTGAGGAATGATAGATTAGAATATTGACTATAAAGATGAGTCGTTTCATACAGAAGCTTCTCATAATGTGAGCTACAATACTCGTCTTTAAAAGGGTTCCCTCAAATGATAGCACATCGCTAGGATATGTCATCATTTTGTGATTGGCGGGTTCCGACTTCTCAGACACCCACCAATCCAAAAAATGAAGAGGCCGCAACACTGGTTGCTAAATTTACTTCTAAGTTTACCTATTAGATACAATGCTAGGTTCACACTAGCATTTGAGTCTCCATACGAGACTCTATCCCCATTCTGCTTAAAGTCGACGGAGAGAAACGTCCTGCAAGGACCACAGGGTGTAACCGCTTTTTAAGCAGACAGGATCCCCAAGAGTAACCTAGCATTAGAAGGATTACCCCTTTAACTAGACTGTTGCAGATAACATACTAATGGGATCCATTCTATGGCCATTTGCCAGTCTTCTTGCAGACACAGTGAGCAGATGTATTGAAGGGGTACTCCAGTCCCAAATAAATTTTTCATACTGATCACCTATCCACAGGTTAGGTCATCAGTATGTGATCTGTGGGAGTCTGATATCCAAACCCCATACAGATCAGCTGTTCCGGGATCATCTGGATGCCATAAACTATAGCAGTGGATGGAGAGCTTGTGCAGGTTGCCACTATTCAAGTAATATATGTAGTGGTGGCTCCAGGGAATTACTTGAAAAGGAGCGGCCTGCACGTGCTCTCCGCCTACTGCTATAGCTTCCGCCACCCAGACGATACCGTAACAGCTAAACTGAGCCGTATCCGGGTGTCCTTTGCATAGGTCATCAATATAAGAAATCGATTTGGGGCTGGACAACCCCTTTAAGACTGATGTATAATACGCCAGTCTTAATCACTTGTTGCATTGGCATAAGATGTGCAGAGTTAAGAGACAGGAACAGCGGCCTGGGACACCAGAGCACCAGGGACAGGTGAGTATGGGTTTATTTTATTTTTTCACCTTCCCTTGCCTCCTGCCACAATACTAAAATATCCTGGTCAGTGAATGGTTTTCAAAGAAACCTAAGGCATAATCCAATGATGTCTTGTTTGCATATTCCTTACCCATAATTCTTAGAAGGGCATGCATGGTCTAAGAAGTCCCTGTACCAACTCTCCCTAATGAGACACATTGCCCCTTTTGACCCACTATACTATAGGCAGAATATAGACTGCCATAAATAGCTATATTCTGCTGATGGATTTGCAGGAAAACATCATGTCATTCAATTTCCATATCCCCGATCTGTTATTTGACTCTATCTACAGTACTTAATAATAAGAAATATGCGACTCCGTAGGCATCGGCAGGGCATACAGAGCATCTACAATATATCTATTATGGCTGCCACATAACAAGCCCCTTCTCTCCCAGATTAATGTGAAATATGTTTTTCCTGCACACAAACAGCGTATAGCCCTAGAGAAAAAGCTCTAGAAAGAATGATAGCATTAGACATTTCCTGCACTCACCCTGTGTTTGCCTTCGTCTACTTCTGACTTTTATGACTGAGAAGCGGCTTCCTCTCGTGAATTAGGGTGTAATTCTCTTCTCCTTACAGACTATTTACTATACCTATGGGAAAGGGCTTGTTTTCTATTTTACAGTGGTATAGGCTATATTCTCAAAACCACTGACACATCACATGTCCACATGCAACGACATGCATTCCCACAGGCTAATACTCCATGAAACATAGCGTGATTCCAACTGTGCACATTAAAACACTAAGGAGCCCTGACCTTATAGGGGTTGTCCAGGAATTCGGCGAACTCCAGAGGGGCCTGGGCTGGTGTACTCATCTGTTCCTGGCGCTCTGGTGTCAGCCACCACAGTCTGTTCTGTTGCACACCATGCCTCGGTCACGGTCAGCAGCCTCACCAGTGGCATGAGAGAGACCAATGACGTCAGTGTGGGGCGAAGAGGTTCCAGGGACCGAGGCACTGTCTGCGACAGTGGAAATTAGGGCACCGGGGACAGGTGAGTGTGCTTTTATTTACACCTACCCTGAGCCCCTCTACAGTCTGCCAAATTACTAGACAACTCCTTTAAGGCTAAGGTCCCACGATGTAGAAAAGCTGCTTTTTATGTTGCAGATTTTTGAGCCAAAGTCAAGAGCGGCTTCAATAGGAATGGTAAATATAAAGAAAACACTTACTTACTTCTGCTAAACTCACTCCTGGCTTTGGCTCAAAAAAACGCAGCAAAATATGCAACAATAAAGCAGCTTTTCTGTAATCTAAAGGTTTTCCAGGAATTGAATATTGATGAACTATCCAAAATATCAGATCAGTGGGAATCATCTGTACAAAATGGGTGAGAACTGCTTACACTTCACAGTGAAGTTCATCAGTCACATGGCTTGTTTGCAACTCTGTCCCACTCAAGTGTTTAGGCTAAGCTGCAATACTAAGCCTGGCCACTAAACAATGTATGGCGCTTTACTTGGTAAGCAGTGAAGAGACCTCAGCAGTCATCTCAATGTTGCAGCCTCTTCAAACAGCCAAGGATAGGTCACCTATATCAAGATCCTGGAAAACACCTTAAAGGGGTTATGCTACTGAATATATCTATCAATAGAGGATAAATTGCTGATCGATGGGGGTATGACCTTTGAGACCCCCACCGATCCTGAGAACAGGTGGTGTTTTAACCACCTTGTGAATACAACCTCACTGAAGACAGGTGAGTCCCTGGTGGAAGAAGGTGCTCCCCTTCTCTCATTCATTTCAATGGGAATAGCTCAGAATTACACTGTTTCCGTAAAGCCTGACTTGAATTGAAAGTCTTTTCAGCGAGGTCCTGGTCAGGTAAGCAGTGGGGTGTGGAGGCTGTGGGGGGGGGGGGGGGGGTCATTTAAGAGATAGGTGCTGGTCTCAGAGGTAGGACTTGCATCTGTCAGACATTTAGGGTATACAGTATATCTTGTGGATATGCTATAGATGTCTTCCAGGGGAACATCCCTTTATGTGATAAAAGTGACACTCCGATTGTCCCAAGTAGCAAACTGTCCCCACACTGTCTATGCTACTGTGCCCATCACATAGAATAACCATTATGCAAGCTACAAAGCAGCATCTATATCATGTTTCATATAGCATGTACTGCTCAACAAAACTCATAAAAACGCACCTGGCACAGCGCCCCTTATAATACAGCACTCCATATCATGGTACTAACCTGCCCTCTACTCTTCCAACAGGGACTTGCATGTCAGCTGCCAACCAGCAGTCACCTGCACATAGTGATTTCTCCCTGTGCCTACCCTTTTAGTTAGAGATCAGGACAGAAGCGGCATGTGGATCCTGAGCCACGCTGTGACCACCCTGGATCTTGTACATTACTGTTCCATTAATCTTGTGTTATAATCATGTGCAGGCCTCACAACTGTCCTCGATCAAGCAGAATAGTCTTGGATTTCAGGTGCTCTTAAAGGGGGTTGCCAAGAATTTTTTTATTTATGGTCTATCCTTAAAATAGGTTATAAATATCTGATCACCGGGGGGGGGGGGGGGGCAACAGGCAGCCCCTGCACGGATCAGCTGTTCAGGGGCACTTCCAACACCGGTATTATACACAGCACAAAAACGGACACATATGGCTCTACGTAGTAAGTATAGGCCACGCAGCCATCTGCTTCTGACTGTGAACAGTGTATAATACAGCCTTTGGAAGTGGTCCCGAACTACTGATCAGTGCAGTGCAGTCTGTTGGCTCCCTGTTTGAGGTGACACAAAGAGGGCAATATACTGCATAAGGTGACTCAAAGAGGGCATTATATTGTGTGAGGTGACACAAAGGGGGCATTATATTGTGTGAGGTGACACAAAGAGAGCAATATACTGTGTGAGGTGACACAAAGTGGGCAATATACTGTGTGAGGTGACATAAATAGAGCAATATACTGTGTGAAGTGACACAAACAGGGCATTACACTGTGTAAGGATACAATAAGGGGGCATTATACTTTGTGAGGATACACTAAGGGGGCGTGAAGAGACACAAAGGGGGTATAAAACTGTGCGGGGAACTAAAGGGGCATCACTAAAAAGACATGAAAATGTGTGGGTCACAAATTACTGTGTGGGTGCACAATGTGAACTGGGCAGAATTAGCAGCATTACTTAACATAAAAAAAAATTGTGTGTGTGCTACATGAGTTGTTCCTCATCTTTGGAGGTATACAAGTGTGTCATGTAAATACACTGTGGAGCAGTATATAGACAGAGGTATCCTCAGTTCATCTGTTCATTAATACTGATTAATTAGACATAATTACAGATCTGCACCATCTTCCAGTTTTCTTGTAGCTATCATCAGTATATGCCAGCTACATGAGGGGCAGAAGCACCAGGCCTGGTACTATCAATAGTCTTAGTACATGCACTATATAATATATAGCCAAGTCTTAGTAAGCCTGTCATATAATATATAGTCGAGTCTTAGTACATAGCCATATACTATAAAGCAGAGTCTTAGTACATCCGCCATATAATATATAGCCGAGTCTCAGTACATACGCCATATACTATAAAGCCGAATCTTAGTACATACGCCATATCATATATAGCCGAGTCTTAGTACATAGCCATATACTATAAAGCAGAGTCTTAGTACACCTGTCATATAATATACAGTCGAGTCTTAGTACATAGCCATATACTATAAAGCAGAGTCTTAGTACATACGCCATATAATATATAGCCGAGTCTTAGTACATAGCCATATACTATAAAGCAGAGTCTTAGTACACCTGTCATATAATATATAGCCGAGTCTTAGTACATACGCCATATAATATATAGCTGAGTCTTAGCACATACAGCATATTATATATAGCCATGTCTTAGTACATACGCCATATAATATATAGACAATTGTTAGTATATACGCCATGTCTTACTACATAGGCCATATAATATACAGCCGAGTCTTAGTACATCTGCTATATAATATACAGCTGAGTCTTAGTATATACACCATATAATATACAGTTTTTCTAGCCGATGACAACCTTATACTTGGCTGGGAGTATTGTTGACAGGTCTATCCCATCTTACCTCCCCCCCCCCTCCAATCTATGTTATATTATAATTATGTAATATAATATTATTTTTCTATAAAGGATGGATGTTTTTGCTGTTTTCCTAGCACACTGTCCATGCAGGGGCTTCTCTCTAGGCTGCTGCCATACATGTCAGCCTTGTTCTCCCGTGCACACAATGCGCTGGCTGCCATTACCGCGGTCAGTCCTGTAGTGGACAGCACACAGCAGCCGCTGCCTCATGACGACACCATGGTGCCCAGCGCTCTGCCTCACATACACTGTTTACATGGCTCGGTGTCTATTCGGGTCAGATGATGTCACGTTGTTCCTCCGCCCTCCCCCGGTGTCTTCCCGCCCCCTCCTCTTCTCCCGGTTCCCCTCTAGCTTTACCTTCTCGCCGTTTCAGTCGCGCCGCTCTCCGTCCCTTTGTCAGCAGCCTCTGGCCGCAGTGCCGCCCCGGAGCCACCGCGGTGACGTCAGAGATCCTGCTGCGGATGCTGAGCTGCTGCTGCCGCCTCTGTTAGTGCACGTACAGCTCAGCTCAGATCAGGACGGCGGGCGGGTGGCATTACATTCTCATCGGTCACCACTGCTTCCTGCACTGAACCTCCACTCCGCATCACCAGTACTGCTTCCTGCACTGCACCTCCATTCTACACCGCAGCTCCCAGCACTGCACCTTCACTCTGCATCACCAGTACAGCTTCCTTCATTCAGCATCACCCCTGCACCTTCATTCACGATCACCTTAACCTCCTCCGCTGCACCTTCATTCACAACCTCCTTGGCTGCACCTTCATTCACAGTCACCACAACCTCCTCCACTGCACCTTCATTCACAACCTCCTCTACTGCATTTTCATTCCCAATCACCACAACCTCCTCTACTGCACCTTCGTTCACAATCACCACAACCTCCTCCACTGCACCTTCATTCCCAATCACCACAACCTCCTCTACTGCACCTTCATTCCCAATCACCACAACCTCCTCTACTGCACCTTCATTCCCAATCACCACAACCTCCTCTACTGCACCTTCATTCCCAATCACCACAACCTCCTCCACTGCACCTTCATTCACAATCACCACAACCTCCTCCACTGCACCTTCATTCCCAATCACCACAACCTCCTCCACTGCACCTTCATTCCCAATCACCACAACCTCCTCTACTGCACCTTCATTCCCAATCACCACAACCTCCTCTACTGCACCTTCCTTCACAATCACCACAACCTCCTTCACTGCACCTTCATTCACAATCACCACAACCTCCTCCACTGCACCTTTATTCAAAACCTCCTCTACTGCACTTTCATTCACAAGCTACACTACTGCTCCTTCATTCACAATCACCAAAACCTCCTCTACTGCACCTTCATTCCCAATCACCACAACCTCCTCTACTGCACCTTCATTCCCAATCACCACAACCCCTCTACTGCACCTTCATTCCCAATCACCACAACCTCTACTGCACCTTCACCCCCCACAACCTCCTCTACTGCACCTTCATTCCCAATCACCACAACCTCCTCTACTGCACCTTCATTCCCAATCACCACAACCTCCTCTACTGCACCTTCATTCCCAATCACCACAACCTCCTCTACTGCACCTTCCTTCACAATCACCACAACCTCCTCCACTGCACCTTCATTCACAATCACCACAACCTCCTCCACTGCACCTTTATTCAAAACCTCCTCTACTGCACTTTCATTCACAAGCTACACTACTGTTCCTTCATTCACAATCACCAAAACCTCCTCTACTGCACCTTCATTCACAATCACCACAACCTCCTCTACTGCACCTTCGTTCACAATCACCACAACCTCTTCCTCTGCACCTTCATTAACAATCACAACTACAGCTTCCTTCATTCAGCATCACAACTGCTTCTTCCTGCACTGCAACTCCATTCAACACCGCAGTTTCCTGCACTTCACCTTCATTCACAATCACTACAACCTCCTCCACTGCACTTTCATTCAGCATCATCCCACTACCTGCACTGCACCTCCACTCAGCAATACCATCACTGCTTGCTTTACTGCACCTCCATTCATCAACACCACAGCTTACTGCACAGAATTCAGCGTCACAACTACAGCATCCTTTATTCAGTTACCACAACCCCCTCCACTGCATCTTCATTCACAACCTCCTCTACTGCACCTTCGTTCACAATCACCACAACCTCTTCCTCTGCACCTTCATTAACAATCACAACTACAGCTTCTTTCATTCAGCATCACAACTGCTACTTCCTGCACTGCAACTCCATTCATCAACACCGCAGTTTCCTGCACTTCACCTTCATTCACAATCACTACATCCTCCTCCACTGCACTCTCATTCAGCAACATCCCACTACTTGCACTGCACCTCCACTCAGCAATACCATCACTGCTTCCTTTACTGCACCTCCATTCATCAACACCACAGTTTACTGCACAGCATTCAGCGTCACAACTACAGCATCCTTTATTCAGTTACCACAACCCCCTCCACTGCATCTTCATTCAGCATCACCACTGATTCCTGCATTGCATCTCCATTCACAATCACAACTTCTTCCACTGTACTTTCATTTATCATCACCACTGCTTCTTGCACTGCACCTTCATTCAACATCACCCTGCTACCTGCACTGCGCCATTCTTCATCATAATCACGTTTCTTCAACTTTCATTCAGCATTGTAGCAGGACACTAAAATAATAATCGTCTTGCTCAATTTTGCTGCATATTTTGCAGCTGAAGACTCCACAATGATTGAGCTCATTCATCTGGGCTTAATCAGTTTCAGAAAGACACAACATATTCTGCAGTGGAAAATGATGTGAATTCCGAGGCGGATTTCTGCCTCAAATTCCTCTTCATTTTCTGACGTCTGAATGGAGTCTAAGGTGGTGCTGATTCACACCACCTTGAGCTTTTTGCACCCAGTTATGGTGGGAGTGCAGTGTTAAAGGGGTTGCCCAGGATTTTTAATCTATGTCCTATAAATAATGGCCTATCCATAGCATAAAATAATTTTTTTTAAAAAGTACTCCTGAAATGTTTCTTAACTTCAGCACCATCAGTATGTTAATGGACCAGAACCGATGAAGTCATGTTTAGTGCTCTTGTGCTGCTGCAGCCTCTAGCCTCAGCGGTCCTGTGTAGTTCATGCGTATGTGACTGCTGAGGCTTATACAGTGTATTGAGCCGGAAGCAGATGGCTCTGTACACTGTTTAGTGACTGAGTGGCTTTACTGCATCTCAGCTCCCACTGGCGGCATTACTGCATCTTAGCTGCCACTGATGTCATATGTCATCAATTTACTGGACAGCCCGATTAAAGGGATTGTCCAAGTGTGAAAAGTATGGGATACTGATGACCTCTCCCCTGCTCCCGTTGTCTTGAATACGAACAGAGCAGTACACCTTGTATACGGCTTCTGGAGGCGAATCAGCTGATCGGTGCGAGACTCCAGTTGTTGGGCCCACACCATTCAGATACTGATAGCCTATTCTGTGGATAGGTCATCAGTATCTATTATCATTGGGTGTCAGACACCATTAAAGGTGTTGTATAAGGAAAGTGTCCAATCGCAGCGGAGGGAGGAATGGGTTTCCCCCAGAGACCAGTAGGGTCCTCCTTGTGAATGGTGCACTGGTGTGCCCGGTGCTCCATTCACTGCTATGATGCTGCCAGGACTGTAATATCTGGCAGTGCTGTAGCCCCATAGAAGTGAATGGAGTGCCAGTCACACAAGTACACTGGCGCTCCATTAACCAGGAGACTTTAGGGGCACTTCTGGTCCCCAGTTCTCCTGATCACTGGGGGGAAGTAGCAATTGGGCACTTATGGGATAGGTGATAAGTGTCCTTAACAGTACAACCCCTTTAAGTACTTCTCTATATTTTCCTAAAATGAGTATCCAATTTGGAGCTCTACTATAACCTCAGTAGCCCACAAAGTCACTTATACTGCTACAGTCTGTCAGAACATCTCAGACCAGAACTGATGAATCATGCCCATATCACAGATAAGCAGTATTTTATCTTTTCTGCTTTAGTTTAATTTTTAATGTGTTCCAATGTGTGTGCTAAACATTAGTAAAGCTCTATATCTGCGAACAAATGAGGTTCTGGCTGCTATTGTTCCATAGGCTAAATGCTATGGGATGCTTTCTTATAGCTAAATGGAATCCTAAATGTCTCACAATAGTAGATGAGATTCTTACTTTTGTGAAATGTCAGTGCAGTTCTTCGCTGCACATGCCTAACATATGCTATATGGCTTTCATCAATAAAATACCTTTGAACAGCCGGGTATTAGATGGTAAACTGCTTTTATCACTTTGCCTGGATAGCAGATTTCATGTAGAAATAAGGGTTTCACAAGTCATACAGTTTTCAGCAATTGCCTACATAAAACAGGACACTTGGAAGAAGGACTTCTGATGAGGTCAAGAATTCACACCAGTTTGACAGTGCTTTATTATTTTTAATAAGAGATTTTAGTAAAAGGCAAAAAGAAACCCAATGACACTTTTCTAACATTTTACCAAGTAACTTACAGGGTTCATGTCCTACATTTGCAACTCACTATGTGAGTGTGTAAGACATCTTTTTTCCATAAATGAATAGCACAGGTGTATATAAGAAACTTTCTAATATATCCTATTAAAAATATGTTTCATTCTTCACTTCTCAGGCTTAGTTGTTTTTTATATAGTAGTCCAGGGGTCATCAACCCCCGGCACTGGTGCCGGAGTCGGCACCCAAGGCATATCTACCTGGCACAGGACTCTCTCTGCTCCAGGTGGCAATCTCTCTCTAAGCGTCCATGTAAATGCAGTCGGACGGAAGGATGCACAATGTCTAAGTGTCCAGGCCAGTAGCCTAGTCAAAGGTCAGCAACTACCTGTGCAAAGTATAATACGGCAGCTAAATTTGCCTCCATTCATTTCAATAAGACTGTAAAAATTTGTTTGGATTTCTTCAACAAAAAGACTAGGCTGTGTGATAGGTAAGCTCTGCCCCCACAAAGCAGGCTTACTGCAGATTACACTTAGCCCCATGTCCAGTCCAAATGTGAATCATTTTGCTAAAGGATCACATTGAAATGTAAGCTCAATATACTAACTGGTTGCAGTTATGGTTTGTGTTATATGACTTTCATGTAGGACAGTGTTTCCCAACCTTTTCAGACTCAGGGTCCCCCTAGGAAAAAAAAAATTCCTTGGAGCACCCCTACCAAATATATTTTTAATTTGTCAAAAAACATCCTAAGGATGCAGATAACATTGCATAAAGGCATGGAATCATCCTTCTAAATACTTCTAGAGTGTTGAGGTCCTCTGTTGGTAATCACCGATGTAGGAGGGCGACATCCTTACAATTATTACATGGCACACTGAGTACTTCAACTTTTGATTTTTTTTTTCAAAATCGGCACCCCAGACTAAAAAGGTTGCTGACCCCTGTAGTAGTCTATAGACAGAGGGAGGAGGAGGCTGCTGGAAAAGACACACTCTGCTACAATATGAATAAAAGAGCTCTTCTGAAATGGCTGTATCTTCAAGATAAGAATCAATCACAGCACAGAAGGAGGCAATACATCAATTAAATAGCCAGAAGCAGCTACCTCCTCCCTACTCCCTCTCAATAGACCTCTGTATGAGGCTAAGTACAGAGACAGATTCTGCACAGATAAACAGTCTGAGCAAAGATAAGAAGAAGTGGAGAAGGAAACAGATTTCTTTAATAAGATATATTTCTTATATTCACATGTACTAACCATTTATGAAATGCAGTATAATGAAAGATATACCTTAAACTAATACTGCTCTGATATATTAAAGATGTGTAGTCCTGCTCAGCAATGCTATGGATATATCAGCACTGCAGTGTGGAGTAAATGGAAGATTGAAGATGCATCTCCCCTTTCCCCAATGTACAGAGCAGTAGAACACTAATCTTATGAATGTCATAAATGTCTGGTGGATGCAGGTCCTACCTTTGGAACATGCAATGTGCCCATCTCTAAAATGGTTTGGCTTTGGGCTACTCCTGAGGGCGTTGTCTAAGTGATCCCCAGGTTTTCACCCTTTAACCCCTGTATAGGGATCTGGTCTTTACTGCAGCACCACCCCTTATGGCCCCTGTTCTTGGCTTCAGACTACAGAAAAAAAATTCTTAAGGGAGGGCAGGCAACTTGCTAGCAGGCTCCCAAGACCTCTCTTCTGGACCAAAGCCCTTCCAGCCCACCACATAATAAGACTTCTGCCCAACTTTCATTTCATATTCATCCTTCTTTACTTTTCCATAGCAAAATCTAATAAATACAAAAAACAGATATCCAAACTATACAGTATATTCACCCCAGGTGCACGCAGCAGTCCATATATTTGGCCAGTTTTCAGCACCCTTATCCAGACTGCAGGCATCTGGACAGCCAAACACTCACAGAGCAAAAAGGACATAACACTGCTATGCAGTATTTTGGGGGAGCGTGCAGTTTCTCAAGCATGGCATGGCATGACGTAGTGACCCACACAGTGTTACATCCTCTCCGTTCTGTGAGTGTCCGGCTATGGAAAGATATGTATTGAATGCTATTGTTTCATATGGACTGAACTTGCACGTGGATTGAGAAGTGTAAAGAACCTGTAAATTCATTGATGTGATTGAAGAGAACTCTGTCCAAGGAAAGAGATTCACCCAATCATCATGTAAAATGGCGAAGATAGTTCTCCAGCATCTGGTTGACTTGCTCCACCTTAACATTGAACTGCGAATATTAAGCAGAAGAGAAGTTCAGCTTGACGTCCAACAAACTACAGAGGACCCTTCAGAACTTACATGAAATGTATACCATAATCGGGACAGTATGATCGGGTAGATCATGTAGATGCAAGGTATCGTACAAATACACTGAGAAGATGGGTAGCTGAAGGGAAATCAGGTAGAGGAGTAAAGTGGACCATCTTGGAGATCAATCCACCGCCATTCAGATAGTGGTACCAGTCTGTAATTAAGTCCACTGCTGTATCTTACCATACCAACTCAGTAATTGGTAGAAGTTGCTGCAAACAGAAAGGCTTGGACTGGACAGACCTGATCTGGACACACTTGTCACAAGCAGAAACAAAGAAATGGACATCCCTTGATGGAAGGCCATGAGAAGTGGCAAGGGTTCCAAGGTTTTTTGAGTACTAGGATGGCTAGCATGCTTAGTATTATGGCCCCTTTTTCTTCTCGCCAAAGGAATGAAAATATTCCCTGAAGAAATGTTACAGCAGAGCTGCAACCAGGATTACAAAAGAAGTATTGATAATATGTTGAGGTTTTTCCACTTGATCCAAAGGGTTAAGGGATTGAGACACGTCTTTGGCTTTAAAGGGGTTGTCCAGGATTAAGGTTTTTATCCTAAGGATAGGCCATGAATACCTGATCAGTGGGGGGCCAACAGCCAATCCCTCAACCATCAGTTTTATAGAACTGCTTTTGGTGCCCATCCTATATACAATACAGGGCCAGAAGCAGAAAACGCTGTCCCTTCTTTTGCAGCTAGGTACCATCACTGCAGCTCAGCACTCACTGATGCAACTTTCTGCGTCCATCCCTGTATTGTGTATTGGACGGGCACGGGAAGTGACTCTATACAGCCAACCAGTGTGTGGCCAGCTGAACCCAACTGGTTACAGGCAACCAAGCCCCTGTTAAAGGCTGCCACCTAGCTACCTAAAGGGTGCTATTATAACCCATGCTGTTCCTCTACTACAGCACAGATCATACATAGGGCACAGTATGGCAGGTACAGTGCCTTGTGAAAGTATTCGGCCCCCTTGAACTTTTCAACCTTTTGCCACATTTCAGGCTTCAAACATAAGGATATAAAATTTTAATTTTTTGGTGAAGAATCAACAACAAGTGGGACACAATCGTGAAGTGAAACGAAATTTATTGGATATTTTAAACTTTTGTAAAAAATAAAAAACTGAAAAGTGGGGCGTGCCAAATTATTCGGCCCCCTTAAGTTAATACTTTGTAGCGCCACCTTTTGCTGTGATTACAGCTGCAAGTCACTTGGGGTATGTCTCTATCAGTATTGCACATCAAGAGACTGAAATTCTTGCCCATTCTTCCTTGGAAAACAGCTCGAGCTCAGTGAGGTTGGATGGAGAGCGTTTGTGAACAGCAGTTTTCAGCTCTTTCCACAGATTCTAGATTGGATTCAGGTCTGGACTTTGACTTGGCCATTCTAACACCTGGATACGTTTATTTGTGAACCATTCCATTGTAGATTTTGCTTTATGTTTGGGATCATTGTCTTGTTGGAAGATAAATCTCCGTCCCAGTCTCAGGTCTTTTGCAGACTCCAACAGGTTTTCTTCCAGAATGGTCCTGTATTTGGCTCCATCCATCTTCCCATCAATTTTAACCATCTTCCCTATCCCTGCTGAAGAAAAGCAGGCCCAAACCATGATGCTGCCACCACCATGTTTGACAGTGGGGATGGTGTGTTCAGGGTGATGAGCTGTGTTGCTTTTATGCCAAACATATCGTTTTGCATTGTGGCCAAAAAGTTCGATTTTGGTTTCATCTGACCAGAGCACCTTCTTCCACATGTTTGGTGTGCCTCCCAGGTGGCTTGTAGCAAACTTTAAATGAGACTTTTTATGGATATCTTTGAGAAATGGCTTTCTTCTTGCCACTCTTCCATAAAGGCCAGATTTGTGCAGTGTACGACTGATAGTTGTCTTATGGACAGACCCTCCCACCTCAGCTGTAGATCTCTGCAGTTCATCCAGAATGATCATGGGCCTCTTGGCTGCATCTCTGATCAGTCTTCTCCTTGTTTGAGATGAAAGTTTAGAGGGACGGCCGGGTCTTGGTAGATTTGCAGTGGTCTGATACTCCTTCCATTTCAATATGATCGCTTGCACAGTGCTCCTTGGGATGTTTAAAGTTTGGGAAATCTTTTTGTATCCAAATCCGGCTTTAAACTTCTCCACAACAGTATCACGGACCTGCCTGGTGTGTTCCTTGGTCTTCATGATGCTCTCTGCGCTTTAAACAGAACCCTGAGACTATCACAGAGCAGGTGCATTTATACGGAGACTTGATTACACACAGGTGGATTATATTTATCATCATCATTCATTTAGGACAACATTGGATCATTCAGAGATCCTCACTGAACTTCTGGAGTGAGTTTGCTGCACTGAAAGTAAAGGGGCCGAATAATTTGGCACGCCCCACTTTTCAATTTTTTATTTTTTACAAAAGTTTAAAATAACCAATAAATTTCGTTCCACTTCACAATTGTGTCCCACTTGTTGTTGATTCTTCAGCAAAAAATTTTAATTTTATATCTTTATGTTTGAAGCCTGAAATGTGGCAAAAGGTTGAAAAGTTCAAGGGGGCCGAATACTTTCGCAAGGCACTGTATCTTACCAAAACATGGACCTTTTATTCAGTCATATGAATATAAAATAAAATGTTAATAACATGTACTTTAACTGGAGTCCAAAAACTGTGGGAACTCAGGAACGGCCTTGGGAGTCTGACTTCAGTACATGAATGCATAGCTCCCTGTAATGGCTTGACCACAAAGCTCTTTTTCTTCTTGACTGCTAATCCTCTACTTGCCCTGTGACCCAGCTTGGCCTGAATGAGGGGGCCTCTTCACACCTGGGCACCAATATTCACAGCTATTCGAGAGCAGTCCTTGAGTTCCAACTCCCCCTCTTCATTCACAATGTCAGCTTTACCCGCCACCGTGGGTCTTTACTCTAGGTAACCCTTCCTGTGGGGCCACCGCCTCTGACCAGCAGGCGACTCAGCCCTCCTGGGTCTTGACTTACCTTCCTGGAGAAGGAAGGTAAGTCAGACCTCCAGGGGCACCCAACAATGGTCCCCCTTAGCATCATTCCACAACTGGCATGGTGACAGCCCCTTCAGCTGCCCTTCCTCTTTTGAAGCAGTATCTGTTAAGGTGGCGGTCATGGCCTATTTTCACCACTAGGTGATCTCCACCCAGCGGGACCCTACCCTACCCAGGGTACTGAGCCCAGGCTGTTCCTCTTCAGGTGGTGATAACATCCCCTGTGGTGACCTGACATAGTACATCTTCAACTTGGGGCCCCTGGAACATGTGCTTCAGGCTGTGAACATGATGTCTGTAGATCTGGAAGGTATAGCATCATGCTGACAGGTGGAAGCATCCCTGTGCTATCACTTGTCCTAGAGTGGGGTGCCAAGCCCATCACACAAAATCAAGGGCCACTAATCCTCATAAAGTCTGACCCCTTTACAAGAGTGAATTTCCCCTTTTTCAAATGAAATAGAACCCAGCGAAAGTGTAAGAAACCTAAGCTTAGCGTTCATATAATTTGTACTGAGTGAATGACAATACCTCCCCAGCTTGCCCATCCAGGCAGTGCCCCCTCCTAGTGCTCACGTCATGTCATCATATTCTGTCAGTCATCACAAAGAGAACCCCTTGTTTGCTGATTGAATTGCAAGCACCACCACAAGGACTTTTACTACAAAAGATAAGCTGTGATTTATTTCTAAAGATAATAGTACTAATGGTCCTGCCAGGGCCTGACACTGAAAGGGAAATGGCTGCTGGGCAAAAACTTATTCTTGTGATGCTAGTAATGAGCATGGGAATGCTGCAAGCGTCTACACTGAGAACGACAAGCCACACAGTGCGAAATATCAAAGGAAAGTAGTCGTCCTTCTTAGAGGTTTATGTAGAGGAATATCAGGATTTTTTGAGATCCAGTTATGGTAGTCCGGCAGAGAAAGCCAATGCCAACTCCTCCTTGTTCTCTTCATCTTCAGGTGCAGAAAATTAATTTAGTGGGTCTTCATTGGCCTAGTCTCCAATAGACCTTATTCACACATCTGTATTTCGCGTACGTATTCCATCCACATATTTCACAGATAGCATACGTGTCCATTCTTTTCAGTGCCTTCATTCACATATCTGTTTTTTTTTTCAGGGACCATGGGTCTGCACAAAAAAGAAAATAGAGGTAGTATGGGTCAAGTCTATGAGAAAAAAAAAATTAATGGCATCCATGTGTCATCCGTTTTTCACTGACCCTAAGACATAGAAGGTGTATGAAAAAAAAAATTTATCTGCTTTTCACAGACAATGAAAAGCGGATCAAACACAGATAGTACACCAACCGCAAATTAGCAGGACAGGGTACTGTCCGTGAATATCACAATCATCACACAATCCTCGCGGCTTCGAATGCTCTCTCTCCTCAGTGATGTAATGCGCCTGATGTCACCACTGAGACCTGTGATTGGCCTCAGGGGTCACATGGGCACATCGAGTGTCATGAAGTCATGATGCTTGGTGTGCCCATGTGACCGTTGTTAAACCGAATAATTTGTGCCAAACAGCGCCAGGAACACTGTTCCATATCTTTTGGGAATGCCCTCTAGTCCGCCCTTTCTGGTTCGAGGTTAGGAAGCTGACTAACATTCTTTTCATCCAAGGCATACCCCTAGATCCCATGGTTTATCTGCTGAATCTCCCCCCCAAAAGGTCTCAGTAAAAATACATCTAAGCTATTCCATTACCTGTGCACCGCGGCCAAAACGCTCATAGCCCACCATTGGAGGAAAGTTCTTCCTCCAGCGATCTCAGAATTGATCGCCCGATTGAAAGATATCCACAGCCTGGTGTACTTGACCGCCTCTCTTAACCATACGGTGGAGACATTCGAAGCAATTTGGTCCCACTGGGATACCTACTGAGCCACACAAGGTGTCTGAGATCCCACCCCCCCCCCTTTCTCCTTATTGTTCATTACCTTTGTCTTGTCTTATGTACTTCCTAAACCTTGTCTCTGTACTACTGTTTTTTGTGTACTAACGGATTATTTGCTATGAAGAATTTTTTCTGTATTTGATTTGTAACTATTTCAAAACTTTAATAAAAATGACAGTTTAAAAAAC
The DNA here is from genome assembly GCA_947044405.1 of Leptodactylus fallax. Taxonomy (NCBI): domain Eukaryota; kingdom Metazoa; phylum Chordata; class Amphibia; order Anura; family Leptodactylidae; genus Leptodactylus; species Leptodactylus fallax. The sequence continues at coordinate 1,085,030 of CAMRHE010000527.1, forward strand.
AAAACAAAACAAAAAAAAAAACCGAATAATTTGGAATATTTGGGTTGAACCCTGCTCTAAATGAAGTGGTTCACCCATCTCTAGTTATAATCCACAAGAATGCAATAACACAATAGGACATCACAATGGGTAATGGTATCTTGTCATCAAAGACCAATGTCAGACCGAGCTTCCTTGAGCCCACCATATAAAATAATTCTGCTGGCCCATCCTCCAACAAGCCCTAGGATAGACCAAAGTACCAGAGGCGTAACTAAAGTCTTGTGGGCCCTACCCACAGTGAATTCTTGATAGTAACGGTTACGTCTGCTGCAGTAGTATCTTATACCTTAAAGGGATACCGCTTTTGTACCCACCACTGCAGTGATCAAGAATACGGTGAGTGAGAGGCACAGCACCCGGCATGTAAACAATACTGGGAGCTGTGTGCTGTGGGAAACAGCTGATATGCAGAGTCCTAACAGTCTAAGAGATGTAAAAGATCAGTGGGGGTCCAACACCTGGGGCCCGTGCTGATCAACTGTTTGAAGGTACTGTGGTGCTTTTGCTTCACTATTTACATTGCACAGTATCTGTTTTATAATTATCATGCAATGTTATTACAGCCTGTAATAATAATGCACGGCTGCTATAAAACAGATGGCGTGTGATTTGAAGGGGCCCCATACAGTAAAATATGCTCCAAAGTGGTCCCCACACAGTACAATATGCTCCATAGTGGCCCCAACATAGTATAATATGCTCCTTAGTGTCCTCCACACAGTATAATATGCTCCACAGTGACCCCCACACAGTATAATATGCTTCCCACAGTGGCCCACACAGTATAAAATGCTCGCAAGAGCCCCCTAGAGCTGCATCAGGTGATCCTCACGAAATTTGACGAATATTCGTGAGGTTTGGCCCTCCTCTTTGGTGCTATTATTATACTATATATATATAACAAGTAGAGGGCCAGGGGAACTGACTTATAGTCAGCTTGCCTCACCTCTCCTGGGCATCTTTGCTCCGTCTGGCTCTCTTCAGCATCTTCGTTGGTCCTCTTCTGCCTGTGACTGAGCTGACGTGCCTCAGATGTCACTACTGGGGCCTGTGATTGGGTCTCTGCGGTTACGTGGGGCGCACTGTCATCATTACGCCGTCGTGGCCCATGTGACCACTGGGGCCTACTCACAGTCTGGAAGAGCCCTGGATGAGAGAATGCCTGGATCATCAGAAGCCCAGGAGAGGTGAGTATAAATATTTCTTATTTTTAGTCACCTCCCCTGGGCTGGCATCTATTGGAAAGGGCTCAGCAATATGCCGGGTTCCTTTCCATTAGCAATATGTATAGCGGTCGAGGAACCAGGCTTTCCCCGACCACTATCACGGTGGTTCATGTCTGCGTACTTTGCAGTGAAGGTTATGATCATTATCTTCACTGCAAAGTACCCTTCAAATTTTGGTGTCTTCTACTGGACCAATATTGTGTTAGAGCTAGGGCTCACCGGAGGATTTCCTGGTACTCTCGTGGGCTAGTCTGGCACTGCCGAGGACTAATGATTACTGTAGCATAAGGCCGAAGAAGTATAGCAAAAAACCACATACAACAACAAGCTCACTTTTTTTGCACAGTCATTTCCATTTATTTAATTTTAATATTCTTCTTAAAATTGTCCAGACAGAATCCATTAGCAAAACATTGATAACTAAACTTTTCCATTCACTCTAGTATGTGGAGAAGAACTATATGTAAAGTAGATAGGAAACTTTTATTTAATGCAGTATTATATCTTAGTCAGTTTTTACTTAAAAGCACTTGACACTGTATATTGAAAGTAACACAGTAGATTGCTGTATATAAACCCTGTCACATAAATGCACCCTGGTGATCTAAACTGGTGCGCTGGCAAGTGTGAGAATATTTATGCTAATCCAGATCCACGAAAGACACGTAATGTTTAAAAAGGACATCAACTCTGCAGCTCTGACCTGAGAATACAGCCTGTGTATTGTCTTAAGCTTCTGCTCTTGCCTAATAGAGATATTTGCAATGTAAAATACCAGTTACGATCGCCAAACATAGCTGCCTATTCACAGAGACAACTTTTTCCTGTTGCCTGTGTGTAAAAAAAAGCTTAGTATTTCCAGTAACCTCTTACTCAAATATCAGGTTGGATTGGAAAATACTGTTATAGTCTATCAATGGCATCATCACGTATGTCCACATGTAATGTTATATCTCCTGCAATCAATATCTTATTGTAATGCTTATACGGTATGTAATTACCTGCATTTAAAGTACTGTATAAAATAAAATAAATAAAGTTGATTAAAAAAAATAAAAAAGTTGCATCGATTTTTTTTTCCTAAAGTAACTAAGAAACTGTACATATGTCTTTAATCCACTGCTGATCTAGCACAGATGCACTGGCGGTCCCCTAATCATTGTTATTTTATGACCTGATGATATGCCATATTGACCAATGACTCAACAGAAAATGAGTGGTCTCAGTGGTCACATGTCATACGGTACTGACACCAATGAGCAGTGATGACAGTAGTGTGGCATGTGACCACTGAGGAAACTGGTTGGCTGCAGCAGTACCAGCAGGGGGAACCAGCAGGATGCTTGAGCTGGATCAGTAAAGGGGGGGGGGGGGATTGGAGAGACGACTAATTTTTTTTTTTATTTTGAAGCAGTCAGAGGACTAATGTAATCTGCACATTTGAAAAGCGTGGCCCTGGGCAAAATTAAAAGCGGGGCCACAAATGCTAACACTATTATATTGAGTCAATTCAGAAGTCAGCACTTCCAGGGTAGGGTCTTAACAGCTCAGGGGAACAAAACAAGATTTGTGGAAAAAAATAAATAAAATCTATGTAATACACAATATACAAGTCTCAGATAATGAAGTACCTTCACACAGTGAATCTCCATTACCACTACATAGTGACACAAAGACAATAGTAGTAGAGCACAACAAAGTAAAAGTGCTACCTTATCTACACCAAAAACTAACCCCGCATTCATACCATGTTTCTTCCGGGACTTCTAGCATTATAGTTATCTATTCCCACACTATAGTCACTACAGAACAGTACATCACTGGGCAGCAGGGACTCCCAGCAGCATAGATAACTATAATGCTAGGAGTCTTTCTCGAGGCATATAATTGTAAGTGAAGTCTCCAATCTGAATCATCAGGCCAATCGCTTGGTGATCCGGATCCAGGGGGCTCCTTTGGAGATAGCAATTGCCCAGTTTGCCCCCCCCAACGCAAGCAATGGAGGCAACGTTATTACATATAAATAACACTGCTGTACATATTCAGCTTATACACATGCTGTACAGTATACAGAATCTATGGCGTATCAAATAGAGGGGAGCTGTAGGTTTCTCATCTGCACCCTGTTTTTGAAACCCGGCTGGGATTAGAAAAAGTTACTTTTTCTGCACCAGACTTGTTCATGGGCTGTGATGACCTTATTGATTACATAATTGCTGGGTGAACCTGATGATTTTTGTGGGTCTGGCTAATATAAAGTGTATAGTGGTGTCCTAAAACTCCCCAATGGCAGATGTTGGGAGAATAAAGTGCTGGGCACGTTGTTTGTAACATGCTAAATCTTTTTGTTCTCAGGGGATGTAAGCTGCCAGAGGTGTCTGACAGCAACGTACTCCGCTCTCCCCATTGGGAATGCATGCATGCTCAAATGAACAAGTGTATGTATTGAGTCAACAGCTAAGTTGTATGGTCACATTTAGGCCTTATTCACACGACCTCACACGGTCGTATTAAAAACAATGAGAGTGAGTGGGGCAGATTTATTATGCCTTGTCTGCCAGTTATCTGGCAGACTAGGCATAAAAAAGCCACAGATTTATTGCAGAAATCGGAGTGGCACAAATTGGTTTGTGCTGCCCACGCTGCTTTCTTGGACAGGGATGAGGCGGTAAGTAAATAGGGCCCATTACCTGCTGGGTTTAGTCCAGCAGGTAACAGCCTATTAAAAAAAAAAAAAAAAAAAGCATCAGGAGCCTACCGGGCCCCCTAAGGTCCCGAGCCCTGTGTCAGCTGCTACGGCCGCTACGGTGGTACTTATGCCACTGACTCCGCCCCAATGACTGTATGCACCTGTTCATGAATTAAAAAACCTGGCATGCTCTATCTTTGTCCATTTTGATGTACAAACTGACCCAATAGAAATCAATTGGCTCATTTGTAATGGATGTAAAGCGGACAGGTAAAAAAAAAGAAAGACCATTTAAATTCATCCATTTCTTTAATGCTCCATCAAAAATGGATGCAAAACAGATGATACTTGGCCAGCAAAGCATACAAATGGATGCGGGACAGATGCAAAATGGCCATTATTCGTGTGAATAAGGCCTTAATGATCAGCTCCATTCACTTGATTAATGATGAGCTGCAGTACTACATACAACCTATAGATAAGAGTGGCGCTGTTCTTCGGAAAAAAAAAAACAAAAAAAACTTTTTTGTCATTCTTGACAGCCCTGCTAACAGAGGGGCTGATGCCTCTGTATAAATCCTGATTTAGCAGTACATACCGGTAGTATTCTATAAGCCCCAGCGGAATCTTTGTGTGCCTCTGATTTTTAAGCAGGCACAGGGAGGGTTATTCTCAAGAGCTTTCAGGACTTTCTATTGAAGGCTGTTCTTTCTGTTGTAGAGCATTAGTATTAGCCTAGATGTCAGGGTCCAGTTCATGTTTTTGAAAATGTAGAATATATTTTCATATAATGGTGATTTTATTGTAAATTCAGAATTAAAATCACTAGCCGCACCACTACAGAATAGCTGCCAATGTGTCTAATAGGAATTGTGCCAGAATACAGCTAGTGAACGTTGCAAAAAACAAACTTGCTGTTATTTTATATGTTGAAAATAACTGGCATTTTCAGAAACATCTGTGATCGAGGAAATTGTGCTCGCTGGCTGAGGACTGCTCGGTTTTTTAAGTTGAAATAATATTTATTGGCAAAGCCATAGAAATGCTGTATGGTATGGCTATACACTTCAAAATTGTATGGCATGTATTTCAGAAAAGGGAGATTCTGCACAGGACAACCTCTTTCTATATGTCTGCTTAACACATAGTATTGTCATAGGCACAGGCTTAAAGCGGTTTTCCGGGCAAAAAATCTTTTTTTTTTTTAAAAGGTCTGTTAGTGCTATTAATGGGTTAATAAGTATACCCATATACATTTAGCAGTGTTATGAGTGATTTCTGGGTTTCTCTGGGAGCTCCTGGCATCTTCTGCATTTGTTTACATTGTGTAGCTTCCTGCTGTGTAGCTTCCTGTGTACCTTCCACACTACCTCCCTGTCACTGCCCTTCTCTTCCTCTTTCACTCCGTTACACCCCCTCCCTATCTCCCTAGTTATCCCACCCACGGCCCACTACTAGCCCTTCCCTACTAACTAACTCAGCCCACCCCCCCCAACCACATGATACTTACCTCTTTTCCTCTCTGGGAGACGGCTCCTCTTTTTCTTTCTCTGTGTACAGCCTGGAGACGCCTCTCTTCCTCTCTGCAAGCGCTACACAGACCGGAAGTAGATCTGACGCCTGTGCAGTAGAGATGGAGTGCCATCTGCACATGTGTCGCAGGCACCTCCAGACTGCGCAAGCTCTGGCAGAGAGGACAAGGGGAGGAGCTGTTCCCGGAGAGGAAGATAGGTAAGTTTGATGGGGTTGGGGGGGGAGTAATGGTGACGTTCCGTTTTGGAAACGGCGAAACGGAACGTCATCGGATTATCAGAAAGTATGCCTGGGGCGGTCACATGACTACCCCAGGCATATGGGTAATTATAGATTTTTTTTTAATACAAGTAAATTAGAAGTTAGGCGGGGGAGGGGGTTTACTTTAGGGGTTAATTTTTATTTAATCCTGGACAACGCCTTTAACATCAAGCTCCTAGGCCCCAATGCAAAATATGTAATGGGGCCCCCCTCTTATGTGTTATCTATAAAACTGGTGTCTTCTTATGATGTAGAGAAGCTTTTAGGTTTCTCGGCCTGGTAGTGATTCCTACCTCTGCAGCCCCTATAGCTACACCCCTTGGAAGGGGTTCCCATCATGGCCCCCTACTCACCTCCATAGCCAAAACAGAGATCAGCTAAATCCATAGTTGGTAGGATATGCCATCACTTTATGATGTGGGGGAGGATCCCTACCAATCCTAAGCATGAAGGGGCTGCAACATTGATTCAGTGCTGTGGCTCCTTACAGTCCCACTGGTCAGCAGTGCACCAGCCACCTGACTGGGCAGGGGAACTGCAGCACACCTTTGTTTAAAGGGAGTCTATCAGCAGGAAAATTAGTATCAATCTAATGACAATACCTTGTAGGGCGGGTTTTACACTTTCCAAAGATTTTTTTTCTTATTCTGCATTCCACCTCTATTTTTGTGAAAATCAGGATTTTAGTCTTATGCAAATTAGCTGAAAAAGGCTTTAGGGGCATTTCTTGTCCTGTCAGGGCTTCACTTTCTGCTCTAGATAAATTGCCTAGTAAGTGAATGGAGTGATCCCATATATAATGGCTTTATGGAAAGTTTGGACTAGCCCGCAGAAGAGCAGGTAAATCCAAGGGTGAGCCCCAGAGTTTGCCTAGGCCTAGACTTAAACTGGCCCACACTGGAGCTGGTAAATCCCCTGGTGAGCCCCCCTCCACCCCCTTCACAAACAATGCTTGGCACAGTGCACAACATCTCAACTAGCCTATGCATTAATATAACAAACTAGAGAGATTACTTCACAAACTACCCAGTTTATTAATACATAGACGCATCAGGTGGCTGTTCTCTATGTGTTCTCTACTATACGTTTCACTCCTGGAACCTTAGATAAGGCCTTGTAACCTTTTTCAGATATATTTCACCATTTCTTATCACTTTGTAGTTCTTGAAAGATGATCAGGCTAAAATTCCCCAACATGTGAAAAGTGTGTCAAATGACAGGAAGGATATTGTTGTGAATATTGTTAGAAAATGTGGCTGAACCTGCTATCACAGGAAATCTGTCAGGTCCATTTGGGGCATTAAACCAAGTTCTTTATGGACCTGTGGCTTAGTGTTCCAAATAGCCCCATCCTAATGCTGTCTGTGGCTGCAATGGCACTCATCAATGGTGTTCCTTGTGCCTTCACAGCACTTCACTGTAGACACCTAGGCTTCACTGCGCTTGACGTCCGAAACAAGTGCATGGAAGACTGGGTGTGTTACTTTGGTTTCAGTGAAGAGCTACAAAGGCACCAGGAGCACTAAGAGCCAAGTAAGTGTAAAGATTTATTCTTTTGTCATTGGGAGTGTTAGGATAGGGTTATTTGGGACACTAAACCCTTGTTCCATAAGCACCAATGTGTGGTTTAGTACCCCGATTAGACCTAACAGGTTTCCTCTAAAGGGGTCCCATTCTAATGATGATTGATGGCCCAAATGAAACAGGTCCAAATAAATATTCTTAGTGTTTACTATATCTTGGGACTGTGGCACACTGTATGAGTGAGTAGGCCCCATATTAAAGGTACCCAGCCATCATGGTGCTGAATTTTGCTACCAAGGACAGAAGGGCATGGTATTTGTTTCTACCTCCATGCCCTTTCCATGACTTAGTCCAATTATTAGTAGTATAATGTTGTACCGTGTTAGCCATTGAAAGTAGTGGAAGAGTGAAGAAATCAGGCGATACCTTTTAGAGGCTAACGGAGTATATTTATAAGTAAGCTTTCAAGAGTACTGGCTCTCTTCTTCAGACATAACACCATGTCTGAAGAAGAGAGCCAGTACTCTTGAAAGCTTACTTATAAATATACTCAGCCTCTAAAAGGTATCGCCTGATTTCTTCACTCTTCCACTACTTAGTCCAATTATTAACCTTCTAGTTTGCTAACAATACAGTCTCTGTAGACAGAGGAGCCCTGCACAGGTTTTCGCCTTTCAGTAGAAAAGGTTCCAACCAGAACTAGGCCCCCTCTCTCCACATTTTCTGTCTCTATCATATGCACAGTGTTGTGTAAAAGTTTTAGGCACATGTGGAAAAAAAATGCTGCATTGTTATAATGCTTTAGAAAAATAGAAATGTTAATAGTTTATTTTTGTCAGTTACAAAATTAAATGTACAAACAAAAGAGAAATCTAAATCACTAAATCACAATATTTTGTGTGAGCGCCCTTTGGAGGAAGAGTCCTGGAACTGAGGATAAGGCCCCCACAGAGCCCTGATCTCAACATTATCCAGTCTGTCTGAGATTACATGGATAAAAACAGGAACCGAGCGGCACATAGTGTAATATTGTGACAAAAACACAGCTTTCCAGAGTAAAGATAAGTAGTGACCAATTGGCCTCTCACCTTTGGTGGTTGTGAGATAGTCACAACACCTAGGAAGCTTAGTGAACACCTCAGCTGGGGGTGGCAGCAGGAAACCTTCCATCCAGTGATCCAATTTTGCACTTGAAAAAGGGGTAGTTTAACCCTGAAATGCGTTGTGCTGTCTGTATCGTGTTCTTTTATCAAAAAATGTTTTTTCTGACCTGACTGATTGGAGCGTGCGGAATCCCTACTTTTGGAGCTGATATTCTCCTACGTATCTCTGGTATCACATGGAGAGACAGAAGGATTTGAGCAAGCCTAGATCCACAGAAGATCTGTTCTTAGTTCTCCAAGATGTTTGGAACAATCTCCCTGCTTCATTCAAAAATTGTTCGCAGGTGTACCAAGAAGAATGCAAAGGGTAGCACACCAAATATTGATGGGAATTGGATTTCTCTTTTCATTCATTCATTTCATTTTGTTCATTTACAAAAATAAACACTTGACAAAAATAAACTATTTTTGAAAGCATTCTTACTTTGCAGCATTTTTTCCACACCTTTCCTTACCATCACTAAAACTTTTGCATGTTACTATACACTTTGTCTTTAAAGTGATCTACAATTCTTTAAGAGCTGATCAAGTTCAAACACAAATAGATCATGCTTAAAGAGGACCTATTACCACCTCCGTCCATTCCCGCTCTTTGCATTCTTTAATAGGCTCCGACCCACTGATTCCGGCACAGCTGGAATTTTTCTCCAGTACCCACCATTCCTGAACAATCTGTACTGTTAGTTTTGGTGCAAGATATGCTATACTGACTCTATACAGACAGGTTGGTGGTGTCAGGTAGAGGGGGGCTTGATTTAGAGCTCCAATCAGAGGCAGCCAGTGTCAGAGCTCAGAATCACACTCCTTGTCTGCTCCTGCCTGACACCGCCCTCCTGACCATACCGAGCCTAAATAGCATAGCAGGTATCAAAACTAACAGCCCTTATTGCTCAGGAACAGTGGGGACTAGAGAGAAAACTCCAAATGTGCCTGAATCAGTGGTGCAGTACCTATTCAATGATACAAAGTGCTGAACTTGGCAGAGGTGGTGAAAGGTCCTCTATAAAGACTGCTGTCAGTACTGTATAGAGGGCAGGGAGAGCAGTATAAGCATACCTATGTATAAAGCCATTTAGGCTGTATTACCAAGAAATCCATATTTTAATGTTTTAATACCTCCTTGGCACAGTCTCAAGTGTCCAGGAGGCAGCCCCTTCATAAGCAGAAAAATGCTAGGTTTCTACTCAGAGCAAAGGGAAGAGCTTTGGAGTTTTTAGTGAAGAAAATCCTGACACTGCATATGAAGCGGATGCTTCCTGGGCACTTGCGATTGTTGTTCTGGGTGCATTAAAACATGGATTTCTTGGCCATACAATCCCTATGACCATACACATAGGTATGCTTATATTGCTATATTTGTCCTCTATAAAGTGCTGTTACCAGTTTTAAGAGGTCAAAACTGCTGACAGATTCCCTCTAAAAGGGAATATTATTTTTATTACTATTAATATAGCTTGGGAAAAAAAACTGTATCTCTTGAACTTTCACAAATTGAAATTTATGATCTGTACAAGTTTTTCTGGATATCTACTTCTTTTGTGTGCTATAAGGCACAAGCTTTCATAATACATCACTAAGATTTTTCCCTTCCTGTTTTTATATTTTTTTAATCTATGCTAGACATAGGTATAAAGATTTCTTGCTAAAATGACCCAAATACTGTTAAAAAGTTAGTTTTAATAGGAAGCGGAACTAATATAGGCTGAATGTAGCACTACTCCCATCCTCACTATAGAATACACTGAGCCATTACGAGCTTTCTGCTCTGCTGAAAATACAGAGTCAGTGAGTAGTCAATGTCCGACACCCAGATTCCCTACAGCGGTTGTTCTGCTTATATATTCGTACAATAATGTACTGTATATTAAGTGGATGTATGAAGCTCCTTTGGTGTGTTTTCTGCTAGACAGACACTTAGGCTAAAATCACATGACCGTGATACAAAACAGCCATGAAAAGTGTATATTTTTCACAGTCATTTTGTACCCATAGGGCATTTTTTTTCACAGATCCCTCATACATCTGAATGTATGGAGGGATCCATGAAAACGGGTAAAAATAGAATATGACCATCCGTTACAACAGACAGTCAAAATTTCGGTCATATGAATAGCCCCTATTCACATACAGTGAAATTATTGCGGCCATGTGATGGCCGATTTTTATGTAAATTCTGTGTAAATATAGGGCTACTGTCTCCTGAGTCCTTTAATCCCAAATCCTCCCCCCATTAAGGATACCACAACTGCCATCAGGAAAGAAGCATTACTTCAGGGTGTGCCCCAGGGGAATCCTAGTACGACCAATATCCACATGGCAGCACCCCTCATCATTGCAGTAACCCTAAGGAGTGCCAAAGGTTTTGGTAGAGACCAACCCAGCTACCATGAACCTAACCGTGACAGACTACTACTCCCATCCTCTCCACACTCCTCCGCTGGGTTGCTGCACTTCAATTATAATGTAGGCTATGTATCATGCAACACTATAGATATGATATGGCCTGAAAACATGTCTCCTAGACTCATGCAAGTTTTAATGGAATTCATGAATAGATATTACTCAGTTAACACTATGCTCACACTGTATTCAGGCTTCACGATCAGCACTTGGGGTAATCCTCCAGCATATGTGCCAACTTTAAAGGGATATGTACCATCTCTTCTGCTGAAGCCTAACATGATCAGTATATATGGCAGAATCAGGATCATGAACATTCAGGCTAGGAAGTCAGCAATGAATGTATGCATACTATGTATGGTAAACTGTGTAAACATTTGTTATCAAGACCTGTGAACACAAAAGTGTTTAGTAGAAGTTTTTGGTTATGTCGCCTGTAAAGGGCCTTAGGAATACATTTGATGTATGCACCAGGAGCGTTGCTGGTTTATATGGCAAACTTGATATCACAGGTATAACTTTAAGCTCTGTAATGGGGTCCTCACCTACCTTATGCATGTAAAAGAATACTATAAGTTATGCGGCAGAGAGATCTTTGGGGCTCCCTCAGGGTCTAGGGCTGGTAGCGACTTCTACCACTGCCTCCCCTATAGCTACACCCCTGGGTATAATGTGAATCACCTGGGCCCCAATGCAAAATCTGTTACTCACCTGCCTTGTGCCATTTATAATGCTGTTGTCTTCTTATGAGGCATAGAGGATTTTCCCCCCCTTTTAAGGCACCGTGGCCTGAGTTCTGCTACAACTCAGCAACCTCAATAGTTACACTCCTGCTTTCTACAATGACACAGTGGCTTCTCGAGGTTGTAGAGTTTCTGTAAACCTATACAAACTTGGCATGGTCATTACCATATCAACCCATGCGATAAAACTATAGCCTTATTTATCCAACAGAAATGCTGTTTTCTTTGGGTCAACATATCTCCAAAAACTAGAATAAAAAGTAATAAAAAATGTACAGCTTGTCCCAAAAAAAAAAACAAGCCTACAACCAGTTCCATCAATGAGACACAAAAAAAGAAATTCAAAATTATGCAATTATTATACAAAATTAGTAAAATGTAAAAACAAAAAACAAAAAAATACATATGTTTTGCTGTAATTGAGGGTGCAAAATGTATTTATTCCTCCCAGAAAGAGTTAATAAAATCTAATAATAAGTTATAGGCACCCCAAAAAGGTGTTATTGAAAAATACAGTTTATTGAAAACTAAAACAGCTACATTGATGTAGAAAATGTTTTAAAAGTTATGGTTTACATAATGCGGCTAATGAAAAAATTGACGTTATTCTGATTCCAGGCAGAATGCAATGATTTCAGTGAGTAAGGTTATTGATTTCTTATGTCATAACTCTTAGATGCATAGTTTCTTCATTTTTTTAGTTGATGCTTATATACAGTATATCATCTTGAACAAAAATTGCAGCATCCATAAAGAGGACCCTTCACTACTTCTACCAACTGCAACTCTTTGCATCCTTCATTAGGTGTTGCTCCACTGATTCCTGTGCAGTTGGACTTTTCCCTCTAGCCCCCACCATTCCTGAGCAATCAGTGCTATTAGTTTCAGCACACTATTGCTCTCTACTGTCTCCACTTGCACTGGAATCAGTGGAACAGCACCTGTTGAAGGATGCAAAGAGTTGGAGTTGGTAGAGGTGGTGAAAAGTCCTCTTTAAGGCAAACACTAGCTTCATTCTTAATAGGTTATCACAGTGGTTGCTATTTCCATGAAGATTCTCCATATGTTGACGTTATCCTGATTCCAGGCAGAATGCAAAGATTTCTGAGTAAGGCTATTGATTTCTTTTGTCATAGCTTTTACATGCATAATGCCTTTGCTCTTTTTAGTTGATTCTTATATACATTATATCATGTCGTATTTATATGAAATTTGTATTATGGTCCTCAACCTTCAACTGTAGTAAAATTATAAATCCCTTCTTACCCAGTAATGCATTTGTCATGATAAAGGTACACCACACGACACAGATGAGAAAAGGCCATGAAATGGCAGCAGTGCAGACGGAAACTAAGCACCCATGCCAGCTGCCACAGTATTTCATTAATTCATTAGAAACTGCTTACATTTTGTCTGTACTGTGTCTTGACCAGACAGTATAGTCGGACCCTAATAGTTGTGTTTTTATAACACCTGGGGAGCAATAGTTAGCAGACCCATTTCATAGAAGAATAACTACAATAAAGAGCTTTCACCACCTCTACCAACTCCAGTTCTTAGCATCTGTTAATAGGCGCTGCTACACTGATTCCAGCGCAGTTGGAATTTTGTCTTTAGTCCCTACCTTTCTCGAGTGATCAGTATAATTAGTTTTGGTGCGTTATATACTACTTAAAGGGGTTTTCCCGGCAAATTTTTTTTTTTTTAAAAAAGGTCTGTTAGTGCTATTAATGGGTTAATAAGTGCACCCAAATACCTTTGTGTTTTGAGTGATTTCTGGCTTTCTCTGGGAGCTCCTGGCATCTTCTGCTTTTGTTTACATGGTGTAGCTTCCTGTGCTTTTATCCTACAGCTACCATGATGCATTGCTCCCCTCCCCCTCTCTCACATCCTCACACCCCCTCCCTGTCTCCCTAGCTAGCCCACCCACTACTAGCCCTTCCCAACTAACTAACTTAGCCCAACCCCACCACATCACACTTACCTGTCTTCCTGTCTCCTCCTCTTCTCGACGTGTGCCTGGAGAGGAGGAGATGCTGGCACTGCGCTGCAGGCCTCCCACACTGCCTGGAGCCAGGCCTGAGGTCAATCCTGGAAGTGACATCACGGCTCAGCTCCGGACCGAAAGCAAGAGAAGCCGGGTAAGTATTGTGTGCCAGCTTCCCAGGCATTATTGCACTGTGTGGGGAGCTGGCGCACAGAAGAAGAGGATGATGTGTCTCTCCGGGTCCAGAGGAAATAGTAATTACAATGGGGCTGGGGGGGCGAGGCCTTTACACTGACATAATGGGTCAGGATATGGATTACACGGAAGACCCGTTACATCAGCGGAAAGGTAAAAAATGTAATATATGTAGGTCACATGACCTACATATATTACTGAAAAACTATATAATATTGAAAAAAAAAAGATATATTAGAAAGTTGGAGGGGGGGCATGGGGGACTTAGTCAGAAATTGTTAATTTATTCTGGACAACCCCTTTAAGCTCTGCACTGAGGTGGGCAGAGTCAGGCAGGACCAAGAAAGGTGGTGTGATTGAGATCTCCTGTCAAAGGCAGCCAGTGTCAAAGCTCAGAATCACACCGCTTGTCTGCTCCTGCCTGACACCGCCCTCCTGACAGTACAGAGCCTAAATAGTGTATCAGGCATCAAAACTAACCACAGCTATTGCTTGGGAATAGTGGGGGCTAGAGAAAAAAATCAAACTGTGCCAGAATCAGTGGAGCAGCGACTATTAAATGATGTAAAGAGCTGGACTTGTTGGAGGTGGTGAAAAGTTCTCTTTAAGTATATTTGTTTAGATGTAATATGTTTTTCTTAACATGCATTATAAAAAAAATCTGCTTTTATTCTGAATAAAATACTAAGATTTCCATACATGTAAATGTAAGGGAGGAGTCAAAGCCTGTAAAATCTAAAAAACATTTTTAAAGACATTGTTAATATTTTAGACAGGTAGTGATTATATTCTGTGGATTCAGAAATGTTCACTTATAGTGACAGATTTCATGTCGCTTATTTTCAAACCTTTTAATTTATATTCTTAAATTTAGGGCTTTTTATGTCATCATCTTCACCGGTAATTTTCAAGTGCAATTTTTGAAGCCAAAACCAGGAGTGATTTAAAATAAGGGGAACAATAACATTTGTTCTCTAAACTTCTCTACACTTTTGATCTATACCTGGTTTTAGCTTTAAAAACGGCACACAAAGTCTGTGGCTTTTGGTATTTAAGTCTTCAGAAGCTGCAGAAACACCCTCATCAAGGGGGTCCATGATGTAGGACTCCCATCTATCAGACATAACTTATATGACATATATGTCTTTTGTGTCAAAACCTATTTGCAAGTAATATCACTTTTATATCCTCTGAGTGGTAAAGCACCCTACCAGGGTGTGTTCATACCACATTTCATCCCTCTTTTGGGTTAAGGGGGAATGTATGAATAGCGCTACAGTTCCTGAGAAATTAATGCTGTTAGTTTTGGTGGTTGATATGCTACTGTACTGTCAGGTGGGCAGTGTCAGGCAGGAGCAGGAAATGGCGTGATTCAGATCTCCAATCAGAGGCAGCCAGTGTCAGAGCTCAGACTCACACCCCTTGCCTGCTCCTGCCTAACACCACCCTCCTGACAGTACAAAGCCTAAATAGCATATCAGACACCAAAATTAGCTGCATTGATTGATCGGAACAGCACCTATTAAATTATACAAAGTGCTGGAGCTGGCAGAGGTGCTGAAAGGTCCTCTTTAAGCGGGGCAAAAGGAGTACACCTTTCCATTCATTTCCATCTTTTATGCTGGATAGTCAAGTATGCTATTCTGTCCAGCAAAAAATTCTGGAAACAAATGTTAAAGAAGTCTAATGGAGTACTAAGTTTATATGGGTTTCCTGTTCCTGGGGGCATATTTGATACTAATTTGATAGGGTTCCAAACCCCCCCAGTGATCAGCCATTTCCAGGAACCCTTGGGCGCAGGAACTATACATTTTATGGAGCCAAACCAGAAGCTCTATACACTGTGAATGTGCCAGGGGCAGAGCTACTGTATTCCAGAACCTCCGTGAGTCCACCCTCAAACCATGTGGGTCTGCCCTTTTTAGAACCTCGTTTTGTAAGTCCCACTCTTTTGGTCCAGAACATAAGTGAACTTCTGAAAATTTCCGACTGTCCTAGCAAACAGTTTGCAGCTATGCAGGATGCAGTGACATACAGGTATGGTGCACACTTGCCCATTGTGTTAGGAAAGGGAGCAGTGACAGCTGGGATATCCAGTGTACAATGTAATTTGCACTTATCTCCAAATGTTATATAGTATATAACTGACACGTGCCGCTACTCATCCTATGACATATTGACATTGGTCATCATTGCATACTGTAATAAACTCCAGTAATGGAATAGAATCAATGACACTGGATTCTACGCTCTGTATCACAGACATTATAGAACTGCATTTTGCAACAAGACTAATACTGTTACTTTTGATACAGTCACTACATGACACCATAGCCGCCTCTGTGTTACGGTTACCAAGCAGCAGCTGTGAACATATTGTAATCTAGAGCTGTATCAGCGCACAGTTTATAAAACAAAACCAACATTGGTTTATATGAGATACAAGCACTGGCCTAGATATTGTTCATTTTCTATCCACTACATTTGTCACAGCAGCTCTGAAAAAAGCCTAGAAACGGATCCTAAAAAGAATCCCATGCAGTAAAATGCTATCAAGATATATAGCTTTGGGTAACATTGGGCAAACACTACAGCTATATAAGGTTTCCTGAAAAAGTTAAAGTAGACCAGCCAACTTTCTTTTGGTGAACAAGTATGAAATATCATTTATGGAGCATTTTGTCTTAAAACTCTGCATTGTACCATTCCTCTGTTATTCCTCCTGGGAGTGTATAAATAAATTAAATATTACTCTACTCAGTCAGAAACATGGACAACATCTACAGTTTGTATGTTCTCCCCACATTTGCTTGGGTTACCTTTTATACTCCAAAAATATACTAAGGGCCCTATTAGACCTTTTCTTTAGATCATTCAGACTGCATTTGCTCTGTGTTGCAGGTAGTGCAGAAAATGTTGATCGGTTTATTTTGTTACTTATTTTGTTTGTTAATATCTTGCCAACTGTCTATCGGGGTGGCCATTTAACTTGGACATACCTGTACGTCCTTACAAAATTAGATGCTGCATGAAATCGTGCAGTTGCAGAAGCGAGGAGCCAGCAGTCAGATTCCCCAAAGGAGTTTATTACTGTCCCTGCCTTCCTGATCGCTGTATATACCATGTTCAATGAGCGCTGTGTATACAGCAATGGAGACCACCATGATGCATCTTTCCCCCAACCTGGTGCTCATGTGATCCACTGGGTGCTGGGAACTGCAGGAGCTGATGACACTGATTGCAGGCATTAACCCTTCTAAACATGACAGAGGCACCGTTTTCACAGTGGTGTATGGGTCCGACCATTTTGGGGTGGATCGCTGGCCCCCAGAACAAGATTCGGGGGCAGCGATCCATTCCCATGTAGTCGGGAGCCTACTGAAGGCTCTCAGAGTCGTCCCATATATATTTATATATTAAAATAAATTAAGAAAAACTAAAAATTCAAATCATTCCACTTTCTCTAGAACACATATAAAAGTAAATAAATTAAGTAAAACATATATACATTAGGTATCCCTGTGTCTGAGAATGCCTGGTCTACAAACTTATAAAAATATTTTTCCCAAACAGTGAACATTGTAGTGGGAAAAAAAAAATCAAAAGAGTCCAACCATTTTTTTTATCCCCATAAAAGTTTGGATAAAAAGCAAACAAAATAAGACATTCTCCAAAATGTTAGAAAAAAAAAAGTATATCTGGCCCTGCAAAAAAAAAAAGTCACCTTATGCATTCCTGTGTAATATAAAAAAGTTACGGGTGTCTGAATATGGCGACTCCAAGAACATTTTTTTTTTTTTTTTTTTTGCAAAGTTTGGATTTTTGTTAAGACTTGCGGCAGACCCACAGAATACAGGTGACATGTCATTTTGACTGCACAGTGAACACGGTAAAAACGAAGCCCATAAAAAAAATTGCACAAATGCAGTTTTTCTCTAACTCCACCCCATTCTGAATTTTTTCCCAGGTTCCCAGTACCATTATATGGAATATTAAATGGTACCATCATGAAGTACAATTTGTCCCCCAAAAATTAAGCCCTCAGATGGCTCTGTGAATGGAAAAATAAAAAAGTCATGGCTTTTGGAAGACGGGGGGTAAAAAACGAAAATAGAAAAATGGCTATGTTGGGAAGGAGTTAAAGGAAGCATTTTGCAATTACTGGTAGTCTAGCAATCCAGTCAGCTGATGGCACAGCATAGGTTACTTCTAGTCCATCTTGGTGCAACCAGTGTGATGCCAAATGGTGTTACTAAGATAATTTGCATAGAACAACAGGATGAAGCCCTATGGCTGATGGATGGGACAATTATTGGGAATGAACTTTTGTAGGAACACTCAGTCCTGAACATTGCTGATGTAAACATTCTAGCCATTGCCAGGTGACTGCATCTTTTGTGCGGCACAAATCATAAAATTCATTGTTTGTTGGCAGCACATCGCCCTGTTTATAGACGGACGCACAGCTGACAAACAATAAGACTATATGGGTGATGAAAATCCACTTTAAAGATTGTTTCGTAACCAAGTAGTTTGCACTGGCCTCTATTAAAGGCTGATGTAAATAAGTGCCAATCGACACGTTATAGCACCGATCAGTGCTCGTCCTCCCCTGCATCAGCCCTTATAATAGGGCATATAGGCAGGGATTCACCACAATGTGCCACCTAGTTGATTGATTCAGATTTCTGGAACTGGAAAACCCAGGGTAACCAGAGGTGGGGTGAAAAACAAAAAAGAACAAGTACTCATCTACTCCGATCTTCCATTTCAGCATCCGGTCCTCAGTAATGTACAGGCACTGTGGCTGGGCTAGAAGTGAAGCAATTCAGGTGACCGCTGCGGCCAATTGCTGGCCTCAGCAGTCACATGTTGGACTCTGGTGACATATAAGCAGTGATGTGATTGGTTTTGAGGGTTTTCAGTACAAAAGCAATAAGGCAGAAATAGCCATTTTTCTCTAATAAAACATATTACAAAGCTACTTCTAATTGTCTATATGTTTTATTTATGTACAGTTTGTAGAAATGACAGTGCCTATTTAAATGGTCGATAACATTTCAGACAGCTTAGTCTTATTTAATAGAGCATGTGATTCTGGACCAAAATGTAATGCACTCTATATAAAAAGGGTGCTGTTTTATGCCTGAAAAAATATCTCTAAAGTTCCTGCCACTAGGTGTCTCTCTTCTAGCTAATTTGCTGTTCACTCCTTGTTACTATGGAGATCTGTCCATAAATACATCAGGCTTTAAGATGGGAGCACAGTGAGTGTGTGTGTGTGGGGTGGGGGCGCTGTTCTCTCTTCACACAGTTTTAACATGGGGGCTACAAGTGGTGGATCCCATTTTCTGGGATGCGTTGGAGATATACATTGGGAGATTTTTCTGGCTTATACATTAAACAAAGGCCAGTAAAGTAATGTGATATACCTTAACCCTGGTTGAGTTAAGCCAGGTACAGCTTCCCTTCATTCACTGTAGTGGGGGGACATGGAGGTGTTTAGTAGGTTTGCTTAGCACCCGCTGTTTTACCTTTAGCTTTTATCTCTCTGTAGTTTAAAGCATACCTGTGTGAAATCTCACAAATGTATAAAAGGTCCATAGACAAAAATATCTTCAAAGTTGGATATGACCAGGTGGTGAATACTGAATAAAGCCTAGATACTGCACTTTTTTGCAGAAGATGGCAACACCTATGGGATTTACATCTGCTACCTATTTCCACGTCTCTCTCTCCTACAATGACCTCTGATACTCAAGCATAATACAATTTCCATCTTCTAGCCGATGACTCAATTCATCCTCCAGGGTTTACACAAAGCACTTCTTCTTGCCCTACTTCTATTCAAAAACCATATTACGGTAACTCTTCTGAATTTTACTCGCTTGTCTGTTTCAAAACTGAAACCAAGATATCTCCTGTCTAATGAATTATGTACATGTTTTGCAATAGCTGGAAAGTTGCACAACTTTTTCAGCTTGTTCTATTTTCAGCGCCATAATATGTGGCTGGTTCAGTGTGACTTGCTGTGACAGTAATTACCTGCAATGAGAGGGTCACATGTCAGGGAGGGAGCTGTGTCTATTACAGGACATGTTAACATTACACCAGACTAGTCATAGGTCATTCACAGCTTTTGATCATTTTTCTTGCAATGTTTTTCAGTTTTTATGTTGGCTGTCACCACCCTAAATTTAGTTTGCTGTGATGTCACTATAAAGAGAATACAGGCTAAAAATATTTCTATGACTCCTAAGACATTGAGCGTTTATAGTTTCTACGCCGAGCTGGTCTAGTTAGATGGAAATGACTTATTTTTACAAGAAGGGACTGAATGGAATGGAATGCAATGTAATGTAAAAGCAAGACTTGTACATTCCGGGGTTGTGGAGTCGGAGATGTGGATTTGGAGTTAGAGTATGGGTCAGTTCTGGATAAAGTCAGTGTTGGAAAAAAGTTACCGTCTTCGACTTCAAAATAAATTGATTAATTATTTTAATGATATTATACAATTATTGGTATTGTATAATTAGTGGCTTGTTTTTCCCTAATATACCTGCTTACATCGTTTTTTTATCCAAGTGATTGACATTGTGTCTTTTTTCTTGAATTAGGGGAGCTTTGCAGCTTCTGTCTGACCATGGATGTCAGCCATTTATGAAGGAGTTGGAGTCAGAACAGGAGTTGGAGTTGGGCTGAGGAAAAATTGAGAAGTTGGAGTTGGTGGTTTGGCCTACTGACTTCACAGCCCTGTTCAGGGGGGTAGATATAGGGGATGCAGAGGAACCACTGGCCCTGGAGACTGAGGGAGTCCTAAGACTCTACAATATAAGATGAAATCAGAATTGTAGATAGCACCTGGTAAGTGGAGGCCCTGTTACAGATTTGCATTGGGGCTTAGGAGCTTTGAGAAAGGCCTTGGCCCTGGTACATACAGTGGTGTAGCTATAGGGCAGGAGTACTCAACTAATTTTAGTAAAGATCTGTTGACCGGGTTCCACCATCAAATAAAGGTACAAGCTGAACACGTCCAGTGTTTAGGGTATTTTCTGAAAAAAATACGCATCTGATTATATGACGCACCCCAGGTGTAGACAAGAAAAATTAGGAAAAAATATTTAAAATATTTCCTAATGTGGCATTATACTGTGCGGGAGGGGGGGGCACTAAGGAGCATTATAATGTGTGTGGGGGCACTAAGGAGCATTATACTGTGTGCAGGAGGCACTAAGGAGTATTATACTGTGTGCAGGAAGCACTAAGGAGCATTATACTGTGGGTGGGGACACTAAGGAGGTTTATACTGTGGATGGGGGCATTAAGGAGCATTAAACTGTGAGTTGAGACATCAAGGAGCATTATACTGTAGATGTGGAAATTAAGGGGCATTATTCTATGCTCCTTAGTACCCCCTCCACCCAGTATAATTCCCCATTGAGAAACCTTCATCTCCCATCCGCTGTCCTCAAGCCCTGATCCCTTACACCAAGTGGCAGCAGGGATCAGTAATTGTCCCTACTGCCTGTGCAAAAGCCCCAAGGGCCATTTGCATCACTATGTTGTAGTGGTGGGGGCATTATTACAGATTTTGAATTGGCGCAAAGAAGATTCAAGCTACATGTCTGCATAACATACTCCTGGACATACTCTTCTTTCTGCACACACATAAAATATTTTTATATATTATGTATGAATAATTAAAAAACTTTGTAAATAGTCTTCATTAAAAATCTCCTACAGTTTTGTGTTTTTGCTCCTATTCAGAGCTGTATACTCTGATCCCGCAGTAATACTCCCTTTCTTCTGTCCTTTACTTCATGCCTAAAAATTACTTTCCTGCATGAAATTTTTTTTAAACTCGTTTTATTGAAAATTGCGTATCAGACAAAGGAAAAGAAATCAAAACAAATACATAACATGTTGCGCACCAAAAAACGAGAATTTCAATGTAAATTCACTCAACGCACCACATCCCACCTCGCCAGGTCCTCGTCCCATCCGGACCATATAACGTAGACTCGGTACAGAAAGAATATAATCAGGACATGCGTAATACTGTATACATCAGTTATCATGTACAAAACATGCAGTCAATAAGTCAAGGGTAACAACAAGGATACACTCCAAAATGAGAGGTCGTGGATACTCCTGGTGTCTCGCACCCCTCACGGCATGAGTAAATTAATGGCAGAGCGCAATGAGGGAGCCGTATATTGGGTTACCGGAGAATTGCACCATGTTCCCCACACCTTATGGAATTTCTGAGGGCACCCTCTCCCTTTATACACAATCTGGTTATAAGGAAGAACAGTATTAACAAGTTTCTTCCACTGAGATACTGATGGGGGTTTCGGAGCCATCCATCGCAGTGCGATAGCTTTCCTAGCATAAAATAAAGACTCCCTCAAAAGGATTCTAACATGGTGTTGCCATATTTCTTCATCTAATACGCCGAAAAGGCATATCTCTGGGGTTAATGGTATAGGTTTAGCCAGAACTTCCGCCAGGAGATCCACGACCCCTTTCCAAAAACATTGTATGATCGGACATTCCCAAATCATATGCCAAAAGTCTGCCTGTGGACAAAGACACCTAAGGCATCCGGGGTTGGGCAGACGTCCCATTTTGTATAGACGGGAAGGTGTCAAGTAACATTGGTGTAGAATATATGTTTGAATCAGTTTGTTGTTAGCTGAAGGTGACACATGTTGAGGAGATTCAAGGATATCTTGAAACATCTCATCTGTGAGAGTTGGGATATTTATGCTCCATCGCGTCAAGGCCGGGGTGTCCAAAGTGGACACCTTGGCCTGTATCAGATGTGCATATAAAGTAGATATCAAACCCCCAGGGCCCTGTGAGCGAAGTATGCCGATAAGCGGATACTCAGATATATTGTCCAATCGATCCGGGAACTGAGAAGAAAGTGCATGTCTAATCTGTAGATATCTAAAGAACTGCGTTCTAGGGATGCCATAGGAGGAGCTTAGCGAGTCAAACGTTTTAAAAACCCCTTGTATGTACAGGTCACTAAGAGAGGACACGCCATACTGCGACCAGGCCCGGGCGCCAGGCAGGGCAAATAACGTCGGCAGACCAGGGTTGTGCCAAAGCGGGGTCTCCGCAGGTATATCAGAATAAGTGGACACCTTTTTCGCCTGACGCCAGACCTGTCCCGCCAGGGCATGGATGGGCAACAATTTCCCCCTAAACAAGGCCGGGTGTTCCAACACCGGCCACAGATTATGCAGACCCAGGTGGTGAGCCAGATGTGCCTCGGACCTCGGTAGGGGATCAGATGAGAGCCACTTCCTAATAAAACGGAGCTGTCCTGCCAGGTAGTAAAGAAACAGATCAGGGAGTGATGTGCCCCCGAGCTGCTTTAGTCGTTGTAGAGATGACAACCTAAGCTTAGATCTAGAGTTTCCCCATATAAAGGAGATAATGAGGGAGTCCATTTGTTTAAAAAATCTAAGGGGCACGGACACAGCAGAATGGCTTATAGCATATAGACATTTGGGTAGTACTATCATTTTAACTAGGTTGATTCTACCAGCCACCGACAAAGGCAGTGTAGCCCAAAGATTAAACTTAACCCTAAAGTGCGAGATGAGCGGAAAGATGTTCTGTTCCAAAAAACACCTATGGTCCCTAGATATAAAGATGCCCAGATATTTGCAGGTTGAGACTGTAGTCAATCCACATACCACATTCCCCTCAGCTACACTTGACGCACGGCCAATATGCATGTATGAGGACTTAGTCCAATTGGTCCGTAGGCCAGAATAATTACCAAATTCATCAATTATAGCCATGGCTCTGGGCAGAGACCGGGAGGGGTCGCTCATAAACAGGAGTAAGTCATCGGCATATAGTGCTGTTCTCTCCTCCCGGGTGCCTATCACTATGCCTTTATATATGGGGTCATTCCGAAGCAGTATTGCCAAGGGTTCTACCGCCAGAGCAAACAGTAGCGGTGACAATGGACATCCTTGTCTTGTACCCCTACCCAAAGGAAAGTAGGAAGACAACGCGCCATTAATGGACAGTGCCGCTCTAGGGGAACAGTATAGAAGGGAAATCCAGGTAACAAACCCCTCTCCAAATCCGTATCCTCGCAACACCTGCAATAGAAAAGGCCACTCGACAGAGTCGAACGCCTTTGTTGCATCTAAAGAAGCCATCGCCCAGTCATGTGAGGATGATGCCCCAATCTGAGTTATCACCTGAGCCCTTCTAAGATTATCCGATGTGGATTTTCCAGGCATAAAGCCTGTCTGATCCGGATGGACAAGGTCGAGAACAACAGAATTTAGCCTTTTCGCCAACATTTTAGTAAGGAGTTTATAATCTATATTAAGCAGTGATATAGGCCTATATGAGCCACAGTCCAGCGGATCCTTGTCAGGCTTAAGTAACAGGATAATGGTGGCGTCATAGAAGGACTCCGGGAGACTGGGACCCACAAAGGCAGCGTTATAACAGTCAAGCAACACCGGGAGAAGCAGGCCCCCATACTGGGCATAAACCTCCACCGGGATGCCGTCCGGACCCGGCGATTTGCCCCTTGCCATATCTGCCAGGGCACCCGATAGCTCCTCTAGCGTAAAAGGGGAATCTAAAAATTCACGTTGGTCTTCTGACAATGTAGGAAGGGGGATCAAGCCCAAATAGGTGGCAAGCTCTCCGTCAGTGACTCTAAGCTTGGAGAGGTATAACTCACTGTAATACCTATAAAATCTGTCACTAATGGCCAAGCTATTGGACAGTACCTCCCCCGTCTCTGAATGCACTCGTAGTATGGCAGGTGAGGCTGTGTTTTGATGTATTAGTTGAGCTAGAAAGCTGCTCGACTGGTTGCCGAGTTCGTAAAACTTCTGTTTGCTAAAAAACAGAGACCTACGTGCCTTGTCATGCAGTATATGCAGATATTGTCTACCTGTCTGCAACCATTGAGACCTAGCCTCATCAGTTGGATTAGCCACGTATGCGGCTTCGAGCGAGGCACACTGGGTCGCCAAGGTGGTCTCCAACAGCGAGGATTCCCTCTTTACAAAGGAAATGGAGGACTTAATACAACCCCTAAGATATGCCTTCATAGTTTCCCATAAGAGGAGCGGAGAAGTGTTTGGGGAATTAATGGTCAAAAACGTCTGAAGTTGATCAGGTATTCGATCATGTGGTACAAATAGTTTCAACCAAAATGGGTGGATTCGCCAACCCTGTCGTGGCTTAGCAGCCGTACTACTGTTTAATTGGACCAACAACGGGGAATGATCAGACACTGCCCTGGGTAAATAGGATATGGTCTGCAACAAAGAATATGCTTTAGTATTTCCAAAAGCATGGTCAATCCTGGACAGAGTATGTCTGTTGGCAGAGTGACAGGAAAAGGTGCGGGCCTCCGGAAACCGGACCCGCCACAAATCCAACCACCCCAATTCACGGATCACTCCGGCCATTGTAGTAGGGCGAGGCAGAGAGGGGGGAACCTGGCTCCGCGGAGAACCGATCCAATGCAATATCCATAACTTTGTTAAAGTCACCCAAACATAATGCAATAGCCCCAGGGAATCGGGTCGCAAACTGCGCAGCCTGCTGGAGCACAGCAAGATCAGACGCCGGTGGCAAGTACACACCCAGGATAACATACAGGACAGAGTCAACCCAGGCCTGGACAAAAACGTATCGTCCCTCGGGGTCCCTTACAATGAGGCCTGGCTCCCACCTGAGTCTACGATGCACCAAGATGGACACCCCCCTGGAATAGGAAGTGTGTGTAGAGTGAGCCGCCCACTGAACCCATGGCTTCTGAAGTCGCCTGGAATTATCTGGAACCAAATGAGTTTCCTGAAGGCATATGAGGTGTGGGTCAGCCCTCCTAATCTGAGAGAAAACCAACGACCTCTTTCGTGGGCTACCCAGGCCCCTCACATTCCAAGATAGTACACTAAAGGACGCCATGGTCGTCTAAGAGTGTAATGTAATCATGGCAATTCAGGACCCCAAAAGTGACCCGGCTATGAGTGTGTAGTGCGTGGCTGAGTGAGACACAGAGTGGTGTGCAGCAACCTAAGAACCATATACAAACGAAATGAACCATTACACCCCTAAAGGGTGTGAGACATACTACTGGCATAAACAAACAATATTTGTTAAATTAACCGTGGCTACAATTAACGGGGGAAGAAGTGCACCCACAGTGGTTGGTATACGGGGCACTGTCTTAAAGGTATGGATAATCACTAGGCTAGGAGATATACTATTCAACAGAGCCAGGTTCACATGAGTAAATGAGATACACCGGCGCCCCGGGGGTCGCCAGCCCAGGTAACTATAAGACTACAGGATACTATAATAACAGAACCGCACTTTTCATAAAACTACTTATGCAATAAACAAGAGCATCCCGTAATACATAAGTCCTTATGTATGGTCCGATCGGACCTCTCACCACACGCCGTCAGGATCATCGTCTCGGAGATCGAGGAAGAAGAGATAGCCAGTCCTCCACATCCCTCGGTGAAGTAAAGAAAAGGGACCTGCCGTCATGGACGACCCGAAGACGTGCTGGGTAAATCATGGAGTATTGTATAGCCTTTTCTCTCAACCGCCTCTTAACGGCCACGAAGGATGCTCGGGTCTTCTGGAGAGCCGCCGAGAAATCTGGAAACATGGCCACTGCTGCTCCGTTGTACTTAAGCTCGCCGGCCTGGCGCGCAGCCCGCAACGCCGTATCCCGATCCGTGCTGTTAATCAGACGGGCCAACAAGGGTCGAGGAGGTGCGCCCTGAGGCGGCGGTTTAGCCGGAACCCTATGGGCCCGTTCCACTGCAAATATTGGTGAGAAGTGAGCCTCCGGCAGGACATTTTTCAGCCACCCCTCCACAAAGGCCCGAGGATCTTCACCCTCCGCCCGCTCCGGCAGGCCCAGGATACGGAGGTTGTTTCGTCGCAATCTATTCTCCAAGTCATCCGCACGCTGGGTCCACAAACTTGCAGCTCTCTCCAGCTCCTGGAGTTTGGCAGGAAGTGGGTTAACAGTGTCCTCTACCTGAGAGACCCGATCCTCCACCTCACACACCCTGCCTCGCAAGGTCTGAAAGTCCTGACGGAGCAGGCCCAGGTCGATTTTTACCTCCTCAATTTTCCCGGTCAGCGAGGAAGTGCCGGCATGGATCGCCTCCAGTAGCTGTCCAGTAACTTGCTTTAAAGTGGGCTCGGGGTCCTCCTCTGGAAGGGCAGGAGAGGCTGCCTCAAGCGATGGTGATGTAGAAGAGGATGCTGCCCTGGAGAACCCCCTCAGGCGATCAGAGACAGAGGTTGATTGCGGGCGACTCATTTTAGAGAGTCGGCGGCCGCTCTTCCTGCGTTCCGTACGGGTGGATATGTTGGCAGAGGAGGAGGTGTGATTGTAGCAAGACCTGGCCGGCCCCAGAGGATTATAGACAAGGTCTCTGGCTAATAGCAGTTGCACAGTAGGAGCCTCTATGTCAGGCCACCAGGGCCAATAAGCCAGCCGAGGACAGACAGTAACTCAACAGTCCAATAGTATCGATGGCAACAGACTCTGGATTATAAGCGATGTCTCCAAGAGAGAGCCGTCAGCAGAGTAATGAAATAAATAGATTGCCAGGAGGAACTAAGAGGGAACGGATGGCAACTCAGCGATCCAATAGTGCCGATAGCAACAGTCACTGGATTATAAGTAAGGCCTCCAAGAAGGCCAGTAGCGAAGTGATGGAGTAGATAGATTGCCAGGAGGAACTAGAGGAGGACAGATGGTAACTCAACAGTCCAATAGCACATACAGCAACCGTCACTGGATTATAAGTAAAGCCTTCCAGAGAAGCAGTCAGCAGGACGATAAATCGTACAGAGGCACACACCTTCAATGGGTCAGAGACAGTTGATGGCTGCCACAGATATTGCCTTGCACTACTGCCCAGAGGAGCCAGGGGATGGTCCTATCGTGCCCAGCAGCAAGGAGGAGAGAGGAATGCCGGCTCCCAAACTTCCAGGCAGGGATAGAGGGAACCGTCAGAGATAGGCTCAGCTCGCCAGGAACGCCAGACTCAGCGCCCCCTCATCAGCAGATGGCCAAACCGGTCAGGGTTAAAAATGGCCGCCCGCCACGTGGAGAGAGGGGAGACCGCCGTCCGGGTGCCAGCAGGACCAGCGGCCCCAGCGGTGCCTGCACAGCCCAGGCCGGCCCACGAGCGCAGCCCCAGAACAGCAGCTCCACCCCAGCTCCAGGCCACAGCAGCGCGGGACAGAGCGGCTCCGGCAGCGGCGGTGGGAGTGTATGGCCGCCGGCCACGTGTAGCGATCACCGACTACTACCCAACGGAGAAGGACACCGGCAGAACGGGAGCTCTGGAACCAGGAGGAGGGCCTCAGAAGTGCGTTCCAGCGGACAGCGAACCCGGGCACCGGTAAGCAAGGATGGATTTCAGGATGGATGAGCGGCTCTAGCCGGAGCTCCGCTCACATGCGACCGTC